>OY725324.1:44591168-45191168 GCA_963242795.1 Inga leiocalycina | reverse complement strand
TTCTCAACCATCTCATGGTGATCATTTACTCGTCTTACCTTCCCATGCCCCCACAAAACATGGGAAGACGATTGTTCGTGTGAGTGAACCAACCTCTTTTGACCTGTACGACATACAAAACTGTATACCTTTATGTATTTACTCGCAACATACATACCATTTCTTTATCTTCATATAAAAGAAGTTCACGACCTTTTATTTTATTTGCGCCCTTAGATTTTCTCTAACTTAACGAAAATCAAGCTATGGGCTCAATAAGGGGATCTACCAACATTCTGTCAGTAGAAGGTCATTGAATTCCCTCTTTGAAAGTATATCTCTCATAGAGATGTACCAAAAAGTATGTTTCGCCTTGCTGTGATACTTAGGATCCTCATAATAAGATGTTATCATTTGGATCCTTCTATCCACCATTTATTCCCAATCTCTCATAGGAATTACTTTAGCCATATGGCACTTTGAATGATGGTAGATCACGCCATGCATTCTATTTCCATGGGTAACAGGAAAAAAATACTTTGTATATTTCCTTACTCCATCACCATTTACCTAGGTCTTGTATTGGAGTATCCTTTCAAAAAGGAAAGTTGTTGTCTTGACAACTTAATCCATGGTTATTCTCATAACCCATTTCACAGGAGGACCAAAAACAACTTCCAAGTCTGACCCAAACATTTGGTCTTATGTACACCAATGTGTACATTCATATTACCAACTATAGTCTCACATGGGACTCTATGCACCTTTCTTATGTTGGATTCCTCATAGGACATGTAACCTCTTTAGGTTTATGCCCTTGACTTCAGGGGTGTCCATGGGTTTGCAGTTTGACATCCTAAGATGTCTAAGGATTACACTTGTACATGTCTTAGATGGAAAAGACTATATCTTTCTTGTGCAACTCCGTTTATCTTGTCAATCAAGATATTTGTTCAACCCATAACTTTCTTAACTCAAAATTTAAGTATTTTTTGATCTTTTATTCCTTTGACTCCCTTGACACTTGTTTCATATGTCATTTGACAAAGGATGACTTCACAAAGAATCATCATTAGACCGTTTGGGACTTATATAGTGTTCTTCGATTATTTCGAAGTTAGTGAGGCTTTCACCTTATGAAAAACCTCAAATACTATTATTTGGGTGATTGTTTCTATGAAGCCCTTAAGCTGCTTCATGCAGATTTCATCATCCAATTTCCAAAATCCCAAATTGGAAGGTGGTCTTTACATCATCTTGATGCAATTTTCAAGACTAAGCTTGTTGTCATAGCGAAAGTTCAGAGTTAAAACACACAATAGACAACCTTCCATTGTATTAACCCTTAGCCACTAAGTGTTTTAGGTTCTACATGCCCCCAACAGATTTGAGAATCTACTTATTCCCAATCGCCTCTTGGCTAGGCAACAAATTACCCAAACACGTATTTGGTTTAAAAGGAATCCAAATCCTCCTGCATGACACTTTGCAATTCATCTTAGCAGGTCCTTCTAGTGTCTTTCAGACACTTATAGGTACTTATCATCACCTTCTAAATGATGAAGGGAGAATTCAATCCATTAGGGAATCTATCCCTTATAGTCATTCGCTAGATGACAATTTGCTCTGAGGTGGATTTCATAGGATTCTTTTCCTATGTATGAGTGAGGTAATTCTCTTGTAACTTACCTCTTACCTCTTTCATTGTGAAAATGGTCTCAATCCTCCCACTCGGATCAGTGAACTTAGGAACACTTGGTTATTCCTTGTCACTTGTGAACCTCTTAAAGAGATTTATTTTGATTAATGCTCATTTCTTGCTAGGAAATCTTGATTTTATGAACGTTGTGTCCCACGGTTTTCTCTCAGTCACTGAACCGCCATCATTTTCACTAATGAAGACGTGTCATGTCAAATTCTCATGTCATCTCACAAAGAGATACCTTGTATAGCTTAGCCTTAATCTTCCTTACTCATAGGAAGAAGTGTGAATATAAAGTTGATGACCCTTATGGTCTTAACGAACTTGGCCTTGGCCTAAGGCCCATCCACAATTCATAGGGTAAGGTTGTGACTGACCTAGAGGGCATTTGGTTAAGTGTGAATATAATAGCTGTGAGTCTACCTACCAACATATGGCTGATAGCCTCATTGATGCCATTATGTTCACAACCAAATCAAAGGAGAGGTCTATCTCTCTATTTCAACAACTCTATTATGTTGAAGGGTTCTAGGTTTTGATAGTTTCCTAACAATGCATTTCTTGTACACAAAGTAGGTTGAACTAATCACATGGGTGTCTCTAACCCTTGTTAGTTCAAAAAAGGTTTTTTCCTTTTAGTTTAACTGATTCCTGACTAGTTCAGCATTATCTAACAGCTTCACACTTGCCAAAAATCAAGTAAACATTGCTGTATTTCGAGTAAACGTCTATAACGTTAACAAAACACCAAGCTGTTTGTGTTTTGCCCTCACGTTTATTGGTTCACCAACGTCATAATTTGCCAATTGCAGTGGATATTCTCAAAAAATGTTTCTTTTTCTTTCTTACCAGGTAGAATAAGTTTTCAACTTATTCATAAGGATATTAACCCTTTAGTACACGTTATTTAGCAAATACTCTTTCGCTAGTTTGATCATTCCCTTTGATCAAGGTATATATGTGGCAAGAAATGGAATCTTTTATCCCTAGAAAAGAAACATCAAAATCCAACAAAGGAGTTGAGAATCATAGTCCCATCGATCCTTAACTAAAGAGATGGCAAAGATGTGATTCTGTAAATTGCAATTACATGGAGTGAATCAGGGTGGTTTATCTATGCAGAGTTAACATGCAAGTTCCAACCCCTTGATTCTATCTCTTTGTTACGTTGCATTTGACATGAAGCCATATGCTTCTTTGAAATATCCACAACTCATGTGGATCGCTACTTTTATAACCCTTAAGGATTATGAATGTAGCTTTTCATCTTTGTAGAAACCATTTGACCTCCTCTAGATCAAGTTTACCTCATAGGTTTCTTGTACTTAGGCATGGAGGATGAATCCTCCCACTCTTTAGCTAAGTTTGTCTGACTGATGGATCTTGAATCCTTCAGTCTTTCACATTCAAGTTCAATGTGGTGAATCACATTGCTGAAGGTTACAATATGCATATCAGAGGCAATCCTTACTTTCGTATACACCTACTCAATGGAAGACATGGCTCACTCCTACTCACTGGGAGACATAGCCTCCTCCCACTCACTGGGAGATGTCTTATCACAACATACACTTGTTGTTTGTTAGAAAGAACTTGGTATTTAGTTTGTCTCAACTTCTTAGTTTGACATCTGCCTTAAGTGTTGCCTAAACAACATGTTAGGACTTAGTACACTATTTTAAAACTTAACTTAGTTTTAACTTTATGGAAGAAGATCACTTATTCCACTATCTTCCAACACTATCCACACGGCTTGGATAAGGTTACATTGCTCGTACTATCATATGTTTGAGCAATGTTGTTCTTTCTATGCTTGATAGCATAAACCTTTTGTATCCTTCAGTTGCTTCAGCCTCTAAATGCTGAAGACTAGTTGGTAGGATGTCCCTGACATCTCATTCTTCTTGAATGAAAGATATTTGAGAGTTTCAAACTCCATAGATATCTCTATTTGAGCTTGTCTTCATAAGCTCAATCAAAACGACTTGGTCATAATTGGTCACTCAGACGATTATGGTATACAAATCTTATTTGTTCAAATAAGACAAATGATAATTAGATAATAAGTTCACTACTTTCATGTTCAGGAGACAACTATGTTGACTCCCATCCCAATCATACTAGTTAGCTCATCACCCTTTTAACCACAGCCTTCATTTGAACACTTTCCCCTTTGGATTTCTAGACGCATTTCAGAAAACTCCCACTCAATCATAGAGCAGTTATATTAACAAGATAATAACACAATATCATCTAACTAGCATGAATGTTCAAGAAAACAAGAAGGGAATATACCGAATTCAATTCTAAAACTAAACAGAGAATTTAATCTTAAATTCAATGGAAAAACAAGAACATTCAAAAATTTAAGCCTCATATCATTGTCTCTTAACTAGGTTCTCCTTCTCATAAGCCCTTCTGACCATATTAACTTATGTAGCGTCTAGCTACAATGTCTAACTCCTCTTTGCCATGTCTACATCCACTCATTTGGATGTATTTGCAGCATACCTCCCACTTGTTGAGATGATTCTCACATCTCTATCTGTCTTATTCTTTGTCACAACATTTGTGATAAAGGATTGACTTTTAGAAGTCATTGCTTCAATCCAAGTGGATCAATGTGGTTAGAAGCATGGGAAGACTTATTATTATTCAATAATTATTGAATAATTTTAAGTTGCTACAATTTTTCAGGTTTTTATCTCTAAGAGTTTGAGTCAAGGTTGGATAGGATTTTACATTCAAAAACTCATTTGAATAATCCCTTACTTTTAAAGAATCTTTCAATATTTAACCTTATGTTGCAACTGAAAAAACTCTTAAAAAATAAGCCAACCTATCCCAAAAAACAATATAACCAACATTGATTCAATTCCAACATTTTTGGGAATCTCTAGGTGCATACAAGCACCTTTTTGACTCAAAACAGATCCAAACGTGCTTCAAATATATGCAAATTATATATCCAATTGAACCTCTCAAATTTAGGGATTTTTAGGAACAACCACATCTCAATCGGAGGTCCCATGCGCTCTCACGCTCCCCTAGAAGGTGTCTTGATGGAAAAGTCCTAAAAAAATTGGAAAATTCCAGCGTTGGCCACTCTCGGTGGTGGCGCGTGACGTACACGCACTGCCTTACGGCCGTCCGGCGGCGACACATGCCAGCTCCCAAGAATCCACATGCTGCCCTCTCTTCGACGGTGCTTGCCACATGTCAAATGGAGACCCCAGTGGGCCCCATGGGCCATGTGTCCCTTTTTTTTTGGGGTCAACAGCCAACGAATGACTGTTGACCGTGGACCGGTCAACGTTGATGGTCAACCGTTACCCATCACCGCTGACTTGTCAGTGACATGGCGCTGATGTGCCTCGGTCAATGTGGCTGGTCAAAAGATAACTTGGCCTCGTTGACCGATGCTGACGTGGCATTTGGTGCTGACGTGGTGGCCGCTCATTGGTGCCACGTGTCATCGGTTTACTGACGACGTGGCATTGACTGCCACGTCATCGTCTTCAACCTCCAGCCGGGTCAACCCAACCCAGTTGGAGCTCCGAGCCAACTTTGGGAGGCCATATCTCTCTTGTTTTTGCTCCATTTTTCGTGTTCTTGGTGTCGTTGGAATCGTAGTTCAACAAACTACAAATCCATGGCATTTATTTGATCTTAAAACCTATGTTTCATTGATCAAATCATGAGGGAAGTTGCGGCGGTGACTAACGACCCGCAAATTTCTTTCCTTTATTTCTCCCTCATCCAAACTCCGTTTGACGCGTTCTATGCATTGTTGGAATCGTCTCTTCGAGATCTACACATCTATGTCCTTACTTTGGGCAAAAACACTGAGTTTCAAACACCTAATTTTTCTCGATGTTGTCGGCGCGACGTAATTCGACCAGATGTGTGTCTCTGTGTTTCAAATGCTCTTCTAACCTTTGAAGGGTCAAGTCTTTTCCATCTTTAGTTCCACATGGGTTCCAAAAACACCTAACTTGAAAGAGATCGAAGAAGTGAAGAGAAGGGATGAAGGAAATGGCATCTGAGTTATGTGTGTAGATACATATATCTATAATAATCACAGGAGTAAACAGTCAAGAACCTAGTATTATCTGTGTGCATATGGATCTCAGGTCGAATAACAAATCTGATGCACACACAGACACGCATATAACACAACAAAGGCAGAAGAAAAATATATATACATGTTCAAATTTTGGAAAATACACATACTCAGATTCCCAAAAATATTCACATATGAACCAGAGAACATGCATAACGAAAATTTCAAGCAATAGAGGCTACGGATATAAAGCTTGAAAAAAAACAGTAGCACAGTGAAAAATATGATGGAGAGATATAAACAAATTATATCACATGTTTATTCACATAGAATATTCACAGCCTCATAGATCAAATGGCTCTGATGCCAATCTAGGAAAAATATTAACTAAAAGGAGATTAGGCGTACCTGGACGAATCCATGTTTGGATCCAGGTCAAAGCTCCAATACTCTATACTTGTGCCCACACAATTATTAGACTACTAGAGCCTAATTGTGATTTGCACAGTAGATCACCAGAACCAGAAAGATGGTAGGAGAGAAGAGAATTGCCAGAAACTTCAATAGCGGGGTGAATTGCAATTGAGGAGGCACACCCTATTTATAGTGGTTTATGGAGGCCACTAATTAGGAAATGTGTGCACTCCTTCTTGCCCTCCAAGACAACAATTAATTGTCTCTCAATTAATTCCCTAATTATGGTGATTTGTTCCTCTTTTAACAAATCCATAATTATTGCTGAAATATTCCCAAATTTCCATTTTATGCTGTTGTTATTCTTATTTGATTAGGCTACTTATTTCCTAATCAAATAGTCCAGCCTATCAAGGGCGGACTTGGACCTAAAGTCCAATAATTTCTCTAACATTTCTAATCACTGGGTTCCACAGTCAAAGCGAACGACCATGATCAACTTGGACACAAAGCAAGCCATTGCAAGAACCAATGATTCTCCAATTACGTCTGAAGGCATTGATCGAGGGTATGCTTAGAGCTTCAATGGTTTCCATCTTATGATTAGCAAACATAAAGAGAGATAGCTATGATTGTAATGGTATTCATATATGAGAAATAGAGGGCCTTCGCGGGCAGAGTGGTAGGTGTTAGTGTAAGCGTTTCATCTAAGGGGGGTGAATTGAGTGATACCAAAAATTTCATTGCATATAAGAAAATTAACAGAATATTTAAAGCATTTGAGAGCAAAGAGAAATATCACCGAAGTATACACTAGGAGTTATACTGGTTCGACCACAACCACTTTGACCTACATCCAGTCCTCAGAACATCTCTGAGAGTTTCACTATATTCTCCAAGATTCAGTGGGTTCTTGGCACCTTAATACATAGCAAGTTCCTTCACCTGGACACTCGCTCCCCCTTACATGTTGTATTCAAATCCCCAACTCAAGGTTTCACAACCTTAATTTGTGTCAATAACAAATATTAAGTTTGTAATGAAAAACTCTCTCACAGAGCAAATATATAATTACTGAAGTATAATGAATGAGTATAAGCAAACAGAGCACAAAGAGTATATTGATCGATGTGTGATTGCTTGTTCTCAGTTGTTATTCTCTGCTCTTTGAATGCTCTATATATATAGATGATTTATAGTATCCGTTGGAAGCAATTCAAATATGTCCATTAGAGTCGCGAAGCAACGGTTGACTGTTCTTCTAATTTAAAAACTATCCGTTTGCGGTAGAATACTAGTGTAATGAAGAGTTAATCGTATAGATAACAAATCAATAAACATACTTAGGATGTTTTATTTGACTTTTCTCTTATGCCATGATTTCTTCATTGTTTCTCTATAAACATACTTAGAATACTAGTGCAATGAAGAGTTAATCGTATAGATAACAAATCAATAAACATTCGATTAAAAACATGATTTCTGGATTTCATTACTCGAGTGGCTACTCAAGTGATCATGCTCATTACTCGAGTAGTCCCTCAAGTAATATTATCAAAAATATGGCAGATAGTAATTCAATATATTACTTGGGTAAGACATGGAGTAAGATACCTCACAAACCTTAGAAATACTAGATTACTCGAGTGAGCCCTCGAGTAAATTTAAAATAAGTTTGCAGATTACTCGGTTACTCCCTCGAGTAATAGCATCAAATTATTGGCTGAGAGTACCTATTCTTTGCTTACCTGATTACTCTAGTGACCCCTCGAGTAATGCTTCAAATAACTCTACAGATTACTTGAGTGCTCCCTCAAGTAATGCCTTTTTCTCACTTGGTTACTCGAGTGGCTACTCGAGTAAATTGTTGCATTTCTTGGTCGAGAGCTACTGGAAGATATTTTCCCTGGTTACTCGAGTGACTACTCGAGTAATGCCTTATGCTCATGTTGTTACTCAAGTGGCTACTTGAGTAATGGTTTATATAACTTTGTAGATTACTCGAGTGGCCCCTCGAGTAACTTCTTCCAAATTTTAGCAGTGCCTCTTTGAAACATTTTCTTCAACATTACTCGAGTGCTCACTCGAGTAACAGTGTTCCTTACTTGAGTGCTCACTCGAATAACCTTTAAAGAATCTGCCAGTGATGTTCTTCCTTTACTTTGTCTCTCAAATCTTCTTCATTACTCCAATGCTTACTTCAAGTAAAGCTTTTGTCTGCCGTCTAGTCACTTTGTGCAAATTCTTTTCTTTGTTATCAAATCCTTTTATATTATTGATCCAATCTTTGTTATCATCAAATTACATGGGATCTAACAGCGGGCATGTTCAGCGATGAAAGATGGGGTTTTTAGGAGATTTTTTCATTCTTTACACACACATTGAAATCGAACAAAGGATTTGAAAGGAAGCCTTCTGAGAATGTTGATGATAATCTCCAATGGCAGAATGGTGTTTGGCCTCCAGTCACAGTTTGCTTGCCGGAAGAAATTAGGGATTCTGAAATGGCACATAGGGTCACGGGGAGAGGAGGGAAGCGAGAAACTGAAAGAAACGATTACGTTTTGTAATCTGGGAAAATGGGAAGGCAACGAAGAAAAATATGTTTTTGATCTTTATTATTATTTTTTTAATAATTTTTTTTTGTGTTTTATAAATGCGTGTTTGTTATGGTTTGTCTACGAGGGGAGTGAAATGATATATACACACAAGCACAATGTTGAATGTGCTTTGGAAATTCATTATTACAATTGTAAGATGGAATCTTCCACTTTGCTTTTTTATTTGCTCCAGGGTTTTCCTCTATAGGTTTAGAGGATAAAATGTTATCACACCTCCTAATAAATATGCTTTTCAATATTTGAAATTGTGTTCAACTTGTTAATGAAATCTTCCACTTCTTATGCTAGGATTATGCCCCCATTACCTTCAGATAAATAGGAAGTTCCAAATGTGGACCATGGGAACAATAAGATAAACTTTATCAAAAAACAATAAAATAACTTCGGAAAAAAAACTCCAATGATTAAGATTCTCTATCTAGCTAGCGAGTTTGAAAATTGAACTTAAAAGAAAACTCCTAAATTATAAATTTATACTCCTATGGTTTTTAATCTAAAACATTTTTACCTAATTTGATTAGATTAAATAAGTTAGTTAATTTAGCTAATATGACATGTTTTTTTTCAAACGCAATAATCACTATCTTTAATTCTCCCCATCTCTTTCTTACTTCTTACATGATTATTGTTTACGGAGCATCAATATGGGTAAATTAGAAAATAGGTGACAAAAATGGAAAAAAAAAGTCTTATATCTAAGAGCAAGTTCAACTTTTAAATTATCTCTTACATGAGGAATAGGAGAGAGTAACATGAATCTAGTAGCCTGTTTGGTTCAACTGCACTACATGCATCCAATGGTAATCATTATTGCATTACCAAAATAAGAGTGTTTGGTTGCTCTTTGGTATGATAATAGGGTTTACCATCGTAATGATAATTACAAAAAAATTAGTAATCCTCATTCATACCTCCCTCATATGAATATTCATTACCATTCTATTGCATGGTTGAAAAAGACAAATTTACCTTTTAGTTTCAATTGTCTTTGTTTCGCTAGTCTCATTTTACCTGTCACACTGTGCCACGACTGCCACCACTAGTACCTCTTCCTCCTTTATTGCTGGCGTTGACACCCCCAAACTGCTACCGTCATCACCTCCACCATTGTGTCCGCCGCCACTACCTCCTTCTCCTCCGATAGCTGTCATTGCCACTCCCGTTATTGCCACCTCCATCATTGCCACCTCTTCCTCTTCCTCTGCCGCTATCACCCTACTATTGCTACCACCGCCACTACCTACTCCTACTCCACCACTGCCACTACCACCCTCACCACCACTGCCATCACCCCACCACTGCAGCAGTTGACACTACATCCTCCTCTTCCTCAATTGCTGCGGCCACCACTACCTTCTCCTCCACCCTTGTCGCCACCACTCCCAGCCACCGCCACCTCCACCATTGTCGTCGTTGCTAGCACTACCTCCTCCTTCTTCACTGTCGTCGCCGCCACCCCCTGTTATTGCCACCTCCACCGTTGCTGCAACTGCTACCACTATCTCCTTCCCTACCGTTGTAGCTGTCACCACCTACCATCACTACTTCCTCATCATTGTTTCTATCAACTCTACCACCACAACCATTGACATCAGATGATACTCGATGAAATAGTATGACGGTTACTATAAGGCAACACAATAGCTCTTAACTATTTTTTCTACAAAGATTATGTTAAGGATAAAATAGATTTTCTAATTATTTATTTTAAATAATTATTAAAAAATAACTCATTTCACCATGCTTAAAAATCAAACCAAATACTAACCCTGTTATTAATATTGCTTTGCATTACCATTACATCTCATTGCAATGCAGGGTGTAATGTGATCGAACCACACAGACCCCTAAAGTCCAAACTTCAGAATGCAACTTGTGAGAGAATTCTAGTATATGAAGCCAGTGGATGTCCTTTAAAAGTGAGAGATGCTTATCTAAACAAGTCTTGTGCATCAAATAAGTCGTATAAATGGAAGCTTCAACAAGGTACCAAAATTAAGATCAAGTGCATTTCTGTATTTAGAACATTTTAGTGTTCCATCCAAGTTTTGTTATCTGGCTAGCCAAAACACAAAAAGATTGCAAATTTAAATAATCCATTTTAAAATAAATTCCTTAAATCATAATAATTTATAGCACTCAAACATAGATTTTTATCAAATTTATGTAGCCAACTAGCCATTGAGTGTAATTAAATTTAAAAAAAAACACTGATTCAAAACACATAACATATAAATTTCAAAATAATTTATGCATAAACAATTTTCATAAAAATATTTTTATTTTTTCTTCTTGTATAATATTAAAATTCTTCTCAAATTCTTTAAGGGTAAAGTCATAATCACACTCAAATTCTTCTCATTACGCTCACAATTCATAGTGGCAAATCCAGTTGACCCACTCTAAACCTTAACACTGAGGGATACTCCAAACCCTCAGTATTTTGTTAGGGGGATTTCTATCTTCTTATATAACATTAAGGTTCTTCTCAAACCCAAATTCTACTAAAATGTTCTTGTTGAGTAGAAAAATATTTATAAAATAAGTGTTTTAATTGGGAGATTTTTGGAGCATGAAATAGAGCTAGGAATATATCTCCAACCTTCATCAATGGAGGATTGGAGCTATCATGGAACAAGAAAAATGAGGGAGGGGCATAGCATATGGGAGAGGGGTGTCTCCATCAAGCTTTCTCTCAATTTCCTTTCTATTTACTATCTCCACAATTGGATAAACTTCCACTTGTTGATATTTAATATTTTGTGACAACATGTTATAATCTTAAATAAAAAATATATATATATATATACACACACATAATTTTAAACTAATTAAAGTTTAACATAAACATTTCAAAATTGCTTGAGATAATAAGTAAAAAAGTTATAACATTTATTAATAAAATTTTAAAGTGTTGAAGTGGTTAGATATAATTTCAACATTTTAAATATATTTATATGTATTTTTGTATTTAATATTATAATAATATTACTAATAAAATATTAAATCTCAACTAGTGGAAATTGATCCAATGACAGAGATAGTAAATAGTTTATTAATAAAAGTTCAAAATTAAGTGTTTTGAAAAAAAATATAACACAACATTCTAAATAAACAAATCAGAATATTTTTTTCCTTTTTTGTTGTTGGGGAAAAAATGTGAGAACTGGCGATTTTAAAACAATTCTGCAAACAAATTCTTTTGTTTTTTTCCTTCCCAAACTTGTTTTAAAAAATAACTTTATATAACTATTCTAAGAACATAAAAATTAAGAACAATATCAAACAAACTTTAGATTGCAACTTGTAAGATTACGTTGCTTTAGTTAATAAATAATTATTAAAATTGATATATAATTAAATTTTTAAAATATGATCAATAGAAAGAAATTCTTTGAGGCAATATAATTTAAATAATCTATTCCAAAATAAACTAGTTACTTACATCACATAATTTATAGAACTCAAACATATACATTTTTTTCAAATTTAGAGCCCATTTGGTACAAGGAATAGGGGGAAGGGAAAGAAAGATAAGTAAGTTTCCACGATGAAAACACATTTGGCGCCTAAATGTTCCTAGAAGTCAAATTCCCACATGCTCCAAAAATCTCTTAAATATGGGAAGATCAGTTCCCACTAAAATTGGTGGTAACCCTTCTTTTGTAACACCCTAAATTTTATTCCCCAAATTGTATTGTAATTATTGGAAATAAGCAATTAAATAAAATGGTGAATTTTGGAGAATGTGGATAGTGTTGCCAGTGCAATTTTCTATGAGGCAGTGAGTTTGTTATATAGTTTTGGATGAACAAATGATGAGCAAAAATTATTAAATTTTATTGGATGAAAGTAAACATCCTAAGCTTTAATTTGAGAGGTCATAGGTAATTTTTGGAGCTGTATGTAAAAAGTTATAAATTTTTAAAGTTAACCTAGTAAAACTATCTATTTTCTGGAACAGTGTCCAAAAACTTAAAATATGAGAATTGTGTGCTTTTAGTTGGTTAAAGCCTATATTTTTCTTTGAAACTAGACTTAATAAGGGTTCTATAGCCCTTGGAATCACTCCAATTAGATGTCTACAAATTTCGTTATGATTTTTCAAAGTTTGGGTAAAAAATCTTCTATAATTGAGTCAATCCGAAAATGTGGAAAAGTCTGTGATGGCAACATGGTAATTTTGGGTTAAACTCATCATCCAATTTGGCTGATCTAAAGGGGCCCTAGGACGTATTTTGGATGGGCCAAGTAGGGAAAATATGAGTTGCATGGTTATTGGGCTTATTGCTTACCAATACATGTACAAAAAGCTTATGTACATAACACCAAATTTTTGGGTTTTTTTTTGGGAAATTAGGTAATTAGATATTATGACATAAGCATAATATAAAACATTTCTTCCTTCCTCCTACAGCCCAAAATCGTGCGGCCATGAGAGCAAAAGAGATCGAGAGAGAGCTTGGCTTCTAAAAGAGAAGGAGAAGAAATCTCACTAGGTAGGTCGATTTCTTCGGTGAATTTGTACTTAACGTGTATAATCCTTCTCCTAAGCTTCTCTTCTATGTTATTTAAGGTATTTAAAGCACCAATTTTAGGTCTTTATCTGTTGCAACTCGTTCATTTTTCACAAAATCTCCTTGAGTAATTATCCTAGTGCTCTGCAAAATTTTTCCACAAACACTTTGTCTTCTCATTTCCATCAAAACCCACTACTTTATACCTTCAAAAATAGCTCAGATTGCTCAGAATCAACTGCCCTAACTCTCGACTTCTGACACCAGTTTTTCTAGAAAATCTCAGTTCTCTCAACTACAATGGTGAGAATAAAATCTCCTAATCCTACTACTCCTACTAAGTCTTTTGAACCATACCAAACTTCTGATTCATCTCCTTCTCCTCCTACCAAGAGACGAAAGCTTTCTCCTAAACCAAAAGCTAAAACCAAATTGCAAGCTAAGCCTAAGGTCAAGGGAGTTGTGATAAAGGAGCCCATTGTCACCAGAGCTCAAACCAAGAAGAGATACCTCCTTGAAGAGGCAAAGAAACAAAAGCACCATCTCCTCCTCCTTCTGACTCATCCGACACACCAACATTCTCTCCAAAATCATCTAAAGGGCCCAAGTATGATAAGAAGCTTGCCAAAACAATGTCAAACATTCTTGAGGAGACTCTTCAATCTAAAGAAGCAAAGAGAGCTCAATCTTTAAAGGAACCAAAAATCAGAGATGAAGAAATTACATTCCTTCCATAGGGATTTAATGTGAACAAGCTTGAGGAATCTCAAAAGTATTTAGATCACTTTTCAAGGAGAAGTGTGTGCAATATGCACTATATTAACTACAAGGTTCTTCAAGAGGTATTGAAATTCGACCTAAGTCCTTATCTTGATTCCTATTTGCCTTGGCTGTCTATTAAACTCCCTTTTTGAACCAAAGTTATGGGGTATTTTTACTGTAATCTTGAGCCTGTAAATGATCCTCTCTGAGATGCCTTAGAAGAAGAAATGGTTACTAAGATTATAGGTCAAGAAATCCTAATCTCACCCTCTAAAAGCAACACCTGCTTAAGAATAGAGGACCCTCCTGATGATGATTACCCTAATCTTGATTCAAACCAGTTGTTTTCTATCCTAAGACCTAGTGAGATAATGGGACCTCTAAATTTCAACCCAAGTGATATGTGTGATTTTCATCGAGTCCTATGGTATATCTATTCGAGAGTCATAGTCAACAAATCCAACAACTATACTCATTTCATTGAGAAGGACTACAGAAAATTTGTCTCATACTTCTTAAAGAACAAAAGGATTTAGGAGAATATATCTTTGCTGAGATCAAGCGATATAGGTTTGAAGGAAAACCTACTACTCCAATGCCTTATCCTCAGCTTATATCTCTATTCTTGAAGAAAAACAAGGTTTGGTACTTGGAGAGTAGAGAACCAATTGAGAGATTAACTCCAGTGGGCCAAAATCAGATTAGAAAGCTAGGCATTAATATTTCATTAAAGATTCCTCTTGAAGCAAGTTCTAAAAAAAAGAAGACTACCACTGAGACTAGTCGAATGAATGACACACAGTCTTCTACTCCAGCTTTCACATCTTCTCCTTCCTTCTTTGGTGCCACATTGCAAAATTTTATGGAGAATATTCTCAAGGGTTTCCATATCAACATTGCCAATACAAATGCAAAGTTGGTAACCCATATGAATATGAAGATGGGAGAACTTGTAGAGAGAATGGATAAGAGGCACGAAGAGATGTTAGAAAAATAATTTGCCCAGGCTGAGCTTCTGAGATCAATTGTTGCTAGACTTGATGCTATTACATCTGGCTCCTCTATTCCTGGTCCTTCTGTTATTCCTGAGCCTGTACCACCTTCTCAGCCTAGACCTTCTCAGTCTATACCTTTTGAGCCTAGACCCTCATCCACTTCTCTTCCTCCCTTACCTATCTCTATTTTAAAAAACTTTTTATTTTCTATACCTGACCCAACTACATCCGAGCCTATTCATATCACCACTGATAATCTAGCATAGCCAGTTCAACCTGACTCAGTGCCTACTCCTATTGCCTCACCTGCACGCACTGAGAAAGTGCTTATATCTTCACTTGCTGCTACAGAGGAGATATAGATTACCTCTTTAGTTCTATTTCAACCTCAGAACCCCCCAAAAGATCCTAAGGTACCCCCAGTGAATCTTCATGAACCTGAACCATCATTTTCAGATTCTTCCAGTTCAGATGATTCACATGAATCTTTGGTACTTCCTGTCACTCCTATCTCTATAGCTAAGCCATCTATTCCTCCTTTTGATCTTGATTGATCCTACCCTTGTAATGAAGACAAAAAGGGGGAGAAGAGCTTGAGTGATTTTGTGAACAATGGCCTGTTAAGTTTTTTTGTAAATCTATTGGGTGTATAAGGTTTAAGGGAGCTTTACTAGTTTTTAATTATGTAATGAACTTCTTATGCAATTTTACATTAAAGTTATATTGCATTGTGAACTAATGAGTTTTTTATTATGTATGCAAGGTGAACAAGTAAATTAGAACAAAGACTCAATTTTTTTAAGATCATTACATTTGAAAAGATAATTACTTCAAAAGAGTTTTCAACTTTAAATTGAACAAGAGATTTCATATGAAAAGTGTTCAAGAAGCATTTGATTGAAAACTAAATTTCAAAAAATTTGTTCAAAATCACCAAGTTTTGTCATCATCAAAAAGGGGGAGAATGTTAGATCCCATGTGTTTTGATAATAACAAAGATTGGATCTATAATACAAAAGGATTTGATAACAAACAAAAGAATTTGAACAAAGTAACTAATTGGCAGACAAAAGTATTACTTGAAGTAAGCACTGGAGTAATGAAGAAGAACTGAGAGACACAGCACAGGAAAAACATCACTGGCAGGTTTTTAAACGGATTACTCGAGTGAGCACTCGAGTAATGAACCTTGTTACTCGAGGCATCACTTGAGTAATGATGGAGAAAATCTTCCAGAGAAGCACTGTCAACTTTTAGATGAAGTTACTCGAGGAGCTACTCGAGTAATTTGCAAAGTTATATGGACTATTACTCGAGTAGCCACTCGAGTAACTAGAGCAGAAAGTATCCATTGGTACTCGGACAAGAAATGCCACAAGTTACTCGAGTAGCCACAGAGAAAAGGACTTACTCGAGGGAGCATTGGAGTAATCTGCAAAATTATTTGAAATATTACTTGAGGGCTCACTCAAGTAATCAGGATAGAACAAGTCCTCTTGGCCAAGATTTGAGTCTCATTACTCGAGGGACCACTCAAGTAATCTGCAAACTTATTTGAAAGCTTACTCGAGGGAGCACTCGAGTCACCAGTGAAGAAAAGGCATGCTTACTCAAGGGAGCACTCGAGTAACTAGGTGTTCAAAAGTTTTGTGAAGTAAGTTACTCCATGTCTTAATCGAGTAATGTGGTGAGAAAACATTGACTTACTCTTTGCCTATTTTTTAATAAGATTATTTGAGGGACTACTCGAGTAATGAGCATAATCACTCAAGTAGCCATTCGAGTAATGAAGTACAAAAAGCATAATTTTAATCCAACGCTAATTGATTTGTTATCTATATGATTAACACTTCATTGTATTAGTTTCCTAAGTATACTTGCAAATAAACAATGAAGAGATCATGCATTAAGAGAGAAGTCAAATATATCATCCACAATGTTCGAACTCACACCTACCGCTACCTACCGCAAATGGATAGTTTTCAAATTTGAAGAACAGTCAAATGAAGCTGCGCGACTCTAACGGACATATTTGAATTGCTTCCAACGGACATCACAAATCATCTATATATATAGAGCATTCAAAGAACACAACATAACAATTGAGAACAAGCAAACTCATATCGATCAATACATTCTTTGTGCTCTGTTTTCTTATACTCACTCTTTGTACTTCAATGATTATATATTTGCTCTGTGAAAGTTTTTCATTACAAACTCAATATTTGTTATTGAGACAACTTAAGGTTGTGGAACCTTGAGTTGGGGATTTGATTATAACATGTAAGGGGGAGCAAGTGTCCAGAGAAGGAACTTGTTGTGTACTGAAGTGCCAAAAACCCACTGAATCTTAGAAGATATAGTAAAACTATCAGAGAAGCTCTGAGGACTGGACGTAGGTCAAAGTGGTTGTGACTAAACCAATATAACTCTTGGTGTACACTTTAGTGATATTTCTCCTAGCTCTTAATTGCTTTAAGTTTCCAATCAATTTTTATATACACAACGAAATTTCTTGTATCACCCAATTCACCTCCCTCTTAGGTAAAACACTTGCACTAATAATTTATATTGGTTTGTCCAACCATTTGACCTACTTCTAGTCCTCAGAAGCCGTTTTGATATTCCCACTAACTTTTAAGATTCACAGGGCTTTTAGTGCCTCAGTACAAACAAGTTCTTCAAAGAAAAATTGCTCCCTCTTATACCTTGAAATTAATGCCCACTCAAGATTCCACTATCTTGAGCAACTCATTGGAATAAATGATTCAATAAATGACTCTCACAAAAGTATAAGAATTATCATTGAAGTACAAAATCACACTTAAGAGCTCAAGACTTAGCATTGAATGCAACAGTAAAATTTTTTTGTAAAGAGTTGTTGCTTCATCTTCAATGCTATGCTATTTATAGTGTGAGACAATTAATGACCATTACTTTTGAAAGTATCTGTTGGAGTATTTGGTCTTTGATTATAGCTGTTGAAATATCATAACATTCTTTGTGTCTTAAGAATTAGCCAATGGAGAGAGAGAATGTTCAGCATTGCAAACCTCAGAGCATTTAATGCTTCTGACACATAAAGTGCTTTTCACATTTTGTGTATTAATCCATGATTGACCACCTGAAATTGCTTATGCTCTAAAGTAATAAAGCGTTAGGGTAGTTGGAAGCAAAAAGGAACAAGTGATGAATGATTATGAATGAATTTCAAGAGATTCAATATGATACTCTGTCTTCTGGAAATGCATCACTTGAGTAGTCACTTGAGTGATTTTATTTCAAACAAGGCAGAGTATTGGATGGGTTATTGCTACGATGCGATAGTGATGCACAAAATATGATCACTCGAGTGATCTTGTTTCTTTTGAAAAAAAGATCACTGGGAATGTCATTGTGGTGATCTGGTGGTGATGAGAATAATAGGATCACTCGAGTGGTCACTCGAGCGATCTTGTTTCTTTTGAAAAAAAGATTACTGTGAATGTCATTGTGGTGATTTGGTAGTGATGAGAATAACAGGATCACTCGAGTGGTCACTCGAGTGATCTTGTTTCTTTTGTTTCCAGTAGAAACAGATAACTAGATGCCATTACCATAGTGTACTGGCAGTGATGTACTTTTACATATCACTTGAGTGATCTTATACTTGGAAAATTTGAAGCATTTTGAGCACTATCAGGATCACTGCGGTGCTGTGTTAGTAATGCACTTTTTTCACACATCACTCGAGTAGTCACTAAAGTAATATTTTCTTCAAAATATATTTCAAAAAACTAATCACTAGGACAAATCACTATGGTGATGTGATAGTAATGAAAATTGAACATATAACTTGAGTAGTCACACAAGTAATCTCACGGCAAAAAAAAAAAAAAAGTCACACAAGTAATCTTCTCTTTGAAAACTTTTCGCAAAACTGATAACTAGAATGGAGCACCGTGGTGATGTGATTGTGATGACAAATTAAAGCATTACTTAAGTATTCACTCGAGTAATCTTTTCTTTGAAAAATCTTTCCAAAACATATCAGTAGATGAATCATCATGGTAGTGTGGTAGTGAAGGTAAATTCTCCAATATCACTCAAGTAGTTTGAGTTTTTCTCTTGTAGTGGTCACTGCAGTGATGAGTTATTTTTAAAAACACATCACTCGAGTGGTCACTCGAGTAAGCAACTAAATTTTGTAGTATATGACCTTTGTATACTTCAAAATGTTTTTCTAGTCATTGTAACCTTCTGCAAAACCCTCCAACTTTCTCTTAAGCTTTATTATTATCAAAACATAGGCTCTAACAAAAATCATGCTTTTACAAGTGAAGCTCTTCAATATATATATATATATATATCTGTGTGTGCGTATGTGCGCGGGGGCGTGGGCGCGCGTGTCATGATAGTAATGAAACTCTTCCAAACATGAGAAAAAGATATATTCATTGGGAAAAATTTCACTACACCCATTTATTTAATATTACACAGCCCCCAAAATTTTATGAAATTTCACTATACCCCTAAGACTAAATTGAAATTAAAATTTATGGGTGAAAAGACAATTGTGCCCTTACTTTACAACTCAAATATGATTATTTGCAAGACACATGCAGGAATTTATAAGTCAAGTATGCTTATTTACAAGACAAATAACTGAAATTGCAAGACCATCTCAGCCATATACAAGTTAAGGAGCATATTCACAAGAATACATGCTATTTACAAGGTGATGAACCCATGTCGTGTGAGTTCACAAAATAAAACTAGGTTTAAAAATGTTGCGTAGTAGCTCAACCTAGGTCGTTCTTGTGAGGAGATTAATTTCCAATTTTCTAAGTAGTAAAGTGATAAAAAGCCTTAAAGTGGTAAGAAATCATTTTTGAGAAATTGCATTTATAAACTAATGAAGTAAACTAAGCTAAAACAATATTTTTGTATTTTTCAGTTTTTAAAACAAAGAAGCAAATGGAATTGAATTTAACACTAATAACAAAGTAAATTTAATAAACTAGAATAATGATGAAATGAGATTCCCTTGAGTTAAGGTTTTAGTCTTCATTGCTTGCTAATAATATGAATTCCATAATGAGTCAAGAGGATGGAACTAAGATACCACTAGCTCCATACTTGCAATAATCATTTAATTCATTCAACCAAAGCAATTAAATGAATACTACCAATTAATAGTGACTCAAGGAGACGAATAACTAACTTCCAATTCTAGCTTGTAATTACCATTACAACAATTCAAAACATTCAGTTTAATCATTTAAATCCACTTAACCAAGTTGAGATAAACAATTCAACCTACTCCTAATATGAATCATACAAAGCTTAATTAATCAACTCCTAGCTCAACCACCAAGTTTATTCACTTGGCATAACAATATAGATCACAATTACATACTTAACCAAGCTACATAATCATGAACTAAAAAGAGAGCTTAAGGAATTCCATTGAAGTTTAGAAGCTCAAACCATTACCCAACTCAAGGAAATCACCAAGATTTAGCTACTCATAGAGGAAGAGAAAGATGAGACTTGATGAAAGAAAAGAAGAATAGCCATTGAAGTGCAGCAGCCACCAATTGCTCACTCTCTATTTCAATTTTGCATAGCCCTCCTCCCAGCCGCAATTCCTCTTGCTTTTTCTTTTGATTTCAGATCTCTTCTTTCTTTCACACACAACCGCCACACCATTTCTTTATTTCATCGTCTCTTCTTCCTTTCACACACAGCGCTGCTCCTTTTTCCTCCTTTCTGCTACTGGCCCCCTCTTTTATTAGTCCAGCCGCCAAACCCTTTATTTCCCACGTAGTCCCCCTTCACACATGGTCTTGGTCTTCTCTTTTTCCATTCCTCAATTCGATTCACGGTCAGCCTCTTCTTTTTTTTTGTCCAGCAGCTGCTCTTTTATTCAATGATTTCGGCCTAGCTCATCCCTTCTCTCCTTCTCCAATTCTCCATCTCAACTCGGTCAACTACTCTCTTCCTTTTTAATTCCATTTGGTTCAGCCCTCACATATTCAATTTGTTGGTTCAGCCCATCTTTTATCAATTCAGCCCATATCCCTCTTTTTTTTTCATTTTGGTTCCCTAATTTCCTTCACACAGCTGCCAATTAAAATAGCTATGGTCCCCACTTGCCTCTTCTTTTCAATTGATTTTAGGTTAAAAAGTGAGTTATGCCTTGTCATCACCTACATAATTAGATTCATAAAGGTAGTATCTTTTGTTCACAATTAAAGAATAATGGGAATAACAAATATTAATTAAAAATATAACAATTTAACCACTTTAATTCCCAAATTATTCTTCCATTAAAGTCTCACATTAACACTTGATTATGCCCAAAATATTCAATTAAGTCCCACAGAAGCCTAAGATTAATTAATAAAAAGATATAAATATTGAGCTCTATCACAAGGCACATGTCGGGATTTACAAATTAAATATGCGTATTTATAAGACACATGTGGGAATTTACAAGATCATCTAGGCCATGTATAAGATAAGGGCATAAATGTCTTTTCGGCTAAAATACTTAATTTTAGTTTAGTCCTAGAGGTGTAGTGAAGTTTCAAAAAGTTTTGGGGCCTCTTTGATATTAAATCTCTACTGAGGGTGCATTGACCATTTCCCAATTCATTTGCCACCTTTAAGATGTTGTTTGGTTCTTGTATTTGTCTTTTATTTGTATTTTTCCTACTCTCTTTGATCTTCAATCTAATGGTGAGATTCTTATATTGCATACGTTAACTCAAGCCTCTGACAACAACCCTTCTAAAATGATGTTTACAAGAACATGAGTGGGCTTATCCATATTTGAATTGTTCTAGTTTTTCTGTTATCGACAATTATTTTGTCCTCTAATTTGTTGAGCTTGAGAGTGGAGGATCATACCATTCTGGTGACTCCGATAATCGAGGATTATTGAGAAGTGATTTATTATTTTCCTCCAAAATGTTTTTAAAATTTCCGGCTTATTACAAATTTGGTTGACCTTGACAACACATATTCGAGATGTATGATTAATTCTAGGGTTAAGGGGAGAAAATGCTCATATACTTTTATCAAAAGTGCATCTGATGTAACCCCCTGCCTTTAACCACGTAATTATAATTCGATATCACATAACTAAATTGGTTTAGAGACCGTCGGATAGCTTAAACTCATTTCAAATTCCTACACTCTAGTAGGGTTTTCACCAAAAACTTTCAAAAAATCTTCTCTATCCTGGTCTCAATTTCAAAATTCGAATATAATTACCTGCGCAGTTAGTTTACATTCACACACATCAGAGTGTATAACCAAATCCGCGGCAACTCCCGGGTTCTATACATATATAATCTGAGGGTTTAAAAGTCTCCACTAGGGGATTACATAACTAAATCAACAGTAATATTTACATCTCCAAAATATACAGTAATCCCAAGTTCAAAAGAAGATAACCAACACCCTACAATCAAATATACCCCGAAGGGGTTCTAATCGCTCCGGGTTGCCCGCTTCTCTTTAGCGCCACTAGCCCTGTGTGAAATGTTAGTCCTTGGAAAGAATGAGATTCAAGAGAATCCCAGTAGTAACAAATCACTCATACAGTGCATAAACACAAAGCATATAAGGTCATATTAGCAGCATCACAATGTAACGTGGTTCACACCACAAACGACAGCACTCATGGTTGTAAACTCTAAGCGTCAGCTTTCACTGCGATCTCAATATATTCACAAAGTATTCACTAGGCGTCAGCTTTCGCTGTGATCACAAAGCATCACAATGTCACAATGTATTCTCAATGCACGACAAACATACATACAATGTTTCACACAAAGTATAAGAGAGGAGTCACTACCTTGTTCTTTCTGATTGTGCTCTAGCGCATGTGGATCACGAACAGGGCAAATATCGAATCCTACAATTCTAAATGCTCCATTTAGACACTTCCATAGTGTTTCTTGGGGTTATATGAGTCTATAATGAAAATTTACAAAAATGCCCTGGGGACCCGGCCCGGGCCCGCCATACCCGGTCCGGTTGCACTTTTCCCGAAATTCTAATTTGGGCTTTCCTAACATATTTCCGCCCAAGGAATCCATTTCCGGACTCGAAATTATCAAATTCAATGTTAAATTACAAATTTACCCTTGGCAGCCCCACTTTAAGGGTTTTAGGGGCATTTTCGTAATTATACTTTTTCGACCTTTTCTGAAAAAGCGACCAACTGTAACTGTTAGATCTCATGTTTTGATGATAACAAAAGAATGGTTTGAAAAGGAAATGTTTAATAAACAAGTTTGAACAAAGGAATAACAGTGATAAGCATCACTTGAGGTAAGCATTGGAGTAAAGAAGAAAGGCCAAGAGAAAATGCTGAGAAACTTGATCAGAAGCAAGTTTTCTAAGGCATTACTCGAGTACGTACTCGAGTAATGAGACAAAACTTGAAGTAACCAAAGGCACCTTCCAGTAACCTGCCAACGTTACTCGAGTAAGTACTCGAGTAATAGTGTAAGTATTTTCAAGTTGCTCTCGGCCTGCCAATGTTACTCGAGGAGCTACTCGAGTAACCAGATAAAAACTTGGAGTTGCTCTCGGCCTACCAATGTTACTTGAGGAACTACTCGAGTAACCATGTGAAAATCTTTCAGTTGCTCTGGGCCTGCCAATGATACTCGAGTAACTCTGTTTCTGAAATTATGGAGCTCTCGGCACTTTGTACTACTGCCAATGTTACTCGAGTAGCTACTCGAGTAACGCACTGAAGTAAGTGAAAACTTGAAGGTGGTACCCGATTAACTTGATATAATTTTATCTTACTTTCATCGAGTCATTCCTCTAGTATGCAAGTAATTCATGTTCTATTTTAAGTGGATTCCTCGAGTAGGTACCCGAGTATGCAGAATTATTTTCAAGGAAAACTTCAAGTCATTAACCGAGTAAGGTTGCACAAAAAGTACATTTACTCGAGTCGGTACCCGAGTAACAAGGTAAGTGCTCTCGACTTTGAAATCCTGCCAACATTACTGGAGTAAAGCATAGAGTAACCAAAAGTTTATTTGAAGGTTTACTCGAGTCGGTACCCGAGTAACTCATAAAGTTGTGAGTGCATTACTCGAGTTGGTACCCGAGTAAACATATATTTCCAAAGGTTTGAAAATTGGTTATTCCATGCACTACCCGAGTAATCTTAAATTTGTCTGTTGACTTGCAGTTTATCAAAGATTTCTCGATGATACTCGAGTAAACTTCAAGGGATACTCGAGTAGCTAATCGAGTAAGCATACCCAGAAGTTTAGAAATCATTCAAACGTTCATTAAATTATTTCCTATATGATTAATCTTTCATTGTATTAGTATTTCTAGCATATTTACAGATAAACAATGAAGGAATCATGTCAAGAAAGGGAAGTTAAATTAAACGTTCAAATGCCAACCATCGCCAACGGATATTTTTCAAAAACTTGAAAAGTCAATAGTGGCTGCGCACTCTCCAACGGACGAAAGTAAATATTCCAACTTTCTTCACCAATATATCTATATATATGGGAACATCCAAACAGAAAACAACAGAAGAACACACATAAACATATCATCAAGTTCATTGCTCTGTTTTCACGTTGTAATTATATTTCTATGCTTCAGTGATTCTCATTTACTCTGTAAGAGAGATATTTCATTCAAACTCAATATTTGTTATTGAGATAACTTAAGGTTGTGAAACCTTGAGTTGGGATTGGATTACAACTTGTAAGTGGGAGCGAGTGTCCAGGTGAAGGAACTTGCTTGTACTGAGGTGCCAAGAACCCACTGAATCTTGGAAGTTATAGTGAAACTCTCAGAGAAGCTCTGAGGACTGGACGTAGGTCAAAGTGATTGTGACCGAACCAGTATAACTCCTGGTGTACACTTCGGAGATATTTCTCCTTACTCCTTACTGTTTTAATTTCACTATTAAAGTTTTACATTTCCGATGAAATTTTAGTATCACCCAATTCACCCCCCCTCTTAGGTGAAACGCCTGTTCTAACAGTAACCCCACCTAATTTTCGCCCCTGAACTCAATGGAACCATCAAATCATTGAAAATCCAACTCTATGACCCATTTCTAGAGCTGGCCGAAATTCATGAGTTCTCCGGGGAAAATCGGGGTTTTACGATTTCGGCTCCGAAAACACGTTCCTTACTACTCCTAACCACTTTATTAACCATTACATTTGGTTACAACTAACATTAAGACCCAATTTGGGCAGCATAACCCCTAGGCCATATCATTTCCAAAATTTAAAACCAATGGCAATCCGGCAAAATTTCATCGATTAAATTGCCCACAGCAGCCAGAATAAGCAATATACGAAAGTTTGGAAGTTACCTCAAGCTCCTTCTAGCTTTTCTCAAGAGTGGCTGAAAACCCTAGCCCCTTGAACACCAAATTTCTTGTCAAACACCTTAAATAATATAGAAGAGAAGCTTAGGAACAAGGGTATACACATTAGGTACGAATTCACCGAAGAAATCGACCTACCTTGTAAGTTCTCTTCTCTTTCTCTCTCTAAAAGCTCTCAAACTTTGTCTCTCTCTTGGCTGCTGGTTCAGCACGAAATAAGCTAAGGAGGAAGATGGAAAAATGATTTTATAATATTTTATGTCTTACTTTAATTATTCATTAAAGTAAAATTCTAAAAATCACACTTTATGTACATAAACATAATGTTGTGAGCCCAAATAACATGTGCATAATATTTTCTCTTCTTGGCCCATGATAAAGACGCCCAAGAAGGTCCTTCCATCAGCCCAAATGAGTTTTCCATGTACCTCATAATTTCAAAACTTGCCATCACATTATTTCTTTATTTTCGGATTAATGAGATTTCTGGCAGATTTTCTGCCCTAACTTTGAAAAATCATAACTAATTCTAGAAAAATCAAAATGGAGTTATTCCAAAGCCTATAGAACCCTTATTGAGTCTAGGTTTAAGGGAAAATATAGAATTTTTCTGCATGGAATCGCAAATTTCCAGAATTTCAATCTTTGCATGCTGTCCCAGAAAATAATTAATTTCGCTGGGCAAACTTCAAAAATCCATAACTCTTAGCTCAAAAATCAAAATGATACCAATTATATGTCCATTTTGAAGCTTGACATGTGAAATTTAAGACTGGAAAATTTCAGAATTTTTAGACACCATTTGCCTATTTAGAACGTCCATACAAATCGGATGCCCTGTACAGAGTTTCAACTTTTGCACAATTGTTCCCAATGGTTCCAATTTCACAATAAACACTCGCCCCACATGAATTTTCACAAGGAAGCCATTGGAATCTTTAAAATATCCAAATTCCCATCACACATTCTCTAAAAGTTTTTATTCAACAATAATTACATCCACTTTTGAAGTCATTAGCCCTTAATCACTTTTTGGGATATTACATTTCTCCCCCCGTAAAATAAATTTCGTCCTCGAAATTTATCACACAACTTGAGCCATAAACTCTGGATAACATCTTCGCATATCTGCTTTTGCTTCCCAAGTTGCTTCCCTCTGAGTCATTCCCTTCCAGATCACCTTCACAAATGGAATGCTTTGGTGTCTAAGCCATCGTTCTTCTCTATCAATGATCTGTTCTGGCTCTATCGCATATGTGAAGTTGTCTTGTAACTCAACTTCTTCATATTCAACAATGTGAGATGGATCCGGTTGGTACTTCTTCAGTTGGGAAACGTGAAACACATCATGGAGTTTGCTCAAGTTTGGGGGTAGGGCTACTCGATAAGCAACAAGCCCAATCCTCTCAAGGATTTCAAAAGGACCTATGTACCTTGGGCTCAGCTTCTTTCGCTTGATAGCTCTCCCGATGCCAGTGGCTGGTGATACTCTCAGAAATATATGATCACCAACCTCAAACTCTAGAGGCCGTCTCCTCTTGTCAGAGTAGCTTTTCTGTCGGCTCTGCGCTGCAAGAATCCTCTTACGAATGATATGAATCTACGTTGAGGTTTGATCAACAAGATCCGGTCCATACAGCTTCCTTTCTGATAACTCATTCCAACATAAAGGCGATTGGCACCTCCTTCCGTACAACGCTTCATACGGAGCCATCTGAATGCTCGCATGATAGCTATTGTTATAGGCGAACTCAGCAAGTGGAAGAAAGCGATCCCAATTCCCTTTGAAGTCTAGAACACAGGCCCGTAACATATCTTCCAGCTTCTGGATTGTTCTTTCTGACTGTCCATCTGTTTGAGGATGATAAGCTGTGCTAAATCTCAATTGAGTACCCAGGGCCTCATGCAACGCCCTCCAGAATCTCGAAGTGAATCGGGGATCTCGGTCAGAAATGATATTCTTTGGTACACCATAGAGTTTCACAATTTCCCGGATATAAATCTCAGCTAGTTTATCTGGAGAGTAACCAGCATTGATTGGTATGAAATGCGCCGATTTTGTTAATCGGTCTACAATTACTAGATCGCATCATAACTCCTGATTCTGGGCAATCCCACCACAAGGTCCATGGTCACACTTTCCCATTTCCATTCTGGAATCTCAGGACTTTGCAGCAAACCAGGTAGTCTCTGGTGCTCAATTTTTACTTTCTGACAAGTGAGACACCTCGCTACATATTTCGTCACATCACTCTTCAAACCCTGCCACCAATACATAGACTTCAGATAATGGTACATTTTGGTCATACCAGGATGAAGAGTATAACGGCTCTTGTACGCCTCATCCAAAATTTTTTGTCTCAACTCCGCCTTAAGTGGAACACAGATTCTCTTTTGATAGCGAACCAATCCACTAGGCGATAGATCATAGCCTTGATCTTCTCCCCGTTTAATCCGAGCTAGATTATGCTGTATCCAACCATCTTGCCTATGAGCTTCTTCAATCTCAATTCTCAAGTCACTTTCCTCTTGGGAAATGGTATAATTGGCACAGAGGATCTGATTTGACAGATTCAAATCACGAAAATCCGCTATTAACTTCCCCTCTTGAATCATCATTGCTGCAACCAACACTGTCTTTCGACTAAGAGCATCTGCGACTACATTTGCTTTACTTGGATGATATTTGATTTCCAGGTTGTAGTCCTTAAGCAACTCCATCCACTGTCGCTATCTCATATTCAATTCTTTTTTATCATACAAATATTTGAGATTCTTGTGGTAGCAGTACAGTTCTACCGTCACACCATATAGATAATGCCTCCAAATTTTCAAGGCAAATACAATGGCCGCAAGCTCCAGATCATGTGTAGGATAATTCATCTCATGAGGTTTGAGTTGTCGAGAGGTGTAGGCCACCACACGTCCCTGCTGCATAAGGACACAGCCTAATCCCTGCTTACTCGCATCACTATACACAATGTAGGTCAAGCTGGGATCAGGTATAATCAACACAGGTTCCGTAATCAACCTCTCTTTCAACTCCACAAAGCATTTTTCACAATGTTCATCCCACACAAAAGGCTGATCCTTCCTCGTGAGCTTGGTCATCGGCAAGGCAATACGTGAGAAATTCTGAATGAATCTCCGGTAGTAACCAGCAAGACCTAGAAAACTGCGTACCTCTGCCACAAATTCTGGTCTTTTCCAATCCAGTACTGCTTCCATTTTACTAGGATCTACAGAGACCCCTTCTTGTGAGATAACATGGCCTAGGAACTTTATTTCCGATAGCCAAAACTCGTATTTACTCAATTTGGCATAGAGCTACTTCTCACGCAATGTATTTAATACAACTCTCAAATGATGCTCATGCTCTTCTCTACTCTTAGAGTATATCAGAATATCATCAATGAATACCACAATGAATTGATTCAGATATTGTCAAAAGATACGGTTCATGTAATCCATGAAAACCGCAGGTGCATTGGTTAGCCCAAATGGCATCACCAAGAACTCATAATGACCATACCTGGTCTGAAAAGCAGTCTTTGGAATATCTTCTGCTTTCACTCGTAGCTGATGATACCCTGACCTTAGATCAATTTTTGAGAATACACACGAACCGGATAGTTGATCTAAAAGGTCATCGATTCAGGGAAGATGGTACTTGTTCTTGATAGTAATCTTATTCAGTTCTCTATAATCGATACATAGATGAAAACTCCCGTCTTTCTTTTTCACAAACAACACTGGAGCTCCCCAAGGCGACACACTGGGTCTAATAAACCCTTTCTCCATCAAGTCTTCTATTTGTTTCTTTAACTCCGCCATTTCGCTTGGGGCCATACGGTATGGGGCCTTAGATATAGAACCAGCTCCAGGCACAATGTCAATGGGAAACTGAACTTCCCTTTCTGGAGGTAATTCATTTACCATGGGTATACTACTCACAGTTTCAGTAATCTCCCTTTGTACAGAGAAGAATACCATATACCCCTAGCAACCCTTTTCAAGATATTTTTTAGCTTTAGCCGTAGAAAGGAAATTCATACTGCCATTTACAACTTCGACCCTCTGAGAAGTAGGATATACTATCCTCCTGTTCCCACAATCAAGCATCACATTATTCACCGTTAACCAATCAAAGCCCAAAATGACTTCCAATTAGTAAAGCGGCAGACAAATCAAATCCACAGTAGATTGGTGCCCTTCTACAGTTATGACACAATTCAGACAAGCTTTTGTAGTCAAGGCCTTAACACCCATCGGAGTTGACACTATTAGATCAAATGGTAATTTATGCACATGCAATCCTAGGCACTTCACGTAATCATAGGCAATAAAGGAGTGACTTGCACCTGAGTCAAATAGAACTTGCAATAAATAGCCATTAAGAAGAATTTTACCTTGTATCAACTTAGGAGATTTACGGGCCTCCTCGTGGGTCATAGCGAATACTTGGCCCTGAGTTTTTGGCCTCTGGTCTAGTTGTGGCTCTTTGCATTCGACAGCAGTATGCCCCACACATTTACAATTGAAGCATATTATTCGACCCTCACAAGTCTTACCATGATGTGACTGATTACAACGAGGGCAAATCCAAGGTGTAAAAGGAGTTCTCTGCTGATCACGGCTCCCAGACTGGTAGGGCTTTTTACCACTCCCAGATGAAGATCCCTGTCCCTTTCGCTTCTGTGAAGTACCACTCTTACTGGTTACACTGCGGTGGCCAGTAGCTTTAGTAGGATATACTTCTCTTAAGTTGTTCTCTGTAATCCTGCATTGTTCCACCGCTTTGTTGAACTTGGTGAATTGGTGAGTGACCAACCGTTTCCTCAACTCTCGCCTCAGGCCACGAATGAGCATATCTGAACTCCATTCTTTGTCATCCTTGTATCGGAGATAGGAGGAATATCAGGACAAACGGATGAAACGGGACAAATAATCATCAAAGCTCTCAGTGTCCCCTTGTCTAATGTTAAGGAATTCTGTCTCCTTCTCAAGCCGCACTGATTTGGGAAAGTATTTCTCATTGAATTCTTGCTGGAACAATTCCCAAGTCAATGGCACGTTTCTGCTACGCAGTGTAAGAGAGATATTTCTCCACCAACGGTATGCATCACCCTCGAGCTTGTAGACTGCCAAGCGTGGCTTCACCTCATCCGGACATCCAAGGACCTCAAATATCTTCTTGAGACGGTTCAACCAATCTTCCGCCACTTGAGGACCAAACCTCCCTTTAAACACTAGAGGTAGATGTTTGCAAAATCTAGTAACCCAAAACTGAAGATCCCTTCCCTCTCTTACAAGTACTCCATAAGACTCTTGGTTTAGAATAGTGTGAGGTGGGGACTCCAGCGGTCGTGCTGACCCTTCAGCAGTGTCCTCATGACAAGTTTCTTCTTGAGTTTCCACTGGAGTAGACTGAATCGTGTCCTCTTTGTTCTTTGCTTTCTCTACTCTGAGCTCTTCTCTTAGCTTAGCAATCATATCTCTTTGATCCCGAATTAGACCCATCAGCTCTTGCATTAGATCTGGTGGATTGTCATTGACTACCTCCACCTCTGGGTCTACACGCGGAACATTGGGGCATCCTCTAGTTTTCTTCATTCTACAAACAACTTACCCCATTAATATAATAGAGATAGTATGTACATATATTCACAAGTCTCACATATATATCCATATCAATAGAACATACATGTGCATACACAACAATTATCCACAGATGATCTTCTATTCTTAAACCCAACTAAGGGATCTATCCTAGCAAACTCTACCCTTGCCAGGAACTACAGCTCTGATACTAAAATGTAACCCCCTGCCTTTAACCACATAATTATAATTCGATATCACATAACTAAATTGGTTTAGAGACCGTCGGATAGCTTAAACTCATTTCAAATTCCTACACTCTAGTAGGGTTTTCACCAAAAACTTTCAAAAAATCTTCTCTATCCTGGTCTCAATTTTCAAAATTCGAATATAATTACCTGCGCAGTTAGTTTACATTCACACACATCAGAGTGTATAACCAAATCCTCGGCAACTCCCGGGTTCTATACATATATAATCTGAGGGTTTAAAAGTCTCCACTAGGGGATTACATAACTAAATCAACAGTAATATTTACATCTCCAAAATATACAGTAATCCCAAGTTCAAAAGAAGATAACCAACACCCTACAATCAAATATACCCCAAAGGGGTTCTAATCGCTCCGGGTTGCCCGCTTCTCGTTAGCGCTACTAGCCCTGTCTGAAATATTAGTCATTGGAAAGAATGAGATTCAAGAGAATCCCAGTAGTAACAAATCACTCATACAATGCATAAACACAAAGCATATAAGGTCATATTAGCAGCATCATAATGTAACGTGGTTCACACCACAAATGACAGTACTCATGGCTGTAAACTCTAACCGTCAGCTTTCGTTGCGATCTCAATGTATTCACAAAGTATTCACTAGGCGTCAGCTTTCGCTGTGATCACAAAGCATCACAATGTCACAATGTATTCTCAATGCACGAAAAACATACATACAATGTTTCACACAAAATATTAAAGAGGAGTCACTACCTTGTTCTTTCCGATTGTGCTCTAGCGCAGGTGGATCACGAACAGAGCAAATATCTAATCCTACAATTCCAAATGCACCATTTCGACACTTCCATAGTGTTTCTTGGGGTTATATGAGTCTATAATGAAAATTTACAAAAATGCCCTAGGGACCCGGCCCGGGCCCGCCGTACCCGGTTCGGTTGCACTTTCCCGAAATTCTAATTTGGGCTATCCTAACATATTTCCGCCCAAGGAATCCATTTCCGGACTCGGAATTATCAAATTCAATGTTAAATTACAAATTTACCCTTGGCAGCCCCACTTTAAGGGTTTTAGGGGCGTTTTCGTAATTATGCTTTTTCGGCCTTTTCCGAAAAAGTGACCAACTGTAACCCCACCTAATTTTCGCCCCTGAACTCAATGGAACCATCAAATAATTGAAAATCCAACTCTAAGACCCATTTCTAGAGCTGGCCGAAATTCATGAGTTCTCCGGGGAAAATCGGGGTTTTACGATTTCGGCTCCGAAAACACGTTCCTTACTACTCCAACCACTTTATTAACCATTACATTAGGTTACAACTAACATTAAGACCCAATTTGGGTAGCATAACCCCTAGGCCATATCATTTCCAAACTTTAAAACCAATGGCAATCCGGCAAAATTTCATCGATTAAATTGCCCACAGCAGCCAGAATAAGCAATATACGAAAGTTTGGAAGTTACCTCAAGCTCCTTCTAGCTTTTCTCAAGAGTGGCTGAAAACCCTAGCCCCTTGAACACCAAATTTTCTTGTCAAACACCTTAAATAACATAGAAGAGAAGCTTAGGAACAAGGGTATACACATTAGGTACGAATTCACCGAAGAAATCGACCTACCTTGTAAGTTCTCTTCTCTTTCTCTCTCTAAAAGCTCTCAAACTTTGTCTCTCTCTTGGCTGCTGGTTCAGCACGAAATGAGCTAAGGAGGAAGATGGAAAAATGATTTTATAATATTTTATGTCTTACTTTAATTATTCATTAAAGTAAAATTCTAAAAATCACACTTTATGTACATAAACATAATGTTGTGAGCCCAAATAACATGTGCATAATATTTTCTCTTCTTGGCCCATGATAAAGACGCCCAAGAAGGTCCTTCCATCAGCCCAAATGAGTTTTCCATGTACCTCATAATTTCAAAACTTGCCATCACATTATTTCTTTATTTTCGGACTTAATGAGATTTCTGGCAGATTTTCTAGAAACATCGAATTAGAGTGATTCCAAAGCCTATAGAACCCTTATTGAGTCAAGGGTTAAGGGAAAATATAGAATTTTTCTGCATGGAATCACAAAATTCTCAGAATTTCAATCTTTGCATGCTGTCCCAGAAAATAATTAATTTCGTTGGGCAAACTTCAAAAATCCATAACTCTTAGCTCAAAAATCAAAATGATACCAATTATATGTCCATTTTGAAGCTTGACATGTGAACTTTAAGACTGGAAAATTTCAGAATTTTTAGACACCATTTGCCTATTTAGATCGTCCATACAAATCGGCTGCCCTGTACAGAGTTTCAACTTTTGCACAATTGTTCCCAATGGTTCCAATTTCACAATAAACACTCTCCCCACATGAATTTTCACAAGGAAGCCATTGGAATCATTAAAATATCCAAATTCCCATCACACATTCTCTAAAAGTGTTTATTCAACAATAATTACATCCACTTTTGAAGTCATTAGCCCTTAATCACTTTTTGGGATATTACATCTGACACCATATACTTTCTTTAAGGGCAAAAATGCCTATGAACTTCTCAAAATGTGACAAAAATGCCACATCTGTTAACTTAGACAAACAGTGGTTATTTTTTGAGTTAGTAAGCCCCACAATATCATTTTTATATGATTATTTTAAAAACACCCCTCATCCTCTCTCTTTCTCACTCCCCTAGTGTTCATTTCAAGTTCAAACTCAAACACCCACCCTCCCTCCTTCTCTCTCCCGCCCCCTACTTAACCTCCTCCTCTCCCCCCCTCTCTCTCTCACATACCCTATAAATGCATCAGATTGAAACCTCGATCACTAGAGAGAAAGAGAGAGGCTAGTGTAATTGTATTGTTCCACCACTGTGTCAAGCTTCTTTATCCAACCAAACTTGAAGAGCTTGGTGAAGTCCCTCTCTGCTTTCTGGAATATCGCCTTCTACATACTATACCCAAACTTGTTATTGCTATATTGCCTCCAGAGTTCATATGGTTTTGAGGTCAGTTTTAGAGATAAATTGGACCTTAGAGAAGAAGACATGCTTGCACTTCTGAGAAACCTCACCGGCAAGAATGATGAGGAAGCGACGAATATCTTTGTTGGCCTTACGGAAGTTAGTAGAGGCGAGGTGGCGATGGAGTTGGTCGAAGGAGATGGTTTGATAGGTGGAAGTGGAGGAGATGATAGAGGAAACAAAGAAGGGGTTGGTGGAAGAAGAAGAGGAGGGGAGAGAAGCAACAGAGTAGAAGGTGACGATTTTGGGGAAGAGTAGGGGAGGAGAAAATGGTCGCGGGCAGGAAGAGAATGGTGGTGGTGACGTGGTCGATGAGTGGAGAGAGAAAGAAGGAGAGAGAGGGAGGAAGAGCGGTGTTTGACTTTAGCTGAAGGCGGAATGTAGGGGTGTTTTTTAAATAATCATAAAAATAAATAGTATGGGGCCCATAAATGCAAAAGGTAACCACCATTTGTCTAAATTAACGAAGGTGGCATTTTCACTCCATTTTGAGAAATTCATAAGCTTTTTTATCCCTAAAGAAAATATATGGTGTCAAATGCAATTTTGAGAAAAGTATATGGGCATTTTTGCCCCTTAACCTTTAATTTCATGGTGATAGAAATTAGGGTTGGTCATTGCATACAGTATAATTTGATTATACTTGTCAATTTAAAGGATTCCACTTTCATTTTCACTTTATCGCAATCTCTTTGATTGAACATAGACATATATGCCTTAAATTCATCCCAGATATTTCTAATTTAATTTGGTTACGTAGTTTGTGTCCTTATGAAGCTAAAATATTTTAAGATTGATATGTGATGGCAAATACTATTTAAAATAATAAAAATAGACTAACAAGCTGTTGGTTGAGGTGGTAAGGGATCTTACCCCATAAGAAGGAGAACTCAAGTTTAAATTATGAGAAGTGCACTTGTTGGGAGAGGAAATTCTTTACCCTCTAAGCCTCGAGAGAGAAATCCTTGGTCTAATATAATAATAATAATAATAATAATAATAATAATAATAGGAAATTGAACGAGTACGCATTTTCTGTTGGTTCTTTAAGTTCTTTCTTTGTGAGAAGAGAAAACATAGAACACAAAGTTTGTTAAATGGAGGACCAGGTCCTTCCTTCCTATAAAAGAATAGTGATTTGCTTTGAACCCAAATATTAAGAACAATTCATTCATTTAGCAGCCGCACCCCAAACTCAAATTGTAAACTTAATATTTGGATCACACAATCAGTGTCTCCTGTCATGATCTTAAATTTAGAGTTAATGACAACTTGAAGATAATTTTCAAATTACAATGTCACACGAACACATACTGACTGTAGAACACAACTTTCTGAAAGCACACAAAAAAGAAGAAAGTCGTTATTATGAAAGAAAGTAGAAGAAAGTCTGACTCCCCAAGACTTAACCATCTTAATGTCAAACATTCACTTTTCTTTATCTCCAAGATCACCATGAACACATCGTACTTTCTTGAATGAATTGGTTGAGGTTCTTATTGTCATCTTTTCTTGGCCCAGAACGATGACTAAATATATAAACACACATATTGTTGCAAAGACGAGAGAGCATAATATTAGTTCATAGTTTTTTTGGGTATAATTTTAGTTGATAGATATTAAAGACTGAATATAGGGTTTGCATCATACAAAAGACATGTAACTAAAAGTCAATTCTAGGAATTCAAATTTTTCTTGGTTACCCTCAAATCTTTGCTTGCCGCAACCAGCATTTGCAATCACCACATTTTGCCACATTTGATCCATACAAAATCCAGAGGAGATAAAAGCTTAGCTGCTTCACCACAATTTACACCTACAAATGCTTTAAGACTTTTTCTTAGCCTCCACTGCAGAAGTTGAACACTTTTGTAAATAGACAAAATTCCAGCAAAACAGAAAGACTTGTGAAAAATAGTTTTTTATAAAGACAATATTACAAGATGATAAATCATTTTCATCCTAAATATAATCATCTAAATTTTTGATATTGATTATTTAACTTCACCAATGCTTTTTTATTACAGTACCTATTAAAGTTGGGTTATACATACCAAGTTTCCTATTGTTACTCGACTTCTGCATCAAGAAAAGTATCAATAAAATTGCATTGTCTAACAAAATAGACTACTATCATTGTAAGAAGCCAAGAAATTGAAATCCTAATTTTGGAAATGATTGGATTCAAACGTATCCATAGAATTAAATATATTACAATGAAATTAAAATGCACAAGGTTTGATAACTGAGACACGAAGTAATAATGCAATAATGCAAAGTCTCCACGAACACCGAATCAGAATTAGTTTAATTATGTTCGACAACTTTCACCTAAAACTCACTTTGAAGGTGTAATAGCTCGTGCTGTGTTTTCTTTACCCTGTTTTCATTGACAAACACCAACATGCTCATTTGTTAAAAACAACTTATTCTATTCACCTGCAAAAAATTTTAATTGATATGGAGTTTATAAATTATCATTTCCCTGGGATGGAATTATTCAACTGATAAACAAATACTCAAAATCACTTCATTGAATCAAACCACGGCTTTGTTGAAACATCCTCAAAGCACTGTAACTTGTAATCCTTTTAACAAATATACACTTAAATATCCTCTGCAGTGTTTTATAATCGGTCCTTGTCAATATATCCTCTGCCACAGAAAATGGGCCAGGCGAGGGGACAAAATTCTAGGGCACAATCAATTTCTCTTCACAATCTACGATTGAAGTTAATAACATGTTGAAGGATGTGGTGCTGTATGCATGTAAACAAGTCAAAAATCAACCACGAGCGCAGCAATTATAGTAGAAAGTAGTCAATGTTTTTTTAAACCCTATATTAGAAAAGTCACAGGGACATTAAATGTAGGCACCTCTCACTTTTTATCGAACATAAGGACCTAAATAAGTAACCTACAAATATTTTTTAAAACTTATTTAAATTAATTATTTGATTTTTTAAAACACCATGTATGATCATTTGCATTGAAAATTATTCCCAATGACAGAGACTCCATTTATATGTACAATTAATATAGTTAGTTTATTTGAAAACAATTATAAATTTGGATAAGTGAATTTAGTTCTTTTATTTAGGTTCAAAACAAACCTTTTAACTAGCATTTTCATTTAGAAGCGAAAGTGATTATTTCTTCGAAATATGAATGTCTTTGAGCAATTGCCATTGTTTTGTAAGAATGATTTTTTAAATAACCACATATTTAAATATCTCATATAGGTCTTAACCTGAAAATTGTTCAACATGTGTAACGATTATTGCTGTTTTTATTTTATATATAAATAAAAATTAAAAATAACCCCAAACATGTCCTTTTTTTTAATGAGGGAACTGTTGGCTAATTGTTTTGCAACTTCATGTCACGAACTATTTAATTTAATATGACAAATCACACGGTTTACTGTGATGAACAAACTATTTCTTTGAATTTAATAAAGCAAGCTTTTGCTTCTTAGCATGTTCATGATATCTTTTTCCAAACATATGTTTCTTACGTCAGGTCACAAGTAATATATTTATTTATTCTCTTAAAGGAGATTTTCAGTATTATTGTCGATAGTAATATAAAAACAGCAATAATCTTAACAAATGTTGAACAGTTTTCGAAGATAATATTGTTTTCTTTCCTTTCTTCTTCATATGATACTCTCCAATTATTTCTTACTGTAAAAGAAGAAGTATTCCTAAATACTTACCATTTTCAAAGCAAGGGAGAAAAATCAACAAGAAGTTAATCTTGATAAATATGAAACTTCAATAATACTCTTGTATTTATAAAACTAACACTTTGGTTTGGTACAGTTATATGAACTCTGTTTTGTATGATCAAATGTCGTGTGGGGTGTTGATTATGCAGTTGTGAAGAATTTGAAATCGTTTCATATTTACTTATTGTTTCAGTTTAGGCAGATGTTTCTCAAAATAACAGTTGTACGCGGTAGTGATGGCCCCCACAATCAAATGAATTTCCTTTGGAGTCCTTGAAATCAAAATGATAAAATATTATTAAATGTATTTGGTTTATAATATAATCACCTATTTTAATACTTACTTAATAATATACACACACTTATTAAATATGTATTATTATATATCAGCTATTCATTTTAATTATATTTATTCTTGATCATTATAAAATTATAATTTTATATATTAAATATAATTTATAATTATATTTATTAAATATTTTATAAAGTTTAAAAAGAAAACTAAATAAAATAAGGGTAAAGTTGTCAATATAAAAATATTTTCATTCCCTTCCCCTCTTAAACCAAGTAAGGTAACATTAAAATCCCTCCCCTCCCCTCCCCTCCTCTCTAGTCAATCCAAATGAGGTAATATTAAAATACATCCCCTTCCCTCCGTTAAATCAAATAGACCTTAAAGTACAGGAATTTTAAGTGAACAAAAAAGAAATGCAATTCATTTTTATAAGAGATGAATAATTCTAGACCCATTCTATTAAATCAGAATAAATTGAAGAGGTGGAGGAGAGACCAATAAAACTTTTCTGTTGGGAACAGTGGTTCCAATAGGGATTAAGTTTTGTAGTAAATAGCATAAATCATACAAAGAAGAAGGATTTGTGAAAAGGAGTTATTAAAATAGAGAAAATTAAACATGAAGAAAGAAATTATTCTGAGCTGCAATTTATGTTCTACAACAAAGTAAGGCCACTCACCAAGTTTCCTGTTATCCTTTAATCCTGCTCAACTACATATTGCTTCTTTGCTAGCCTAAGAAGAAACCTGCTCACTGTAATAAGCCAACAATAAATCAAAGCTTTAAGTTAGGAAATAAGGTGATTCAATCATTTATATCAAGATAATGAAATACATTACGAGGTAATAGCTTTTTACTTAAAAACAGAACAGATACTTAATTTGGAAAATATACCAGATAAAGACAGTTGCTTACTAGATGAAATTTTAACGAGAAAGGCGTATGCATTCCAGAAATGGAATCATACATAATTTACATCTGACGAATGATGTCCTTCATGCATTCCAAATTCAATTGTAAGAGTGAAAATATCAGCTCATCAAGATCATGAGTTGTCTAGGACTTAGAACTCAGTATTGAAGGCTTCTTCAATTTCTTTGTGGGAGTGGGTTGCTGTTGCTCATCATCAATATTCCAATGCCTCTTTTTCCCTATAACTGACTCCAACTTCAATTCCTTTTCTTGAAGGAACTCTTTGTATTCTGAGGAATATATTGGGCATACTCCACAAGCTCTAATCACATCATTAAAACCCCATGAACGAACTGAAAATTCAAATGACACACTTGGCATGTAATTGGTGTTTTTATCGTCCATTGTTTTAATGAATTTTGTAATTGGGTAAGGATCATACCATAGAACAACATGATGTGAATCCATATCTGTATCCATTAAATCACATTCAAAGCATTTGCACCGCTTACCATCATAATAAGGTTGGCATTGCAAGTCATAACCACAAGAGAGATCAGAAAGAACATACCAGAAAATGAAGCCAACTAGGTCGTTCGTGGAAGGAGGAAGTTCAATAGTTATATAGTTAGAAGCCTTTGTTTCCTGACTAAACTTAAGCCACTCTGGAGATTTACTTCCTGGGTAACAAACAAAACCTCTTTGTTTTGTGTGGGCTGATTGCTTCAATGAGAAATAAGCCTATTCCATAACAGGAGATAAAGAGTGGTTCTCCAATTTCAAGCAATTTTGCAGAAATAGGAACCTTAGTTGTGGTTCACTAGTTATTGAAATGGGTACAGTCTCCAGCGATATGCAATCAATAGCTTTGACAGTTTTTATGGATGGTGGCAGCTCTGGTAAAGATTGAAGGACCTTGCAATGACTTACGTCAAGAGATTGTAGCTAGGAGATATGCTTGATATTGTTTGGAAGTTCAGTTAAATTGCTTGTCCCTTTCAAACAAATTGATTCCAAAGATCGCAAAGCATCAAATGAGGTGTAAAGCTTTGATTTGTCAATTATTCCTCCACAATCATGAAGATGAAGCTCTAGAAGAGATCTCATGCAGCAAACCTCATTAATTGGAAGATTCTTTAGTTTTAAGCCGTTGAGAGAGAGCTTCCAGAGATTCTCCATACACCCAACTGAAACTTCCATGAGACTATAGCAACCTGAGGGACATCCGTATGAGAGAAATTTTGATTGACTGTCAAATGTCATACTCTTCAGGTTCTTGCAATCGTAGAGTTCCACATATTTCAATCTTGAGAGAGATAAAATTGATGGATGAAGGTAGCATAAATTTTGACACCAAGAAATATCTAGAAATTCAAGATTACAAGCCCTAGAGAGATCCGGCAAATCTATCAGTTGTTTGGATTCAGTAAGATCTATAAACAATAAATTCACCAAGTTCTGCAATAATGAAAATGACAAATATTACTCAAGAAACAAGAGCCTTAAATTTCAATTAATTGTAAAACAAAATCAAATTAACTCATATTTGTATGTTATACCTGCACGCCATCCCATAATCTTTTACAGTGGATTCCTTGCATGCGAAGTACAACTAGCTTCTCAGCACAAAATGATAATGGTTGAGACTTTGAAGAAAATTTATCCAATTGAAGATGCCTTAATGGATTGAAAAATGAAACAAGCCCTGAAGGTAGATGCACAATACATGACCTTTTATGCACAGGTGAACAGAACTTTAAAAACCTTAAATTAGTTATCTTTTTTAAGGCATCAGCACTCAATTGTAAAAATCTAATTTGAGACAAATCTAAACTCATGCCTTGAATCACATCACTTCCCTAGACAACACAAAAATCCAAAAGAAAGCAAATAAATTACATTAGATTAACAATTTTTTTTAGTAGCTGTCAAATATCAAATTGAAAAGGTGAATTCTTACCCGATTATTTTTTAGCGCATAAGAGACCTCATCAGATTTTTGTAGTCAACTACATCCTCCAGGATTTTTCACACACTCTTGACGAACGATTTCAAAAGCCATTGATTGAATTAAATCATGCATATGCACCACATAGTCAATACTTATGAGTGCCTTATCCATAAGGGTTCTCAAACAAATGCTTGCATGAAAGCTAGAACTCTCTAGCATTGCCATTATATATCTCGTAAATTCACCTTTCAAGAAAAAAGCAATGTCTAAAAAGATTTCTCTCTCTTCATCATCAAGTCCTTCGTAGCTCAATTTTAACACAGCTTGAATATCTTGATTGGCTGTTGTTTCTCATTTTCTCAATGCACTTTCCCATTCCTTTACAATTTTGGAATAGAGAAACGAACCCAAAGTGGTCAAGGCTAATGGGTTCCCTTGGGCATAAGCAATTGCTTTGTCAACCAATTCTTTATATTCACTTTCGCAGTCATGTTTGCGGAAGGCTTTGAGATTGAAAAGTTGAAGAGAGCTGTAATACCCTAATGACGTGGCCTCATGTAGTGTGTTAACTCTTCCAATAAGTACATGCTTATCTCTACTTGTTATGATGACTTTACTCCCAGATCCCAATGATGGAGCTTCATTCTGCAAGTAGTCTAATTGATTTGTATTACTGACATCATCAAGCACTATGAAGACTTTTTTATGGTAGAATCTCCCAAGAGTTGTATCGCTTGATAACTCAGAGAGAATTTTATCACGTATATACTTCAATCCATATTTTTCAGACTCTTCTCTTAAATTTTTGATAAAGCAACAACTGTCAAATTGAGAGTGAAATTTGGCAAATACAACCTTAGCCATAGTTGCTTTCCCTATTCCGCCCATGCCCCAAATTCCAATTATGGAAAATTTTTTCAACAATGATTCAATATGATTGGAATTCTTGTCAATTCCAACAATATTTGGTATTGCGGATGAAGATCCCTGATTGAGTTTTTGCATAATGTCATTGACAATGTTTTGAATGAGCTCTGCTTCCCTCCTAATATTGAAAAATGATTAAAGAAACGTGAAAGAAAAATTAGCACATGATCAAAAAGGAAATAACAAAAGAGTTCTTAAGGGAAGTGATAGGCAACAATATTAAAATCATTTAATACAATACCACGAGTTTTATCGAAATTGTATATTCTTTTATTCAATTTGAAAACTTTTAAGAAATTTTTAACAGAATTATCATGACTTACACTAAAACAAGTATAAATTATACAAACTTATCCTGAACTTTGTGTTAATTTCACGCAATCTCCCTAACCTTTTAAAAATGATATTTCAATTTTTAAATATCAACTCCCATGCCTTTAAAATTACCATTATTTAAAGTTAAGGGTTTTTGCAATTTCATAATTTTTACAATTTTTATTGTTTATCATATCATTTAAAAATAGAACGTGGCATTTAATATATAATTTTAAGTATTTTATAAGTTTTATTTGAAGAAGACATGGTGAAATAAATATTTTAAATGTTTCTAAGTATTTTATATTTTTTAAGTATTCAAAAAATACATAAAATTGCATGTCAAATGCCCAGTGTTATATTTTTATTGATATGGTATATAATAAAAAATATAAAAATTATGGCATGACAAAAACCATTAACTTTAATGGTAATTTTAATGATAGAGCAGTTGATTGTGAAAACATGAAATATCAAGGTAATTAATTTAAATTTTTAAAGTTTAGGGAAGTAGTGTGCAATTGACTAAAATTTAAGGGAGTTTCGGATATTTTAGCCTAAATTTACTCTATAAATTTTGTGCATACAGAATACCAATACTCAGAATTAATTGGTTCTGGGTAAAATTTTTAATGGGTACTTTCCTTCACTTTCTCCTATGTAGTTATCAAACAGACAAGGAATTAAAAAAAGAGAAAATTAGGGTTAATGACTTAAATAAAATAATATTTCTTAAAAAGAATCATAAAAATCATAATTATTTAAAATGACCAAATATTAAAATATAAAATTAAAAATATTAAATTACCCACTATGCTTCTCCATGGCCTTCTCTTTCATTCTTAGGTTAAGCAAGCATCTCATAGACCCAGACTTTGCGTAAAGGATTCATATCTAGCTGTAATTAAATTTGTGAATGGACTTATCCAAAAGTCAGTGAGAAAAGAAAATAACGGTGAAGTTTTCAAACTATTGAATCAAGAATAATAGGAACCCATTCCCTTCAGTTCCAGTCTTTCTTAACCAAATCAAGGATTTGGAGTATATGTACGGAAACACAGATCCATCCATCTATCCTATCCAATTTATAATTTTATACCTAAAAAAGAATTACTGTAATTTAATGTTTATTCAAAAAACTATGCTTAGCTCCCTCATGAAATAGCTCTACTGCAATGGATGACAGACCCAACCACTGGAGTAGTTCATTAGCCCCAAGATGTACCCAAGAAGTACTATTGAGAGGAAGATCCATATGAAATAAGAAAGATTCATAAGGCATGGAGTAAGAAATATTCAAAGAATGCTAGGGGATATGCTTTTGCCGGTGATCTCTCTCATTGATGAATTGCAGGAGACTTCGTTATCTACCGAAATTTCCACCGTTCACCAGTGAAGTTATAGCTTCTAATTTCATATCATTAGAGACTATATTACCTCCAATAAGTTATAGATTGCAGCCAATATTACTGTTTTTAGAAAACTGCTTAAAGTTGGGGAAGCATTCACTTTCTCATATAACAGAATGTGCTTATTTCTCATTGAAGCAAAGGTTATTTACAAACAATTTAGGTGGTGTTTGTTACCCAAGAACAATTGTTCTGGAGTGGTTTAGATATAATCAGGCAATAGAGGATTTAAACTTGCTTACTATTGAACTTACTTCAAGTTTGAGCAACTTGTAGGGCTTTATCTTATACTCTATTATTTCTCAATTCAAGCTAGAGCAAAGCTGCTCCAATCGCTTGAATTGCAAAATGTATTGGGAAGAAAATGGTAAACAGATCCAAAGCTTGGATTTTGATATGAGCGGAATCAAACTTACTTCGCATCATGTTTATCTTTGGTGTAGTCCATGCAGATTCATAAAAACATCAAGAAACAATTATAACCCAAAGCTTTCATTCAAATTCTCTATTGTTACATATGATGAGGATGAAGACCTTGAAATTTCAGAACTTGATGGCTCGATCGTATCATGTGAAGTTTCACCAATATATGCCTCAGAACATTACAAAATATGTCAACAAATGGAATTAGAGTTGGAGTTGGAGTTAGCATACAGGAAGTTAATTCAGAAGAAGGAACTGAATAATTCACAGTTAGCTAAAAGAAAAAGAGGCACAAAAATATTGATGTGGAACAAGAACAACTTATTTTAACAAAGAAATGGAAGGAGTCACCAATCGATCAACATATTCCCCTCATTACTTATAGATGATCACGAACAACTGAACCAACGATGAGACCACGAGCAATTTGGAAGAACTGAAATGGATAATCTGAGTCACGTCCGAGGACACTATCCTATAGAGTTATTCAGTGACCACTGATAGAGAAGAAGCGGTATGCCCCAGGATTAAACAGACTCCTTTTGATTATATCAAGGCAACAAAACTGGTAGAAGGTAATAGCAACGACAGGTAGAAAATATTTTGTAGAGGAGAAGAGATTAGAACGTTAGGTACTGAGCACTCTGTCTCTGTGTCCCTTTTATAGGCAAGTTTCATGAAGAGGCATCGGTCACAATATAACTCAGACAATACGTACCTTGAGACTAGACAACCACCACCGGATAGACAAGTCTGCATGTTGACAATGGAAAGAGCGTTTGGTGAAGCATCCAACCATTGGCAACTTTCGGTCACAAAGGGTTACAAATTTTAAACCCCAAAATATAGCGACTTTTCGACAAGCCCAAATATATTATTATTTTTATTATCTAAAAATAATATTTCCGGGAAGCAAAAATATTTTACAAAAAGTGCCAGTACCACGGATTTATTCACACGTAAGGGGGGAAATTGATGAATTTCTACTGCGTGTGCTTTTCGGTGGCCTATTATTGTGCGCGCGAGCCCACCACTCCTCTAGGCCTCTGTATAAGCCCAATATAGCATAGTGATATATATATATAGGTTAGTGATCTCTTATTCCCAAGTAATGTGGGACTAGCTTCTTTACTCACCCACTCAAATACTAATATTTTACAACAATCCCCCACATGTGTCAAAGAATCCCCTTGTGTTACCCACAAGATATAACCATTGTATCTGGTGATTCATAGAACTATAAACCAGACTTAGACCAATAGCACTTGATGCATAGAAATGTTAGTGAAGCCTGCTTCCATGAACTAACAAATCTTCGTGTGTATCAGAGGCATTAAGAGCTAGATTATATCCTAACATTTTCGCTATTAACAACGGGTTTGGGTGTTATGTCAGCCATGCACGTGCCTAGTGCGTATTGAATGAACTAGATATTTTGTCATGATCTCATAAGAGCAACCACACTCTATATTCATAGAGATGATTTCATATAAGTGTACCTGTACTATGCACACTATCTCGTTGCACTATGAAATCATTAAGAGCTTTACTCAACCTACAATAATGCATTCTAGCACATTCAAAGTGCCACAACAAAGAACATAAAATATTTGTGCTAGTCAGAATTAACGAATGACTTGTTCTTACCCATTGAACCTTCTTCATAGGATTACCAATCACAAAGGTTGGGTTGCCATCGCTGTCAATTAGTAGTCAGTTTTAGTCCCATTCCTTTGATGTTTCAACAACGATTTTCCTCCCAAGAGGTTTTGTTAATTGATCTTCCAAATTCATTTTTGACTTTACATAATTGATTGAGATAACATCATCCTTTAGCAGCTGCCTTATAATATTATGGCTCAATCGTATGTGTCTACTCTTACCATTAAAGGTTTTATTCTTAGCTGTGGTGATCGCTGCTTTATTATCATAGTGTAACGACACTGATAGTGTTGGTTTGTCACCTAGTGGGATATTCGCTAAGAAGTTTTTCAACCACTCAGCCTCAGTACCAGCCAACTCCATAGCAACAACTCAGAGTCCTTAGAGGATAGTGTTATAATGTTTTGCTAGGCTGACTTTCATGTGACTGAACCACCACCAAGAATAAAGACATAGGCACTAGTGGATTTTGTTTCATCTAAATCTGAGATCCAATTAGCATCACGGTACCCTTCTAATACAGTGGGAAATCCACTATATTGTATACCATAATTTATTGTATCTCTCAAGTATCGTAATAATTTTATGAGAGCCTCTCAATCATTACTGCTTGAGCAGTGAGTATACCTGCTCAATCTACACATAGCATATGCTATGTCTGGCCTAGTATAATTCATTAAATGCAACAAACTCCCAATGATTTGTGCATATTTAGATTGAGCTATTGGATCTCCTTAATGTTTTTTCAAATGTATACTACCATCATAAGGAGTACTCAAAGGATCTTCATCAAACTATTCAAACCTTCTCAAAATCTTCTCAACATAATGCTCTTGAGAAAGTTGAATACCATGTTCATTCCTTATGATTTTTACTCCGAAGATTACCTTTACTTCTCCAAGATCTTTCATATCAAAGTTTGAAGGAAGGAAACTTTTTGTTTCAAGCACAACCTTCAAACTAGTACCAAAGATAAGCATATGATCCACATATAAGCAAATAATCACCCAATCATTATTCATAACTTTTATATAAACACATCTTTCTACTTTAATAGTAGAAAAACCACCACTTATTAAAAGCTTGATCTAATTTCTCATGCCACTATTTGGGTGCTTGTTTTAAATCATATAATGACTTATTTAATTTACAAACTTTGTTTTCTTACCCAAGAACAATACATCCTTCAGGTTGAACCATATAAATTTCCTCTTCTAAATCAACATTTAGAAACACTGTTTTGACATCCATTTGATGAATAACAAGATTATGAATTGATGCTAAGGCAATTAGGACTCTAACAGAGGAAATCCTAGTTACAGACGAGAAGGTATCAAAATAATCAATATTTTGTTTTTGGGTCAAGCCTTTGGCAACTAATCTAACTTTATATTTGTCTATAGATCCATCAGGAAAGTATTTTTTCCTAAATACCCATTTATACCTAATAGGTTTTGCTCTTAAAGGCAAATTTACTAAAACCCAAGTTTTATTTTGATTCAAAGAGTCAATCTTGACTTTAATAGCTTCTTTCCAAAACTTTGCATCCATAGAAGAAACAACTTCATAAAAATTCTTAGGTTCGTTTTGCACTATGTATAAAAATCATCTCCAAAAGCTGTTTCTTTTCTTTATCTTTTACTTCTCCGTAAGTTTTTAACCACATCTTCATTTAAATTTTATTCAGAAAATTGTTCAACTCTTTTAGGAATATGCTCAACTTTTAAAGGAAAAATATTTTCGCAAAATTTTGCATCTTTAGTTTCAATAATGGTATTATGTTCTAAAATATCACTTTTTAAAACTAGAAAACGATATTCAGGACTTTGTTGAGCATAACCAATAAACATACAATCAACAGTTTTAGAACCTATCTTTTTTCCTTTTAGGGTCAAGTAATAACACTTTTGCTAGGCACCCCCACACTTTCAAATATTTCAAGTTTGGTGTAAAACCTTTCCACAATTCATATGATGTCAACTTTGTTTTCCTATAGGGTATTCTATTTTGAAAGAAACATGTAGACAATAAGGCTTCCCCCCCCCCCCCCCACAAGTTATTAGGTGTAGCAAAACTTACAAGTAAAGCATTCATCATTTCCTTTAGGGTTCTATTTTTCCTTTCGGCAATATCATTAGATTTAGGTAAGTATGGGGGAGTTACTTCATGGATTATTCCTTCCTTTTCACAAAAATCATTAAGTAATAAGTATTCTCCTCCTCTATCTGACATAACCCTTTTTATCTTTTTATTTAATTAATTTTCTACTTCTACTTTGTATAAAAGGAATTTTTCAAAGGCCTGATCTTTATTTCTAAGTAAATATACTCTAGTATATCTTGACAAATCATCAATAAACATAATATAATATCTTTTTCCACCTCTTGTCTCAGTTTGTTTTAAATCTCCTAAGTCATTGTGTATTAAAGACAACAATTCAGTTTCTCTTTCAGTGACAAAATGTGTTTTCTTAGTTTGTTTTGTTTCTGCACATACTTCACATTTATTAGCATTATTTATATTAATTCTAGAAACTATCCCAAGATTTTGCAATCGCTTTATATAAGATCTATGTATATATCCTAGTCTAGCATGCCATAAATCAAAGGAACCAATGAAGTAAGCAGAAGAGAATGCATTATTATTATTTTCATCAACACTCAATACCAAAAAAAAACCCTGATTACAATAACCTTTTCCTATCAGAACATTGTTCTTTGTCATAATGATCTTATCATATTCAAATGACACCTTAACCCCAAATTTTCCTAATAGAGCCACATATATCAAATTTGCTCTAAGTTCAGGCACATACAAAACATCATTCAGTGCTAATGTCTTTTCTGATGTGAGTTTCAGCACCACTTTTCCTAATCCTTGAACTTTTACAGTTCGTAAATCAGCCAAATAAATGTTGTATTCTCCTTCTTGTAAAGAGGCAAACATCTCCCTATTTGCATATATGTGCTTGGTAGCACCAGAGTCTACCACCTACTTCTTCACATCAGAGACCAAGAAGGCATAAGAGACTACCACAACAATAACTCATCATCACTGTTTTCATCTCCTTCAACCAAATTTACTTTTGGCTTTGGAGGATTTTTGTCTCTTTTACAGTTTTCAATTTTTTTCCTTTTTCCTACACTAAGCAGTAAAGTGACATGTCTTTCCATAGAAATAACAATTTCCTTTCTTCTTGAAATTGGGGTTAGAATCGTTGGGCTTGTAATTAGACTTCTTTTTGTGCTGATGTTTAGAGCCATACCTCTTATCGTGCAACTTTGCTTCCACTAAGTTGGCTTTTGCAATCATTTGTGTCCCCTTTGATGCTTGGATCGCTTTTTTATTGGTATCTTTAATGATAATATGTGTAATCAGATCCAACACCAACAACTACTTCTGTTTATGCTTTAATTGTTGCTTGTAATCATTCCATGTTTATGCAAACTTTTCAATTAAGACTTCCACCACACACTCATCTGGTAGATTGATTTTTTTAGTCCGGATTTCTTTGAGCAATTTATGATACTCATTGATTTATAGTTTGATGTCTTTATCCTCAACCATCTCCCATTTGTGGAAATTCCCCATAATGAACTTTTGTTTCTCAGCGTCGTCGATAGTGTATTTCAAGATGAGAGACTCCTAAATCTTTTGTGCCTCCTTGTAGACACAGTAAATATCGAACAGATTATTAGAGAGAGTACTTATAAGGGTATGCCTGCAAACCTTATTTTCGTATGTCCAAGAATCCTCACGGCTTAGTCAGAATCTGATGAAGGTCCTGGTTTATTGGGAGCAGCAGCCACCCCATGGATATCAAGAATAGAACAAACACGTTCTTGCCAATGCTTGAAATTTTTCCAATAAAAAACTCCAATCTTGGAGGTGTCTAGAAAAGGCCTTAGGAGCGGTATGGCAAAAGGCATTACTGTTGTATTGGGATGAGTCTAAGGAATGTTATCATCAGCGTTGTTCTCTATACTGGTATTAACTCTATAGATTGTAGATGATCATGGATAATCTGACCAACGGCAAGACCACGAGCAATCTAAAAGAACTGAAATGGAGGATCTGAGTCACGTTCGAGGACACTTTCCTATAGAGTTATTCTGCTACTACCAGTAGAGAGGAAACAACACTCCCCGAAATTAAACAGACCCCTCTTGATTATGTCAAGGCAACAGAACTGGTGGAAGGTAATGGCAACGATGGGCAGAAAATATTGTGCAGAGGAGAAGAGATTAGAATGTTAGGTACTAAGCACCCCGTCTGTGTCCCTTTTATAGGCACATTTCACTAAGAGGCATCAGTCACAATACAACTCAGACAATATGTCCCTTGAGACTAGACAGCCACCACAAATAGACAAGTCTGCGCGTTGACAACAAAAAGAGCGTTCAGTGAAGCGTCCGACTGTTGAATCTATTTAGCTCTTCTTTTTATTGCAGGGTGCTTCCATGTTAATTAAAGTAATGGAATTAAAATTGATGATTACAAGAACTATATGAATTTGATTCTAAACGTAAGAGCCATTTTTTTGGGTTAGGCTCCAATTTTGTCTTGAAAATTGTCATGTAAGAGCAATGTTATTTTTAAAGTTTACAAATGGTAACAATTTTGACTCAGTTGCTATCCATGTTAATTTTACCTATTAGTTGACCAAATATGCTGAGCTGACATATCCATGTGTCATCAACGACATTTAATTTTACTTATAAACAATTTTTTTTTTCAATTCCATTTTCTATTTCAATCCATTTCATTTTAATCTGCATGCCAAACAATCCTTAAGTATTTCTTCGTTATAATAACTTTACTACCTTCTCCCAAAAAATTGCATAGGTTATCCTACTGAGATCCTCTAACTCCCTACAAGTATTAATTTGATCGAGTAGAAACACAGCTTTTTCATTACTGAGCCTTCTTGCAACAAGTGCATTTTATCTTAAAGTACTTGATGGGTTAGTTTGCTTATCTTGCCTTAGTAGCTTTGAGACAAGAGAGTGACGTACATGTTCTAATCCACTCTCTCTCTCTCCCTCTCTCTCTTTTTTCTTTTGTTTTTTGGTTTCTTCTCTTACATCATTTTCCAAGAAGCAACAATCGTCATATCTGTAATATCCCGATTTGTGATTAGGACTGATAACTCTGATAATCATTGAGATTAGTGTAATTAGGCGCTTTTGAGTTAATGTAATGTGAATCTTGTATGTATACATGTGGTGTATAAGATCAAGGGTTGTGATTCCTTGACCGTGGGTCGGAATCCTGTGCTTTGCGGTTATGTGAGCTTTTGAGGGAGTGCTTATGATGATGACATGTGGCTTAAGTTGGACCATTGGATATGGCACTAGAGGACAAAACCTCACTTTTCTCTCATTTTCTCTCTCCTATTCGGTTGGAGGCATGGGCAAGGGAGGGTGATGTGCTTCATCATCATCATTGCATCTCCTCATCTCTCTTTCCTCCATTTTGGGCGCTGGACAAACAAGTAGAGGAAGAAGAAAAGCTTTGATTTTGGTGAGTTGTGATTATCCTTTGCTCCAATCCTCTTCTCTAACATTGTTCATCTCAATGAGAGCTTTATGGTGATGATTGTAGAGCCTTGAATGGTGTAGATTGGGATTTTGGCCGAAATTTAAAGTTGAGGAATCAAAATTCTGAATTGAGCAAAGAGAAGAGGTAGGCATTTAGAGCATTTTGATATATTGTCTATGATTTTTGGCTAAGTTTAGTCAAATCTGGAATTTTGCCCTAAATATGCCTATTTTTGGAGATATGAAGTTCATTGTGATTTATAATTGGAAATGATGTACTATGGAGTTAATTGAGTATTGAATATGATCTGGAATGTTGGAATGAGTTTGGATGAAATTTGGGTAATGTGTATCTTAGAGACCTTAGTGTTTGATTGTGGTCAAATTGAGTTTTGGGGTGTTTTTGGTGTTGCCATTGTGTTCCCTAGTTGGTGCTTAGAGTGTGAGAGCATTGGGAAGAGTTTGGGAACCATTTGGAAGTGATTTTGACCATCTGGTGTTTTCTGGTTTTCTGCACTTTTGGGTCTCTGATACACATCACTCGAGCAGAGGAAGAACGTGCTCGAGTGATGCGCAAGTTTTTCCCTTTGTGCTTCGAGTTGCCTGGGTTTTCTATGAACACTGCTCGAGCACATCGCTTTGTGCTCGAGTGAGGCTGTGCTTCTGGTGCGAGTTGTGCTTGCGGGTTCTCACTCGCGAGTAAGGTGCTCGAGAGTGCCTTCTCACTCGCGGGTGTGAGGTGTGTGCTCGCGGGTGTGCTCGCGGGTGAGAGGGGTGTGCTCGAGGGATCCTGGTCTTGGAGAGCATTGTGTGTGCTCTCGGGTCCTCACTTTCTGAGTTTCTCTCGCGGGTACTCGAGTGAGGCATTTAGCCTTGTGCTCGAGTGAGGATTTGTGCTCGAGTGAGCCAGTTCCTGCAAGTGTCTTTGTGCTCTCGGGTGCTCACTCGCGGTCTCACTCGCACTTGTGCTCGAGTGATGTCCGTACTTGTGCTCGAGTGAGATGACCAAAAATCTGTGTTTTTGCCTTCGAGTAAGGGGTCTTTTGGGTAGGTTCTTCCAACCCTTTAGGCATATGTTTAGGCCTATTTTAGTCACCTAAAGAGTCCTAAACGATAACCAACTTAGAGTATTGTTGAAATATGATTATGGAAAAGAAATTGATCAAGTGTCCCTAATTTGAATAGGATTTGACATCTGTCGAACGCGTGAGCCCACTGTGCCAAAGATTATCAGGAAAGATTCAGGTAGCGACCTCTCTCTTATACTTTATGTAAATGTATTGTATGTTTGCCTATCATGCATTGTGTGCTGTTGCTGCTTCGAGATGCATTGAGATACGTTGTGGAGCTTTGTGTACTGTGGAGCATTGTGCCTTGTGATGCATTGTGTCTGGAGATGCTTAGTGATACATTGTGCTTTGAGATGCTTTGTGGTGCTTTGTGCTTTGAGTTGCTGCTACATAGTGTTCACCGCGAAAGCGGGCGTTGTGCATAGTGATTACCGCGCGAGCGGGCATAGTGTTTGCAGCGAAAGCTGTCATTGTGATTACCGCGTAAGCGGGCATAGTGCATTGTGATACAGCCGTGAGTGCTGTCGTCTGTGGCGCGAGCTATGGATCATTGTGTTGCGGATGATGTTGGTGAACATGATACATTACATGCTTTGTGTTTATATATTGTATGAGTGAGTTGTTGCTCTGGGATTCTCAAGAATCTCATTCCTCCATATGACTACCCTTTTCAGGTAGGGCAAGTGGCTCGAAGGAGAAGCGACCAACCCGTAGTGGTTAGGGTCTCTTAGGGACATTAGGGATTTTTGGGATAGTTGGTTATCCTTACTTTGGATTTGGGATTTCCAAAGTGTAAATTGATGTAAATGATTATTTCGATCGTGTAATCCCCGTTGTTGGGAGATATAAAACCCATATTATTTATGTAAGTAACCCGGGGTTGCCGGGATTTTAGTTTCCGCACTTTGATATTTATTATGTACTCTGATTTCTCAAGTAGTTATATTCGTACATGAATGTGAGACCAGGAATATATAAGTTTTGAAATGATTTTTCGAACGCCCCATCTCTTGGATGAGGGATTATAAATTGTTAAACCATCTTATTGGTCTCTATTTCATTTAAATTTCGTAATCCGGATGTATTTACGGTGAGGGGGTTACAATATCACTACTACAAAAAAAGGGTTTTTGTAGCACCTTTTTATAGCACTTGTTCTACTAAGTGCTAGAACTAGAAGGGGGACAAACATATTGTAGCACTTAGTAACTTAAGCGCTACAATAAGTTGATATCTACGGTAGCTCTTACATAAGAGTGCACTATATAGTCCTTCTTCAAAATAACAATCTGTATATTATAGCGCTTTATTAAATAAGAGCTATAATAGGTTCAATCATTTTAAAGAAAATCAATTGTTATTTACAACAAAATAATGTATTTTAAGAGAAATCATGGGCAATCAATATAGTATGAATTTTATAATTTTTAAACAATTAAAATAAAATGATTTAATGTATAGCTCTTGTTTAAGAAAGAGCTACAATATCTTTTTTTAAAAAAAATTAAAACTATCTATTGTAGCGCCTGTTTTTTATAAGCGCTACAATATATTCCAATATTTTTTAAAAAGAAATCTATATTTTAAAAGAAATCATGTTCAGGCACTACAATATGTTTTTAAGGTTCTTTAAATAATTTTTAAAAAATGATCTAATGTAGTGCTTGTTTAGGAAAAAACTACAGTGCCTTTTTTTTAATATTTTAAATGACCTATTGTAATTTCTTCTTCTTTTCTCAAAAAGCATTGCATTAGCAATTTTTTATATTTTGTGAACCCTAAAGTTACCCCACTAGACCCACTATCCCCCCTACTTCTTCAAATAGGTAGCCAAAACATGCCATCTTCTTGGTGTGAACTTTGTTACTTCTTCCTTGTTGCCGACAACCAAAAATCCATCTTTCACATTTATCTTATGCTTCTTCGGCATCGCAGTTTGTGTGCCTCACCGTTCATGGCCTCAAATCTCCACGCCGCCATCAAGGATTGTGCATTTGTCGAAGTCAATTCAAGTATGCTTTTTTTTTTCAATTATTTTTATTATTGAGATATTATGTAGACTGAAAATTCCTATAGATATCTTTCCTTACAGAATTTTTTTGGCTATGAGTGCCCTTAAAGTTTAGTTCGTTGAAGCATCTAGGCAAGCATTAATCCAAAAAAACATGTTGTCTAATATTTGGCGAACACCATTTGTCCTATCAGCTAATTGTGCAATCAACCAGTCCTATTTTTTGACCTGGCAAGAGCATGGTTCGTTCGTGTTTGATTAAAGGAACCAATGCTAGAACCATTTTACTTAAAACACAAGCTTTGTGAATGTTTGGTATTAATATTCTAACAAAAATTTGATTATCCTTTTTATTTATGTTTTTCAAATTTTTCAAATTTTGTAAAGGTAGCGACTTTCCAGATTTATGATAAGGCTATAAACAAATGCAACTAAAAGGAGTGGTAGGGGTAGTTAGTGCATCAGCGTGTGAGCATACATGTACTAAATCTTGTAGTTGATGACAGGTGTAAATCTTTTTGAATGTGTAATTTTTGTTCTTTTTATATGCTTTTGTGGGTTATATTTCTTTTAATATATCAAAGTCTTATCAGTTGATGGGACTTAATTCATGTGGCATGTTATGTGTAAACTTGTTTCTTGTCATTGACTTTGTTGACCATATTTTGTAAATTTCATCATCTCTTTATTTTAAGTCACTTTCATTAAAATGTCAGATTGGTTTCTACTTGAGTGGTTTCCAAAAAAATTGTAGAGATGTAGAATGGTCATTTTCTAAATCAAAATTTTAAGTTATTATTGTAATTTTGAACAAACCTTTTTGTTCCATGAGAGGGCTTCATAACCAAGTTTTTCCTAGTCTTTGTTTTGGTTGGATGAATTTAGTGCTCGTTTGGGATAGCTTATTTTTTTTACTTATAAGTGCTTATAAATCGTGATTTATGTATACGAGGTAAGTATGTGAGAGGAGTTTTATCTCAACTTACGTAATAAGTACTTATTGCTAAAAAATAAGCTATCTCAAACTCCCCTTTAAAAAAATGACCTAATGTAGCGCTTTTTTGACAAGGTGTTACAAAATATCCTAGTTATTGTAGTGCTTTTTAAATGCTACAAAAACCTATTATAGCCACGGGTTTTGTAGCTCTTCAAAAGAGCTACAAAAGGCAAAAAATAAGCACTACAAATTACATTTTTTTGTAGAAGTGATACCGAGAAGATAATTTAGCAAATACAACATTTATCATTGTGCTCTTACACACACCACCCATCCCCAAAATTCCAATTTTGTGACAATGTTCCAATAACTCTTCAATAGGATCAATCATTTCATCAATTCCAATTAAACCTTTTAATGCATCTCAACAATATATATATATATATATATATATATATATTCCAGTTTACAATTTCTTCAAGTAAATTGGATTCATCCCTCTTGAACAAAGCCAAAAAGACACATAAACATAGTAAACCACACAAAATAATGACAACCCACCCCCTCCCCAAACCCGAAACAAAAAAAAAAGATGCACATGTAAAGGCAAAAGGTATTGAAAATTGAACCAACAAATTAAAATAGTAGTTCACAAAGTCAATGGTCCACTCACAGCTAAATTGAGATGAGATGAACCCAATCATGATATAAATACAAAAAATTTCACTGCACCCCTATTGTAATAATTTTACTTCCAATAGACCCCAAAATATTTTGAAACTCAATGTATTCTCTGGACAAAAATTAAATTAAATTTTATAGGTGAAAAGATATAGATACTCTTTTATTTTTCATAAAAAAAAAAGAGTCAACAGTTGCCGGAGCTCCAACCTCCGTCGGCATCTAGTCGGAGCTGCGGCTTTGAGAGAATATATTTGCAAACAAGTAGAATAAGTAGATTTACAATCAAAATTAGGCAATCAATTTGAAACATAAGGGAATTAACAACTCTTATGAATGCAAGTATCCAAATATGAACATTGGACTAAGAAAGAATTAGATGGATCAATAGAGGCAACTATCCACCCTTGATCCAACTCACCTTCCCTGAAACATCCTTACTTTCTCCGAGCAACCAAAACATACATACAAACAAATATAAAATAAATTGATATGGCGAACTACTATTCAAACTTAGAAAAAAACTTTTGATGATGAGTTGGCATGAGTTTATAAATGTATAACTTTTAATAAACGATATCTATCTTGGGGAATAAAAAATGAATATGGCCAGCTATTCAAAAAAAGATATAATTATAAGTCAGTTCATATGATGAATTTGAAAATCACTTTAATTTAACACTTTAGAGGTATTGGGTTTTGGGCTCCCTTCCTATGTGGAGAAATGCTCAATTTATATATATTTTTTATTTTATGTATTTCCTATTTTATGAAAAGAAAAGAAAGGACACAAAAAGAAAAGAAAAAATAGGAAAGAAGGAAAAGAATGAGGGGATGAAAAAAAAATCTCTTGGAGCTTCCTAATTTGAGGTTGTGTCTCATTTTTTTTAAGTAAAGATGTGGCTAATTAGGTCTTTCACCGAGCCTAGATAGGCTGATGAGGCCTGTAACCCCCTCACCGTAATTACATCCAGATTATGAAATTTAAGTGAAACAAAGACCAATAAGATGAAATCAACAATTTATAATCCCCCATCACAAGAGGGGTATTTCCAAAAAATCAATTCAAAACATAATTGTTCATGGTCTCTCATTCACGTGCGGATATAACTACTTGAGAAATCAAATCACATAATAAATATCAGAGTACGAAAACTAATATCCCGGCAAACCCCGGGTTACTTACATACATATCATGGGTTTAATGTTCCCAAAATGGGGATTTCATAACCAAAATCATCATTTACATGACATATACAAATGGTAATCTCAAATCTCAACTAGATAACCAACATCCAAAATACAAAATCTCCCTAAAGCCCTAACCACTCCTGGTTGGACGCTTCCCTTTCGAGCCACTTGCATTGTCTGAAAAAGTTAGTCATTTGGAAAGAGTGAGATTCTAAAGAATCCGAGTAGTAACAAATCACTCATACCATATATAAACACAAGGCATGTAATATATCATATTCGCCAACATCATCAGTAACACAATGATCTATGGCTCACGCCACAGACGATAGCGCTCACGGCTGTATCACAATGCACTATGCCCGCTTTCGCGGTAATCACAATGACAACTTTCGCTGCAAACACTATGCCCTCTCTCGCGATAATCACTATGCCAGCTTTTGCTATAATCACAATGTATAAGGTATCTCAAAGCACAATGTATTACAAGGCACAAAGCAGCAACAATGCACAATGCATGATAGGCAAACATACAATACATTTACACATAGTATAAGAAAGGAGTCACTACCTGTATCTTTCCTGACAATCTTTAGCACAGTGGGCTCACATGTCTGATAGATGTCAAATCCTATAACCAAAGTAGAGACAACTAATCAATTTCTTTTCCAAGTTCTTAATTTCATAATACTCTAAGTTGGTTATCATTTAGGGCTCTTTAGATGGCTAATAGAGGCCTAAACATATGCCTAAAGGGTTGGAAGAAGCTACCCTGAAGACCCCTTTCGAAAAACAAAACACAAATTTTAGACTGGATCACTTAAGTGAAGATGACCTCACTCGAGTGATGAACGACTCGTGCTCGAGTGAAAACGATTCTCACTCGTGAGTGTTTGACAGGAAGCAACTACAACGATCAAAAAGTGCTCACATCACTCGAGCATGAAACTTTGCACTCGGGTGATGACTCCAAATATGTTCGAGTCCCTGAAAGTGCAACACAACGAGTGACAACCCAAGAGCACATGCAACCATTAGAGGGACAAGCTCACTCGAGCATACCCTCCAGTGCTCGGGTGAAACAACCGTGCTTGCGAGTGTCAAAGCACACTCTTGAACAATGGCCAATGAGTGACAACCCGAGAGCAACCCTAACAAAGGAAAATACACACAGCACTTGAGCATGATCTTCCTCTGCTCGAGTGTTGTGCATCAGATACCAGAAACGTAGAGAACAACAGCAAATACCAGATGGTCAAATTCATACCCAATGATTCCCAAACTATACCAAAAGCTCATACACACTTAGCACTGACTTGGGAATACATTGGTAACCTCTTAAACACCCCAAAAACCATTTTGACCACAATCAAACACTTAGGTCTCTATGACACAACCAATGTCCAATTTTCATTCAATTCATTTCCCACATTCCAAACTAAATCCATTACTCAAATATCTTCACAATGAACCAATCCCCACATTAATCACAATGAAATCCATACTTTCAACATTTACACAAATTCAAGGCTAAATTTCTAGATTTTCCCAAACTTATCCAAAAATCACAAACAATATATCAAAATGCACTAATATCCTACCTCTTCACTTTGCCAAATCCAAAATCTAGATTCTACCTCTTTCAATTTTGACTCAACACTCAAATCACCACCTTTTAAGATTCTGAAATCACCACAATGAAGATCTCAATGAGATGCACAACATTAGGTGAGAGGATTTGAGCTTAAGAGGTTAATCAAAACATCAAAATCTCACCTTTTCTTCTTCCTTTTCCCTTGATCGCCAGAAACTATGGAGGGAAGAGAGAGATGAGATGAAGCAATGATGATGATGTGCACTTCCCCTCCCCCACACAAAACTAGCCGAATAGGAGAGAGAAGAGAGAAGAAAAGTGGTGTTTTGTCCTCTTATGCCTCATCCAATGGCTCACCAAATGCCACTTGTCACCATCAACTCACTTCCACTAAGAGCTCACATAAACACAAAACATAGGATTCCGACCCCTAGCCAAAAGATCTCAACCCTTGATCTTTAAGCACCAATGATTATTCATAACATATTTCACCAAAAGTGTTTAATTACACTAATTACAATGAATCTTATAGTCATTAGCCCTAATCACAAATTGGGATATTACAAGGCCGGGGTAGACCACAATTGTCAAAGAGGTCTAATTAAACAACCATCACTACAAAAAAACACCTGATTTCTGACGGAATTTCCAACGGACCGCGTTTCCAACAGAATTTCTGACAGAATCCGTTGCGTCGCTAATAGGTGCATTTAAAAAAAAATTGCAACGGAATTTCAATTCCAAATTCTGTCGGAAATTTCTGACAGAATTCGTTTCCGTCGCAATTTTTAAAAATAAATTTGAAAATTATTTTTGTAAAAAAAATTCAAATTTTTTTAATTTACAAATGTCACGTGTTTGCGCTTCAAAGCGCCATGTGTCTCCTCCTCGTGCTACCAGGTGTCGGCACCTCATAATTCCTCCAAGTGCCTCTCCTCCTGTTCGAACAAACCCGTGACCTTAGGCTGCCGACACCTTCGAGCGTGAGTCCTAGCCAATTGTGTCAAAATGAACCTGTGTCATATTATTACATATTAGTATATATGTATAATAATATCATATATATATATATATATAAACATACATACATATAATTAATTATATACATATAATTAATTATTATTTAAATATAATATTATTAAAAATAATGAAAAATTTAATAAAAATGTAAAAAAAATATTTATATATTTAAATTAAACAATTTTTTAATTAAAATTACTTAATAAATAATAATTTAATATTATAAATATTATTTTTAATATAAAATTATAAATATTGTTTATTTATAGTGGCAAATCCAGTTGATCCACTCTAAACCTTAACACTGAGGCATACTCCAAACCCTATGGGGCTGTTTGGTATAAGGGATTTTGAAGGAAAGGAAGAGGAGGGGAAATTTTTATGATCTACATTTAAAAAAGTTGGAAAAGTGGGGTTGGAAGTTTTTAGTTAGTTTTTCTTACTCTTTTATTTTACATATTATCTTTATTAAAATTTAATAACCCCACTTCTCCAATTTTTTAAAATCTAACTCATAAAAATTCTCTCTTCCCTCCATTTCCCATATTTTGATAGGGGGATTTCTATCTTCTTATATAACATTAAGTTTCTTCTCAAATTCTTTGAGCGTAAAGTTAGAATCACACCCAAATTCTACTAAAATGCTCTTGGTGAGTAGAAAAATATTTATAAAAGAAGTGTTTTAATTGGGGGATTTTTGGAGCATGAAATAGAGCTAGGAATATATCTCCAACCTTCATCAATGGAGGATTGCAGCGCAGCTATCATGGAACAAGAAAAATGAGGGAGGTGTAGAGCATATGGGAGAGGGGTGTCTCCATCAAGCTTTCTTTCAATTTCCTTTCCATTTACTATTTCCACAATTGGATCAACTTCCAATTGTTGATATTTAATATTTTGTGACAACATATTATAATCTTAAAAACAACAAAAATATATACATAATTTTAAACTAACTAAAGTTTAACATAAACATTTCAAAAGTGCACGAGATAATAAGTAAAAAAGTTATAACATTTATTAATAAAATTTTAAAGTGTTGAAGTAGTTAGATATAATTTCAACATTTTAAATATATTTATATGTATTTTTGTATTTAATATTATAATTATCTTACTAATAAAATATTAAATCTCAACCAATGGAAGTTGATCCAATGATAGAGATAGTAAATAGTTTATTAATAAAAGTTCAAAATTAAGTGTTTTGAAAAAAATATAACACAACATTCTAAATAAACAAATCAAAATAGCTTTTTCCTTTTTTGTTGTTGGAAAAAAAAAAAAGCGAGACCCGGCGATTTTAAAACAATTCTGCAAACAAACTCTTTTGTTTTTTCCCTTCCCAAACTTGTTTTAAAAAATAACTTTATATAACTATTCTAAGAACATAAAAATTAAGAACATTATCAAACAAACTTTAGATTGCAACTTGTAAGATTACATTACTTTATTTAATAAATAATTATTAATATTGTTATATAATTAAATTGTTAAAATATGATCAATAGAAAGAAATTCTTTGAAGCAATATAATTTAAATAATCTATTCCAAAATAAACTCCTTGCTTACATTACATAATTTATAGGGAGAATTACACTGTAGTCAAATGGAAGACAATATACGAAGAAATGGTCTCAAGAAATTCTGAAATTACTCTCAAGTCCCATGGGACTATTTTGTGATAAATTCAAGTTCGGAAAAGACATAAACACCCTTACGAATTGGGCAAAAAACAGAGTGTAAGGAGCTTCTTTCCTCATTCAAAATTCAAAATTGAACCCGAAAGGCGACATAGCTTTGGGCAACGGAAGCTAGCACAGTGTGCGACAGTGTTCGTGGGTTCTCTTGAGTGAGGTTCGACGGGTGGCTGCGCTGAGGTTCGTGGGCAACTCTGATCTTCCGTCATTCGTAGGCAGGCTGTGGTGAGGTTCTTCTCGCATCTGCTATAAGATTCAGAGTAAGGTTTGCTATATTTAATTTCATCATCATCGGAGGAGCGTTAGCGCTGCTTTGCTCCTACAGTGGAATTATTAAAGGTTCGTGTAGTGTTTCTGCCATTAGATATTTCGCAAGTTTAAGCCATAATGGATTGTTTATAAATTCATGTTTTTCTCACTAACATTAACCGAGAGGTAAGAATGCTAGTGTCGAAGCCTTTCTGCCTTGGAAGGTCGTGATTAGATGTATTGATCTGTTGTGGGCTGCACTGAAGAAATACTGTAATTTTCATTTTCAGCCTTACTTTTGTAGATCCCTATAACTTTGATCCTATGTGTCAAATTGTAATCCCATAGTATCATGTCTTCGATAAATGATAACATGTGTTGTATATATAAAAGGAAACTTATGGCAAAGGTGTGCAAGGATAAAACACTGCAGACATCCTAAAGTAAAGAAAAAAGTAGATGTTTAGTTAATTTCTTTGAGAATGAAACATTTATGGGCAGAATGGAGAACTATACATCTAATGTAGTTTGTTAGGGTTGTTACTTGACATGTGCCCCAAGCACTTTTTATGATTAACCTATTTTAGAAGTGATTTCGATCAATACTAATCTTTAACGATATCATCTAAACACATGATATTTTGGAAATGATAGTGTGAAAGAAAATTGTTTCTTAATGCATTCCATTTGATTTCATTACTGTGGATTTGTTTTGTTGGGTGCTGCTCATGATTTGATGACATCTAACAAGTTTATCTCTATCACATACTGAGTTATGCCACTGTGTGTCATTTTGCCCCCCTTTCTTGATGCAATGTTAATCATAAGGATGTATTAAAATAATTTAAGTTTTTTACCATATGGGAATTACATCTTGTAATTTTACTTTGGAGTGTTTATTCCTAGAGCTTAAACGTGACAAATAATAACAGCTATTCACCGAGGCTAGGAATTGAGCTAATTTAATAGAAGTAGATGCTGGCTTATGTGCAAAAGGTTATTTGTGTGTGGATTACTCAGCATAATCCTCCTTAGACATAGTTCTCTTTATGGCTTTCAACTTCTCAATGCCTGGGACATGGCCCAAAAGACAGTCATTGGACAAGATCAAATTTTGTACTATACTGACAAAGACTTAGTTGAGCAAGAGTTTGAGGCTCGTGATTGGGACAAAAGATTTAGGGATCTTGAGTGATCTGATTGTGTAGGGCCAACAATTGGATCAGTAAATTCTTGATTTCTTGCCTTATTTCAATACATTGAATAGCCAAATTTCATCAGAAAAAATGGTTAGCTTTGCATGCAATATTTTGACATCCCTTTAGTTTAGCATTAACTATATGGACCTTCTTTCATGTACCTAAAAAATACAATGAATAAATCCTTTAATGAAGTACATGATATTTTGGAAATAATAATATGAAAGAAATTCATTTCTTAATGCATTCCATCTGATTTCCTTACTGTGGATTTGTTTTGTTGGTTGTAAGATGGAAACCTACTCAGTGTCAGTGTACATTAATGTGTGCATATATATTTTTTCAACCACATTGTTCAACTATGCCATTTGTATTATGCAAGCATCTTCCATACCAGTTTTTAAAAAGCTTATACTTTATAGCATTGAAATGTTAGTGTCATGGACTATGTTGTAGATTTCTCTCATTCTCGCAGGTGATTCGGATCAAAGGCACAAAGCCATCCAAGACCTTGGCCAAGCTTGTGAAAATTGGGGTTGCTTCTTAGTAAGAAATCTAGTCTGCTATTAGCTTAGGGATATCTATATATGCTTTCACAAAAACATAATTCTTCTCTCTTTTGCAGTGAATTAATACCAAAATATCAAATGGATTGACCTTGATTTAATCAAAATCTTTTCTTTTTTTCTTTTTGGTTCAAAATCACAGGTTCAATAGTTTGTGAAAATAATTTAGGACATTTGGTGAATGACGAATATTTTACTTCCAATGATATTTTTTGGCATTACTATTGTGTATTATATGAAGTAAGTTAATTTAGTTTGATATATTTAGTTTAATTGTAAACTTATGTATTTTGACATAGAGTATGGGTATTTTAATCATTTAGATATGACTCATTCTTTTGCACAATTTGTTTTCTCTCCTCCATATAACCAGGATGAGTGATAACTTTTTTTTCTTTCAAGTTTTCTCCTCTCTATTTTCACTCCTCCTGTTTACTTTTCTCCAAATGTTTTCTTCTCATCCAAAAGAATGAAACTTTTTAATTGTTATGCTATAAAGAGTGGGAAAAAACATTGAAATGCTACTAATTAAAAATCATTTATCCAAATGCTACATTGCACGAATATATCATGCTCCTTTAGAGCCTTTATCTGAAAATGGAGTATGAGGCATCTTTTTTACATCAAAAAATTAGTCAAAATACACTTTGCTATTCGAATTTTGAAATAAAATGAAAACATTATTTTGGCTTGTGTTCATATACCAATTTTATTAGCATGCCTTAGTTTAGGAGAGTAAGTAGTTTTTCCTTTATGTTTTTATCCAACCGTTTTTTGTCAGTCATTAATTAGCTGTGCATTTGTGTTACTTTTGATCTCTCATTTGGGTGATGTTTTTTGTTTTACTAGACTGAGAGAATAATAATGTGCAGGTTGTTGTTACCATATGGTATCATGCACCTGAGTTGCATCTTGGGGCAAAACAATATACCAGTGCTGTTGGTATCCTTTTAGTTTAACTTTCTCATTTTTTAATATTTCAGGTAGTCAAGGAGCCAGCAGGGAAGTTGTATGCCTCTATAATGTTTGCCATTCAAATTATTAAACTGTCATACTGTTGCATCTCATGGTTAACTTAAGAGTGTTACCATGACAAAATTATCATGTTCTGTATATCAAAATAAAATCATTATTTTCTCATTGATGTACATCAAGGGTTTTTAAATCTATCTGTTGTTGACAAGGTACTTGGTTTCATTTACCTCTAGACCAACTTAAGATAGTTGGTTGAATTTTAAACGAATTTTACTAAATCTTAGATTTGAGGAAGTATTGAGGGTCTACAAGAAAGATAAATAATCATGAGGAATTTGGATATCTTTTATGTGCTTACAGATCTAATTTAAAAAGTGACCACACCTAATCCATTTTAGGTTGTCATTAAGTAACCTTTAGCTTTCTGATTCTATTTTTTGGTGGTTGTTGTTGTCATACTGTGGTATTTAATGTAGTATTGGTATTACCTTGTCCATTTTGGATTCTAATTCTATACTGGGGATTAGAATGTTAGAATTCTACTTTACTCAATGCATTGTTTATTCCATTTAACTTCATTATCATGTTGCTTAAGCAGTTGATTCAACATATTGATGAATCATCACTAGATACTAGATGGTAAATTTTTTGATAAATCACCAAAAGGAGGAGAAGCAGAAGGAAAAGAAGAAGGAGAAACAGAAGGGGAAGGGGAATCATTCAATGTAAATATGATGTATGGACAACATATTAGGGGGTTATAATGACCATGTGCACACTCATTATAAATATGGTTACTTTTTTGTAATGATAAAGTGCAGTGACATTTTATAGATGTGATGTTTTTGGTTATGATCAACTTCAAAAAACTTGTACTAAAGACATTTGTTGTAATTATGAATTACAAAGTCATTTTCATGAGTTAACGTTAGTGCTAAAGTTATGTAATGCACATATGATGTTTTTCCTTGCACATTGTTTGACTCCATTGACAACTGCAAGAGAGTCCATTAACAAGTCGAGGAGACTTCGTTAACAACTCTAGGAGCCTTCGGTGACAAGTCATTGGGCCTGAATATAGTTGTCAATGGACGTCCATTAATAAGTTGAAGAGCTTCCATTGACAAGTCAATGGGCTTCAATTGACAACTCCAAAGGCTTTCTTTGATAAGTCCAAAAACCTCCATTGACAATTCATAGGGCCTCCATTGACAATCAATGGGCATCCATTGACAAGCCAATAGGCCTCAGTTAACAAGTCATAGGGCATCTACTGACAACTCAATGGGCATCCAATGAAAAGTCAAAGAGCATCCACTGACAACTCCATAGGCCTCCACTGACAACTTAATGGTCTTCTATTGACAAGTCAATGAGCCTTCATTGACAAGTCATAAGGCTTCCACTAACAACTCAATGGGCCTCTACTAACAACTCAATAGGCCTCTATTGATAACTCAATGGCCTTCCATTGACAAGTGTAAGAGCCTTCATTGACAAGTCATTCGGCCTCTACTGACAACTCCATGGGCCTCTATTGACAACTCAATGGGCATCCATCGATAAGTCAATGGGCCTTCATTAACAAGTCATAGGGCATCCACTAACAATTCCATGGGTCTCCAATGACAACTTAATGGGCATCCATTGACAAGTCATATAATATGACTATCTAATTAATATTAAATATCAACCACATAAGTAATCTATAAATATATGCACATAAATTATCATTTTCTAATGTGATCATAACTGTATATATATATTAACAACTTTATAGGTATACATTAACAACTCCAAGGGCCTCCACTGACAACTCCAGGTCTATATATCGACAATAGAATTTACATCAGATTACAACTTTTCCATAAATGATAGTAGGATACACATATGTCAACATAAATGCATATATATATATTAACAACTGCATGGGCGTTCATTGACAAGTCAATGAGCATCCATTGACAACTCTAGATCCATACATTAACAATTGAATTTACAGTAGGTTACAAATTTTCATAAATGAAAATGAGATACAAAACTATATTATATCCAACATTTATTTACATCTGCAAATGTGTGCACAAGGAACTAACAACAAATTCATAAATCATGGCCAAAAACCAAGTAGTCTAGCTTTCTATCTAATCATATTTAAAAAAATAGTATGACATGCACTTTTTATGTTTCCACTAACTTTCAAGATTCATAGGGCTCTTAGTGCCTCCATACAAACAAGTTCTTCTTCAAAGAAAAAGCGCTCCCTCTTACACTTTGCAATTAAAGCCCACTCAATATCCTACTATCTTGAGCAACTCACTATAATAAATAATTCAATAAATAACTCTTACAAAAGTATAAGAATTATCACTGAAGTACAAAATCACACTTAAGAGCTCAAGACTTAGCAATGAATGCAACAGTAAAATTTTTCGCAAAGAGTTGTTGCTTCATCTTTAATGCTATGCTACTTATAATGTGAGACAATTAATGACCATTGCTTTTGAAAGTATCTTTTGGAGTATTTGGTCTTTGATTCTAGCCATTGAAATATCAAAACATTCTTTGTGTCGTAATAATTAGCCGATAGAGCAAAGAGAAAGTTCAGCATTTCAAATCTCGGAGCATTTAATGCTTCTGACACATAAAGTGCTTTTCACTTTTTGTGTGTTAATCCATGATTGATCCCTTTAAATTGCTTATACACTAAAGTAATAAAGTGTTAGGGTAGTTGGAAGCAAAAAGGAACAAGTGATGAATGGTTATGAATGAATTTCAAGAGATTCGATATAATGCTCTATCTTCTGGAAATACATCACTCGAGTGATCTTCTTTTAAACAAGGTAGAGCATTGGATGGGTCACTGTAACCCCCTCACCGTAATTACATCCATATTATGAAATTTTAAGTGAAATAGAGACCAATAAGACAAAATAACAATTTATAATCCCTCATCCAAGAGATAGGGTATTTCAAAAATCAGTTCAAAACATAATTTACTACTGGTCTCACATTCACATTCGAATATAATTACTTGAGAAATTAAATCACATAATAAATATCAGAGTACGGAACTAAAATCCCGGCAAACCCCGGGTTACTTACATACATAACATGGGTTTAACGGTTTCCCACAATGGGGATTACATATCCAAAATTTAACATTTACATCTTAGGTACAAATGGTAATCCCAAACAAAAAGGATAACCAACAACCACTAAAGTCTCATAGTAATCCTAACTACTCCTGGTTGTCTGCTTCCTTTTCGAGCCACTCACCCTGTCTGAAAAGGTTAGCCATTTAGAAAGAGTGAGATTCTAAAGAATCCCAGTAGTAACAACGTGTTAATACCACACGTAATCACATAGTATGTAAACAAATCATCTCATAACAACAGCAATACAAATCACACTTCACCCTCATCCCCTTTTACTGCCGGGAAGGCACACCGTCCTAACCCGAACTGTTGTTAGCAATTCAGGGACTATTGGTGTAGCAGTGCATATGAATAGCCTTACGGCTCACATATAGCCTTTCGGCTTTCACAATTGGCCCTTCGGCCTTCACAAATAGCCTTTCGACTCACAATTAGCCTATCGGCCCAAATAATCACATATAACACACCCTAACCTCATCCCTTTTTATCGTCGAGAAGGCACAAAGCCCTTACCCGAACTGTTGTTAGCGACTCAGGAACTATTGGTAGAGCGGTGCTTCCACAATTTCACATATCTCGCAGCATACGAAATCATCACATCACAATGATATAGCACACATACAATGTATCACATAAGGTATAAAGCAAGAGTCACTACCTGTATCTTTCCTGACTGGGTCCGGTACCGTAGTCTCACGAGGGTGACAGATGTCAAATCCTATACCAAATTAGGGACAACCAATCAATGTCTTTTCCAAGTTCTTAATTTCATAATACACTTAGTTGGTTATCATTTAGGACTCTTTAGGTGACCACTAGAGGCCTAAACATATGCCTAAAGGGTTGGAAGAAACTACCCCCAAAAACCCCTTTCTCGAAGGCACAACGCTGATTTCTGACAGCCTCACTGAGAATAAAGTAGTGCGCTCAAGCCTCATTCAAAGAACCCAACCAAAAATCAAAGCAGAGAAGGGAAAATGCACACAGCACTCGAGCATGATCTTCCTCTGCTAAAGTGTTGTGCATCAGAGACCAGAAACGCAGAAAACATCAGAAAATACTAGATGGTCAACTTCATACCCAATGGTTCCCAAACTCTACCAAAAGCTCATACACACTTGGAACTAACAAGGGAACACATTAGTAACCTCTCAAACACTCCAAAAGCCTTTTTGACCACAATCATGCTCTTATGTCTCTATAACACAACCAATGTCCAATTTCATTTAATTTATTTCCAACATTCCAAACTAAATCCAATACTCAAATATCTTCACAATAGATCATTTCCAACATCAAACACAATAAACTCATATATCCAAAAATGGACATAAGCTAGGGCAAATTTTCTAGATTTTCATTAAACTTATCCAAAAATCACAAGCAATATAGCAAAATGCACTAAATGCCTACCTCTTCACTTTGCCAAATCCAGAATCTTGATTCTTCAACTTTCAAATTTCGACCAACACATAACCTGCACTATTCAAGATTATGAAATCACCACAATCAAGCTCTCAATGAGATGAACAACACTAGAGAAGAGGTTTTTAGCTTAAGAGGATCATTACTTACCCAGAATCAAGGCTTTTCTTCTTCTTCTTCCCTTGCTCAAAATCACCGGAAATGGAGAAAAGAGATAGAAAGAGTATGAGAGACGGTAAGATGATGAGGGAGATGATGATGATGCAATGTCTCTCTTGCCTCATCCTAAGGCTCACCACATGCCACTTGTCAACATCTCATTCACTCCCACAATGAGCTCACATAACCTTAATACATTGGATTCTGACCCATGTGCAATGAATCTCAACCCTTGCTCTTAAATACCACACATATGTATACCAAAATCACATCACATTAATTCCAAAAGTGCTTAATTACACTAATTACAATAATTATCAGAGTCATTAGCCCTTAATCCTAAATTGGGATATTACAATTCTCCCCCTGTCAAATAAATTTCGCCCTTAAAATTTGCTACACCACTTGAGCCATAAACTCCGGATATCGCCTTCACATATCCTCCTCCGCTTCCCATGTTGCTTCCCACTGGGTCATGCCCTTCCAGATCACTTTCACATAAGGAATACTTCGATAACTGAGCCGGCGTTCCTCTCGATCAATTATCCGCTCTGGCTCCATCGCATACGTGAAATTATCTTGCAACTTCACATCCTCATACTCAACGATGTGAGATGGGTCCGGATGATACTTCTTCAATTGGGAAACATGGAACACATCATGAAGTCTGCTCAAGTTTGGTGGTAGGGCTACTCGGTATGCAACAAGCCCAATCCTCTCAAGGATCTCAAAAGGACCTATATACCTTAGGCTCAACTTCTTTCTCTTGGTAGCTCGCCCAATACCAGTGACAGGAGATATTCTCAGAAACACATGGTCACCGACCACAAATTCTAAAGGTCTTCTCCTCTTGTCCGCATAACTTTTCTGCCGACTTTGAGCTGCAAGAAGCCTCTTACGAATGATTCGAATTTGGGTTGAGGTTTGATCCACAAGATCTGGCCTATAGAGCTTCCGCTTGGACAACTCATTCCAACACAATGGAGATTGACATTTTGTTCCATACAACGCTTCATATGGCGCCATCTAAATGCTCGCATGATAGCTATTGTTGTAGGCAAACTCAGTAAGTGGAAGAAAACGATCCCAACTACCTTTAAAGTCGAGAACACATGCTCGTAACATATCCTCTAAGGTCTAAATAGTCCTCTCTGACTGACCGTCTCTTTGAGGATGGTAGGCTGTACTGAATCTCAGCTGAGTACCCAGTGCCTCATGCAATGCCCTCCAGAATCTCTATGTGCAATGTAGATCACGATTGGAAATGATATTCTTTGGTATGCCATGGAGCTTCAAAATTTCACAAATGTAAATCTCTGCTAGCTTGTCCGGAGAGTAACTAGCATTGATCGGTAAGAAGTGTGCTAACTTCGTTAACCGGTCCACTATGACCCAGATCACATCATAATTCTTGATCTTGAGCAACTCCACAACAAGATCCATGGTCACACTTTCCCATTTTCATTCTGGAATTTCAGGACTTTGCAACAAACCAGGCGGTCTTTGGTGCTCAATCTTCACTTTTTGACATGTGAGACACGTCACCACATACTTCGTTACATCACTCTTCATTCTCGGCCACCAATACACAAATTTCAAATTATAGTACATCTTGGTCATACCCGGATGAAGAGTGTATCAGCTCTTATGCGCCTCATCTAAGATCTTCTATCTTAAATCCGCCTTTAGTGGAACACAAATTCTCTTCTGATAACTAATCAATCCACTAGGTAACTCATCATAGCCCTGAGCTTCTCCTCGTTCAATTCTAGCCAGGTTATGATGTATCCAGTCATCTTGCCTCTGAGCCTCTTCAATTTTAGCTCTCAAGTCACTTTCCCCTTGGTTTGACAAATTCATATCTCGAAAATCGGCAATCAACTTCCCCTCATGTATTATCATAGCTGCCACAAGCACAGTCTTTCAACAAAGAGCATCAGCGACTACATTTGCTTTACCCGGATGATATTTAATTTCCAGGTTGTAGTCCTTAAGCAACTCCATCCAACGTCATTGTCTCATATTCAATTCTTTCTGATCATACAGATACTTGAGACTCTTGTGGTTGCAGTATAGTTCTACAGTCACACCATATAAATAATGTCTCCAAATCTTCAAGGCAAACACAATAGCCACAGGCTCCAGATCATGAGTGGGATAATTCAATTCATGAGGTATGAGCTGTTGAGAGGTGTAGGCCACCACACGTCCCTACTGCATAAGGACACACCCTAATCCCTGCCCACTGGTATCAGAATACACAACATATGTCAAACTGGGATTGGGTAAAATCAACACAGGTGCCGTAGTCAACCTCTCCTTCAGCTCCACAAAACAATTTTCACATTTCTTATCCCACACAAACGGCTGATCTTTTCTCGTGAGCTTGGTCATCAGCAACGCAATACGGGAGAAATTTTGAATGAATCTCCGATAATAACCAGTAAGACCCAAAAAATTGCGTACCTCTGCAACAGTTTCTAGCCTCTTCCAGTCCAGTACTGCTTCCACTTTACTAGGATCCACAGAGACCCCTTCTTGCGAGATAACATGGCCTAAGAAATTCACTTCTGATAGCCAAAACTTGCACTTACTCAATTTGGCATAGAGCTGCTTCTCACGCAATGTATTCGACACAATTCTCAAATGATGCTCATGCTCTTGTCTACTCTTAGAGTATATCAAAATATCATCAATGAATACTGTAATGCCCCAATTTTTAATTAAGGGCTAATGAGGATTAGTGTGGATATTTATGAATTTAAATGGGAATTATTATGTGTTTTATGAATATTTTAATTAATACATCATAATTATTGAGAAATAGGAAGAATGAAATTATTGGGCAATTAGTTGGTGATTAGTGGGAAAACTAATTACTAACTATAAGAAAAATGAGAAGTGTGATTAAATGGTTAATAGAGGGATTAGTGAAGCTAATTGGTGATATATTGTATGAGAACCAATAAGATTTGGACATGTGTCAAGAGTGGGTGAAGAGAGAAGGAGTAAGAAAAGTCAAAATCCCAAATTTTTTAATGTTTTTCTCTCCTCCCTCTCCCTCCTTTTCACTGGAAGTATGGGTTAAAGGGAAAAATCATCATTTTCCCTTCATCTTCAAGCTCTCATATGCCTCTCTCTCACGTTCTCTCTCTTCTCCCTTCTTTGGACACCATTGTTGCAGAAAAAGGGAAGGGAAAAGCTTGAAAAAGAGGTAAGCAAATGCCCTCCATTGCTCAAACTTACTTCATGAATGTTGTTCCTTGGAGTGAGAGCTTCATTTTGGTGTTTATAATGTGCCCATTGGTGTTGATTTGTGGCCACACGAAATTTTGAGAAGTGGTGAATCAAGAACTCCCTTTGAGAAAGTTGATAAGGTGAGTGAAACCTATCTATCTATCTATGTTTTGTGTCAAATGGATTAGTTTGTAATTTTTGGAAATTTGGCCTTGAATCCAAAAATGAGTGCCACTATTCATTTAGTATGTTTTGGCATGAGAATGGTATTTTGGGATGAGTTTATGATAGATAGATTGATTGGTGATTGGAATTTAATGTTTAGATGAGATTGGAATTTTGATGTTTGTATTGCCCAAAACCAAAGCATGATAAAGGAGTAGGATTTTGGTTATTTTGAGATTTCCATTGTGTTCCTTGTGGAAAATTTTGTGGGAGAAGTGTTGAATATGAATTTTGAACCATTGGGAACTTAGTTTTAAAAGTGGCAAGTTTTGGTCAGTAAGAAACTCTGTTCTGGCAGTGATCATGCATGGACGTTTTAAAATAGCAAATGATGTTGGAAAATTATGAACATTTCTAGTCTTAAATTTCACTTGCCAAGCTTCAAAATAGACATATATTTCATGTCATTTCGATTTTTGGGCTAGGAGTTATGACTGTCCAAAGTTTGATGTTAAATCTGGGACCAATTCTGAAGCAAGGTGGAATTTTCTTGAAATCTGTATTTTTGTGGTGATTTTCAGTAATGTCCCATATTTTTCCTCTAATGAGGACTTCAATACCTTTCATTTGGCTTTAGAATCACCTCATTTTGATTTTTTCAGAATTAGTTATGATTTTTTGAAGTTCAGCTAAGAAACAGAATTTTCCTAGCCACAGCCATAAAATTCTTGGCTGCAACCAGAAACTTTCTATGCTGCTTCTGGCCGCAGCCAGAAAATTTTTGGCTGTAGCCAGAAAATTTCTATGCTGTTTCTGGCCACTGCCAAAGGTTTTTTTGGCTACAGCCAGCCCCTGTTTTCAGCACCTTGTGATTTTGAAAAGTGGTTTCCAACCCGATGTTTCCCAATCCTTTAGGGCTTTTATTAGAGCCAATTGCAACTACTTAAAGGACATAAATGAAAATCAAATCTAAGTATTGTTAAGTCAATTGAGTATTGGAATAGAGAATAACTCTTTGTCCCTAATTATAATTATAGGATACGATATTTGCCCTCATAGGGAGAGACCTGTGACAAAGCACGCAAGGAACGAACCAGGTAGTGACTTTTCTCTCATGTTGCGTATGATGTTTTGGTATGCATAACTTATCATTGAACTGTGAAATGCATATACCATGGTCAATTACAGCGCGAGCAGGTCAGCGTGAGCTGTGTAGGGATTGACGTTGGTCATCTCTAGGTCGGCCGTTGAACTGTCGTTGTAATCGACATGGAACTTTGTGAATCCGACCCGTAGGGCGGCATTTGTTAATCCAGCCGTGGGCTGTGAGTTTTGAATCTTGCCTGTATGGCTTGTGTGATGAAATGCTTTATATGAATCCCAGCTGTGGTGAAATATATTGTGTGGATTGTGTTGTGCGATGCAGCGTGAGCAATTTAGCGTGGGCAATCGTAAGGGATGACATGTGTCATACTAACCATTGCCGTTGTAACTGCCATTGTAGTTGCTTTATGTGGATAATGATTTAATTTCATGCCTTACTGTTATGCATATTATGAGTGATTTGACACTACGGGGATTCCTTAGAATCTCACTCTCCCAAAATTAAACATTTTAGACAGGGCAGAAGGATCGAGGGGAAAGCAGGTGACGAAGAGCGGGTAGAGCTCATTGCTAGGAGTCTATTATCATTTTGTAAATCATTTGGGTATATTTTGTTGGGAATTACATGTATATATTGGATAGTAATTATGTAATCCCCTTGTATGGGAAACTATTTGGGCTTTGTGCCTTGTATAGACCCTGAATTAGTAATTGAACCCCGAGTATGTCGGGAATTTACTGAGTACTCTGATATTTATAAATGGAATCAAATTGTTCACGCCATTTGTGTATTGAAATGTGAATAAAAGACCATTGTTAACAGGTTTTAGAAAATGTTTTATACAAGCATGTGTTGGACAAAACTTGTTGTATTAAGTCCCAAATCATTTACGGTCTCTAATTCCACATTAATTACGTGTTTTTGAACTTAATCTCGGCCTAAGCATGAAGGGGGTTACAAATACCACAACAAATTGATCTAGGTATTGCCAAAAAATATGGTTCATGTAATCCATGAAAACCACAGGCGCATTAGTTAGCCCAAATGGCATCACTAGGAATTCATAATGACCATACCTAGTCCGGAAAGCAGTCTTCGGAACATCCTCCACTTTCACTCACAGCTGATGATACCCCGACCTTAGATCAATCTTCAAAAATACACATGAACCAGATAATTGATCTAAAAGGTCATCGATTCTCAGGAGAGGGTACTTATTCTTGACAATAATCTTATTTAACTCTCTATAGTCGATACGCAAACGAAGACTTCTGTCTTTCTTTTTCACAAACAAAATTGGAGCACCCCAAGGCAACACATTGGGTCTAATAAACCCTTTCTCAAGAAAATCTTCAATCTGCTTCTTCAATTCGGCCATTTCATTTGAGGCCATCCAATATTAGGCTTTAGATATCAAACCAGCTCCAGGCACAATTTCAATCTGAAATTGAACTTCCCTTTCCAGAGGCAATCCACTTAAGTCATCCGGAAACACCTCAGGGAATTCATTCACTATGGGTATATTACTCAAAGACTCACTGGTTTCTCCTTGTACAGAAAAGAAAACCATATACCCCTGACAACCCTTTTGTAAATATTTCTCAGCCTTAGCTATCGAAAGGAAATTCAAATCAACATTTCCATCCTCAATGTTCTGAGAAACAAGATACACTATCCTCTTGTTTCCACAATCTAACAACACATTATTAGCTCTCAACCAATCAAAACCCAAAATGACTTCCAATTGGTAGAGCGGTAAATAAATAAGATCTACCACAGACTCATGACCCTCTACAGTTATAACACAATTCAAACAGGCTTTTATAGTTACAACTTTCACACCCATCAGTGTTGACACAATCAAATCAAAGGGTAACTTATACACATTCATACCCAGGCACTTCACACAATCATATGCAATGAAAGAGTGACTTGCACCCGAGTCAAACAACACTTGTAACACATGCCCATTAAGAAGAACTGTACCTTGTATCAGCTCTGGGGACTTCCGGGCTTCTTCATGAGTCATAGTAAATACTCTGCCTTGAGTCCTTGGCCTCTGCTCTACTTGCAGTCGCTGGCAATCTCTAGAAAGATGTCCAGGTTGCTTACAATTAAAGCAGATCATTTCACCCCGACAATTCTTGCCATAATGCGATTGATTACAATGAAGACATTTCCACTCAGTCACCGATTTCTGGGGTTCACGATCTTTGGGCTGATAGGGCTTCTTACCACTGCCCCTAAAAAAAGATGATCCCGAGCCCTTCCGCTTCTGAGGAACACCACCCTTACTGGGCTTGTAACACCCCAATTTTTGATTAAAGGCTAATAGTAGTTATTAAGGATAATTATCGAATTAAAGTGGAATAATTATGGGTTTGGTGGCTATATTAATTAATATGCCATGATTAGTGGAAATTGAAAGAATAAAATTGTTGGGCAATTTGGTAGTGATTAATGGAGAAATTAATTACTAGCTAAGAGAAAAATGGGAAGTGTGCTTAAATGACTAATAGAGGGATTAAATTGGCTAATTGGTGATTTATTGTGTGTTAGCCAATGACCTTGTGACATGTGGCAAGAAGAGATGAAGCATGAGAGTGAGAAAAGTCTAATGTAGTATTTTAATAGTTTCTCTCTCTCTCTTTTTCTCTCTTTGTTCAGCTGAATGGAGGGAGTACTATCATCATCTTCTTCCTCCTCTCTCTCCATCTCTCTCACATTCTTTCTCTTCTCTCTTCATTTTCACCATTGTTGAAGGAAGAGGAAGAAGGAAAAGCTTGTAAAAAAGGTAAGATCTTGACCTCTAATGCCAAAACTTCCTTCTATAAAGTTGTTCCTTAGAGTGAGAGCTTCAATTTGATGGTTTTAGATTTTCCATTGGTGGTGATTTGAGGAATCACAAAAATGTATAAGTTGGAGAATCATGAAGCGCCTTTAGGAAAGTTGTTGAGGTAAGTGAAAGCTTTAATTTCATATAAATGTTGTGGCCATTGGTTAGGCCTTGAATTTCTAGAATTTAAGCCCTAATTTTCGTGATGTAGGGTCTTAGGGAGTATGGTATTTTGTTGTTATGGAAATGGTGCCTTGTTTGGTGTTTTGAATTGATAGAATTGCATTAAAGCTTAAATGTGAAGTTTGGCACCTTTTGTGTTGGTTTTGTGTTTTGGTCAAGACAGGGCATGTAAATGGATTGTGATTTTAGTCATTTTGAGGTTACCATTGTGTTCCTTGTGGAAAATTGTATGGGACTAGGTTTGGTTAATGATTTTGGAATCATTGGACACTTTGGTAGAAAATTGGAAAATCTGTCCCTTGGAACTCTGTTCTGGGCAGTTTATTTGTGAAGACGTTTTGAATGACCAAATGATTTCAGAAAATTGTGAAACTTTCCAATCTTAAATTTCACATCTCAAGCTTCAAAATGGACATATATTTCATGTCATTTCGTTTGGTATACTAGGAGTTATGACTGTCCAAAGTCTGATGTTAAATCTGGGATCAATTCTGAAGCAAGGTGGACATTTCTTGAATTCTAGGATTTGTATGGTGATTTCCAGTAATGGTTCATATTTTTCCTATGAAGAGGACTAAAATAGATTTCAATGGGCTTGGGACCACCTCATTTTGATTTTTCTATAATTAGTTATGAATTTCTGAAGTTGCCTTGGCTGCAGCAGAAAAGTCTTGGCTGCAAACGTTTCTGTGTGCGTTTTGGCCGCAGCCAGAAATTCTTGGCTGTAGCTAGAAACCTTCTGTACTTGTTTTGGCTACAGCCAAAGGATTCTTGGCTGCAGCCAACCCCTATTTTCAGCATTTTAGGATTTTTAAAGGTGATTTCCAACCTAGTACTTCCCAATCCTTTAGGTTTTCATTGACCTTATTATAGCCACCTAAAGGTCATGAATGGTAACCAACTTTAAGTGTTATGAAAATGAGAATTTGGAAAAGAAAATGATCCTATGTCCTTGATTTGTTTATAGGGTTGGGTATTCGCCCTGATTATGGTTTGATATCCGCTCGGATCATGAGTAGCCGATGCTAAAGCATACGTGGAAAGAATAAGGGTAGGGAACTTACCTCTCTTGCATGTATTGATATTTGTGTTTTGTGTATTGATGCATGTTATTGCTTTGCTTGATTATGTAAAACATATATGAATGATTGAAGCTCTGTTTCTATTTATGCTATGGCCATGAGTATGTTGTTGAAACATTGAGCATGCGGATATATCATTATGTGAGCATGAGTTATTGTGATGCGAGCATGTCATGCATTAAACACTTATCTTGCATGCATATTGGTATATTTTTCCTACTGGGATTCTCTAGAATCTCACCCTCCCCTACCAACATTTTAGACAGGACAAGTGGCTCGAGGAAGGAGCAAGCGACTAGGGGCGACGAGAATCCCTTATGGGCATTTGGATTTGGTAGTTGGTTATTGTTATATGCTGGCATAATTGTATATGTTCGGATGATAGATTAGAATGTATAATTGGATATTGGATGTATATGTGCTTGGATATCTATTGGGTTATTTGGTTATGTATTGGAGATGGATTTGTGCAATCCCCGTTGAGGAATTGTAAAGGGCATATTGCCCTATGAATCTTTAGTGAAGGTATGAATCCGGGTTTGCCGGTATTATTATTGTGCATTCTGATATTTATATAAATGTTATTTATCTTCACGAAATAATTGTATTCGAAATATGAATGTGAGACCAGGTTAAAGTGTTTGATAAATGTATTTGTGAAAATCCTATCTTAAGGATGGGAATGTAAATGAATTTTGATTATTATTGGTCTCTATTTCATTTTTAATCACGTGTTTCGGATATAATATCGGAGGGGGTTATAGGGCTCACTATGACCACCAGCAGTCTTAGCCGAATACAACTCTCTCAGGTTACTCTCTGTGATCTGACATTCTTCAACTGCCTTGTTGAACTTGGAAAACTGGTAGGTGGCGAGTCTCTTCCTCAGATCACGCCTCAAACCCCATATCAACATATCCAGGCTCAACTCCTCGTCATCCATCTTCTAAAGATAAGAGGAATATCGAGACAGATGGGTAAATCGGGATAGATACTCATTAAATGACTCAGTGTCCCCTTGCTTGATGTTCAAGAACTCCGTCTCCTTCTTAAGCCTCACCGACTTGGGAAAGTATTTCTCATTAAAGTGTTGTTGGAACACCTCCCAGGTCAATGGTATACTCTTACTCTTCAATGACAAAGCAATGTTCCACCACCAGCGGTCTGCATCACCCTCAAGCTTGTACATCGCCAACTTGGCTTTTACTTCTGAGGGACACTCTAGGACTTCAAAGATTTTCTCAAGACGGTTTAACCAATCTTCAGCTGCCTGAGGATCAAATCTCCCCATGAATGCCGGAGGTAGATGCTTGCAAAATCTAGAGACCCAAAACTGAAGATCTCTTTCCTCATTGACCAACTTCCTATGCGGCCTTTGACTTGCTTCAATATGAGAAGGTGATTCAATCGGTCGTGCCGACCCTTCAGCAGTCTCTTCCCGGGTTTCCTCCTGAGTTCCTTCTTGAGTAGACTGAAATCGACCTTCATTGTTCTTTACTTTTTCAGCTCTGAGCTACTCTCTAAGCTCAACTATCATATCCTGGTGATCTCTTATCAGACCCATTAACTCTTGCATAGGATCTAGTGGATTGACATTGACCACTTCCACATCGAGATCTACTTGTTGTACTCTGGGGCGACCTTTTGATGTTCTTTTCATTCTATAAAGAACTCACCCCATTAATCCAACAATTATGGTATACACATAATTCCACAAAGCATGTATATCTATATAACAAAACACATGTGTATACAATAATTATTCACAATTGATCTTTCATCACTAAGACCAAACTATGGGAGCTATCCTAGCAACGCTACCCTTGCCAGGAACTGCAGCTCTGATACCAAAAATGTAAACCCCTCATCGTAATTACATCCGGATTATGAAATTTAAGTGAAATACAGACCAATAAGACAAAATAACAATTTATAATCCCTCATCCAAGAGATGGGGTATTTCAAAAATCAGTTCAAAACGTAATTTACTCTTGGTCTCACATTCACATTCGAATATAATTACTTGAGAAATTAAATCACATAATAAATATCAGAGTGTGGAACTAAAATCCCGGCAAACCCCGGGTTACTTACATACATAACATGGGTTTAAAGGTTTCCCAAAATAGGGATTACATATCCAAAATTTAACATTTACATCTTAGGTACAAATGATAATCCCAAACAAAAAGGATAACCAACAACCACTAAAGTATCATAGTAATCCTAACTACTCCTGGTTGTCTGCTTCCCTTTCAAGCCACTCGCCCTCTCTGAAAAGGTTAGTCATTTGGAAAGAGTGAGATTCTAAAGAATCCCAGTAGTAACAACTTGTTAATACCACACATAATCACATAGCATGTAAACAAATCATCTCATAACAACAGCAACACAAATCACACTCCACCCTCATCCCCTTTTACCACCAGGAAAGTACACCGTCCTAACCCAAACCGTTGTTAGCGACTCAAGGACTATTGGCGTGGCAGTGCATACGAATAGCCTTACGGCTCACATATAGCCTTTCGGCTTTCAGAATTGGCCCGTCGGCCTTCACAAATAGCCTTTAGGCTCACAATTAGCCTTTCGGCCCAAATAATCACATATAACACACCCTAACCTCATCCCTTTTTACCGTCGAGAAGGCACACAGCCCTTACCCGAACTATTGTTAGCGACTCAGAGACTATTGGTATAGTGGTGTTTCCACAATTTCACATATCTTGCAGCATATGAAATCATCACATCACAATGATATAGCACACATACAATGTATCACATAAGGTATAAAGCAAGATTCACTACCTGTATCTTTCCTGACTGGGTCTAGTACCGTAGTCTCACGAGGGTGACAGATGTCAAATCCTATACCAAATTAGGGACAACCAATCAATCTCTTTTCCAAGTTCTTAATTTCATAATACACTTATTTGGTTATCATTTAGGACTCTTTAGGTGACCACTAGAGGCCTAAACATACACCTAAAGGGTTGGAAGAAACTACCCCCAAAAACCCCTTTCTCGAAGGCACAACGCTGATTTCTGACAGCCTCACTTGAGAATAAATTAGTGCACTCAAGCCTCATTCAAAGAACCCAACCAAAACTCAAAGCAGAGAAGGGAAAATGCACACAGTACTCGAGAATGATCTTCCTATGCTCGAGTGTTATGCATCAGAGACCAGAAACGCAGAAAACATCAGAAAATACCAGATGGTCAATTTCATACCCAATGGTTCCCAAACTCTACCAAAAGCTCATACACACTTAGCACTAACTAGGGAACACATTTGTAACCTCTCAAACACTCCAAAAGCCTTTTTAACCACAATCATGCTCTTAGGTCTCTATAACACAACCAATGTCCAATTTCATTCAATTTATTTCCAACATTCCAAACTAAATCCAATACTCAAATATCTTCACAATAGATCATTTCCAACATCAAACACAATAAAACTCATATATCCAAAAATGGACATAAGCTAGGGTAAATTTTCCAGATTTTCACTAAACTTATCCAAAAATCACAAACAATATAGCAAAATGCACTAAATGCCTACCTTTTCACTTTGCCAAATCCAGAATCTTGATTCTTCAACTTTCAAATTTCGACCAACACATAACCTCCACTATTCAAGATTCTGAAATCACCACAATGAAGCTCTCAATGAGATGAACAACATTAGAGAAGAGGTTTTTAGCTTAAGAGGATCATTACTTACCCAAAATCAAGGCTTTTCTTCTTCCTCTTCCCTTGCTCAAAATCGCCAGAAATGGAGAGAAGAGAGAGAGAGAGTATGAGAGATGGTGAGATGATGATGATGCAATGTCTCTCTTGCCTCATCCTAAGGCTCACCACATGCCACTTGTCAACATCTCATTCACTCCCACAATGAGCTCACACAACCTTAATGCACTGGATTCCGACCCATGTGCAATGAATCTCAACCCTTGCTCTTAAATACCACACACATGTATACCAAAATCACATCACATTAATTCCAAAAGTGCTTAATTACACTAATTACAATAATTATAAGAGTCATTAGCCCTTAATCCTGAATTGGGATATTACAGTCACTACTGCAATGCAGTAGTGATGCACAAAATATGATCACTTAAGTGATCTTGTTTCTTTTGGAAAAGATATCACTAGGAACATCATTGTAGTGATTTGGTGGTGATGAGAATAACAAGATCACTCAAGAGGTCACTTAAGTGATCTTGTTTCTTTTCTTTTCAAAAGAAACAGATAACTAGATGCCATTACCATAATGTATTGGTAGTGATGTACTTTTTACATATCACTCGAGTGGTCACTAGATTGATCTTATACTTAAAAAATTTGAAGCATTTTGAGCTCTATCAGGATCACTGTGGTGCTATGTTAGTAATACCCTTTTTTGCACATCACTCAAGTGGTCACTAAAGTGATATTTTCGTCAAAATAATTTTCAAAAAACTGATCACTAGGACAAATTATTGTGGTGATATGATGGTAATAAAAATTGAACACAAAACTCAAGTTGTCACTCAAGTGATCTTCTCTTTGAAACCTTTTCACAAAACTGATCGCTAGAATGGAGCACCGTGGTGATGTGATTGTGATGACAAATTAAAGCATTACTTGAATGATCACTTAAGTGATCTTTTCTTTGAAAAATCTTTGCAAAACATATCACTAGATGAATAACCATGGTGGTGTGGCAGTAAAGGCAAATTCTCCAACATCACTTGAGTAGCCTAAGTTTTGCTCTTCTAGTGGTCACTGCAGTGATGAGTTATTTTCAAAAACACATTACTCGAGTGGTTACACAAGTGATCAATGAAATTTTGTAGTAAATGACCTTTGTATGCTTCAATACATTTTTCTAGTCATTGTAACCTTCTACAAAACCTTTTTTAACTCTTTCTTAAGTTTTATTATTATCAAAACATAGGCTCTAACAAAAATCATGCTTTTACAGGTGAAGCTCTTCAATATATATGTGTCTGCGCGCGTGCGCATGCATGTATGTGTCATTGTAGTAATGAAACTCTTCCAAACATAAGAAAAAGAGAAATTCATTGGGAAAAAAATTCACTGCACCCATTTTGTAGCCATTTAATATTATACAACCCCAAGATTTTATGAAATTTCACTATACCCCTAAGACTAAAAGAAATTAAAATTTGTGGGTGCAAAAACAATTGTGCCCTTACTTTACAACTCAAATATGATTATTTACAAGACACATGTAGGAATTAACAAGTAAAATATGCTTATTTATAAGACAAATAACTAAAATTGCAAGATCATCTCAACCATGTACAAGACAAGGAGCATATTCACAAGAATGCATGTTATTTACAAGGCACATGTCGGGATTTATAAATTAAATATGCATATTTACAAGACACATATGGGAATTTACAAGATCATCTAGGCCATGTACAATACAAGGGCATAAATGTCTTTTCGGCCAAAAAAATTAATTTCAGTTTAGTCCTAGAGGTATAGTGAAGTTTCAAAAAGTTTTGGAGGCTCTTTGATATTAAATGGCTATAGAGGGTGCATTGACATTTTCCCAATTCATTAGCCACCTTCAAGATGTTGTTTGGTTCTTGTATTTGTCTTTTGTTTGTATTCTTCCTGCTCTTTTTGATTCTTCAATCTAATGGTGAGATTCTTATATTGCAGACGTTCACTCAAGCATTTGACAACAACCCTTCTGAAATGATGTTTCCAAGAACATGAGTGGGATTATCCATATTTGAATTGTTTTAGTTTTTCTTTGTTATCGACAATTATTTTGTCCTCCAATTTGTTGAGCTTGAGTGATTTTAGTGCTATATTTTCTATGGGATTTCATGAGTGTTTTGTGCATTTTATGGTTGAAAATCATAGCAATATTGATTAAGTTGAGGGCATATGATACTTTTGGGCATTTGTAATTAACGTAGGCTAAAATAAAAGAATTGGCGAAATTCTGGAACATGCAAAAAGAGCATATGGGGAATAAGCTAAAGAAAAGTCAATAAGAACTCTTCCAAGGTGCCACGTAGATATGGAAGAAGAGGGATCCAACTGGCTTGCATGAGCTTCTTTGTGATCTCCGCCACTTGACACATGGAAAGGAAAAAAGGGATTAATTTTTTGTTGGACTTGGACTTCATTTGTACTCTCTTTTGACGGGAGCTTTGACGAATTTTTTCGCCACTCACCTTCTACCTCTCCATCTCTGAATCTTCTCATCGTTTTCTATAAGATCCTGCCATGGCCGAGTTGCAGATGGAATTCATTGGAGTTTATTTGAGGTTTATGAGCAACTAGACTTCCATCCTTCCTAATATTAGTAGCCGATACTAGAGCATTGAGCATAATAGGGAGTTTCTATCATATTCTTTCTTTCCGTAGATTTACGATTCATGTGTATCTGTTTAGAACATTGGAGTTGTATTTCTCGGATAGATTAATACTATATTCACTATGAAGTATGATTTGTATTGTACCAAGGTGTCTAATGCTCTCTCACTCAGAATAGGTTCGATTGCATTTTGTGGTTTGATAGAATTGGATTGTGTGATTGGATTGATTGATTCATGATGAATGTTGTTCTATATTCATTTCAGGAGTTTTAGAAGCAATATTTTCTTATACTTGATAGTGAGTATGATCAATGGTCTTGTTTGAGCTATAATTAGGTAGAAATTCTATAGCCTGTGATAATGCAATGAAAGCTAGGCATAAATATTAGGAAGATTTATTCATCACTTGCATATTGTTTTACAGATTCATCTCAAATTAGAAAATTATAAAAACAATAGAAATAGATTTAATGTTAGCTAATGGTCATAATTTCAACAAGCTTTTCTTTTCTATTAATTTGTTTAAGCACTCTCACAATTGAGATTCAAGGTTACTTTGCTCCTCAAGAGAATCGACCTAGGTTATACTACTATATTATATATTAAGTGTCCTAGTATTTTTTGTAACTCATATGATAGAGTTAATCAAACCATTTTGGTGATTCTGATTATCGAGGATTATTGATAAGTGGTTTATTATTTTTCTCCAAAATGTTTTTAAAATTTTGTGCTTATTACATATTTTGTTGACCTTGACAACACATATTCGAGATGTATGATTAATTCTAGGGTTAAGGGGAAAAATGCTCATATACTTCTATCAAAAGTACATCTGACACCATATACTTTCTTTAAGTGCAAAATGCCTATGAACTTATCAAAATAAGACAAAAATGCCACATATGTTAATTTAGACAAATGGTGGTTATTTTTTGAGTTAGTGAGCCCTACATTATTATTTTTATATGATTATTTTAAAAACCCCATATCCTCTCTCTTTCTCACTCCCCTAATCTACGTTTCAAGTTCAAACTTAAACACCCACCCTCCCTCCTTCTCTCTCACGCTCCTACTTAACCTCCTCCTCTCCCCCCTTCTCTCTCTCTTTCTCTATCACAGCCCCCATAAACTGCATCAAAATTGAAACCTCGATTACTAGAGAGAAAGAGAGAGGCTGGTGTAATTGTATTGTTCCACCACTATGTCAAGCTTCTTTATCCAACCAAACTTGAGGAAGAACTTGGTGAAGTCCCTCTTTGCTTTCTAGAATATCGCCTTCTGCACACTGTATTCAAACTTGTTATTTCTATATTGCCTCCAAAGTTCATATGGTATTGAGGCTAGTTTTAGAGATAAATTGGACCTTAGAGAAGAAGACATAGTTGCACTTCTAAGCAGCCTCATCGGCAAGAATGATAAGCAAGTGACAAATATCTTTGTTGGCCTTGCAGAAGTCACTAGCAGCGAGGTGGCGATGGAGTTGGTCCAAAGAGACGGTTTGATAGGTGGAAGTGCAGGAGATGATGGAGGAAACAGAGAAAGGGGTGCTGGAAGAAGAAGAGGACGGGAGAGAAGCAGCGGAGTAGAAGGTGATGATTTTGGGGAAGATTGGGGGAGGAGAAAATGTGGCAGGCGGGAAGAGAATGGTGGTGGTGACGTGGTAGATGGAGTGGAGAGAGAAAGAAGTAGAGAAAGGGACAAAGAGTGGTGTTTGACTTTGGCTGAAGAAGAGGGATGCCGGGGTGTTTTTTAAATAATCATATAAAAATGGGGTAATTACAATGAAATCCCATACAAGAGAAAAAATGAAGAAATGGTCCCTGAAGTTGTCAGTGTAAGCTCCTAGACTTGTTAATGGACGCTCCTCGACTTGTCATTAACAACTTCAGGGATCATTTTTTCTTTTTTTCTCTTATGTGGAACTTCATTGTAATTGTCCCTATAAAAATAATAGTGTGGTGCCGATAAATTCAAAAGGTAATTACTGTTTTGTCTAAATTAACGAAGGTGGCATTTTCACTACATTTTGAGAAATTCATAAGCTATTTTATCCCTAATAAAGAAAGTATATGGTGCCATATACATTTTTGAGAAAAGTATATGGGCATTTTTGCCCCTTAACCTTTAATTTCATGGTAATAGAAATTAGGGTTATTCATTGCATACAGTATAATTTGATTATACTTGTCAATTTAAAGGATTCCACTTTCATTTTCACTTTATCTTAGTCTCTGAATGAACATAGACATGTATGCCTTAAATTCATCCTAGATATTTCTAATTTAATTTGATTACACAGTTTGTGTCCTTATGAAGCTAAAATATTTCAAGATTGATATGTGATGGCAAGTACTATTTAAAATAATAAAAATAGACCAATAACATGTTGATTGAGGTAGTAAAGAATCTCACTCTATAGGGAAGAAAACAGTAGTTTAAATCCTGGGAAGCGCACTTGTTAGGAGAGGAAATCATTTACCCTCTATGCCTCAAGAGAGAAATCCTAGATATAATAAACTAATAATAACAATAGAAATAGGAAATTGAACAACTACGCACTTTTTGTTGGTTCTTTAAGTTCTTTCTTTGTGAGAAGAGAAAACATGGAACGCAAAGTTTGTTAAATAGAGGACCAGGTCCTTCCTTCCTATAAAAGAATAGTGATTTGCTTTGAACCCAAATATTAAGAACAATTCACTCATTTAGCAGCAGCACCCCAAACACAAAATGTAAACTTAATATTTGGATTGCACAATCAGTGTCTCTTGTTGTGATCTTAAATTTAAAGTTAATGACAACTCGAAGATAATTGTCTAATTACAGTGTTCAAATTACAATGTCACACGCACACATACTGACTTTAGTACAACTTTCTAAAAGCACACAATAAAGAAGAAAGCAGAAGAAAGTCTAACTCCCAAGACTTAACCATCTTAATGGCAAACATTCACTTTTCTATTATCTCCAAGATCACCATGAACACATCGTACTTTCTTGAATGAATTGGTTGAGAAGACCACATTAAGCTGCAGCATCCATCGCTTTATTATCAGCTTTTTTTGGCCCAGAACGATAACTCAATATATAGACACACACTGTTGCAAAGACAAGAGAACATAATATTAGTTCATAGTTTTTTTTGGGTATAATATTAGTTAATGGATATTAAAGACTGAATATAGGGTTTGTATCATACAGAAGACATGTAACTAAAAGTCAATTCCAAGAATTCAAATTTTTCTTGGTTACCCTCAAATCTTTGCTTGCCGCAACCAGCATTTGCTGTGATAGCAATCACCACAAGTTGCCACATTTGATCCATACAAAATCCAGAGGAGATAAAAGCTTAGATGCTTCACCACAATTTACAACTACAAATGCTTCAAGACTTTTTTCTTAGCTTCCAATGCAGAAGTTGAACACTTCTGTAAATAGACAAAAATCCAGCAAAACAGAAAGACTTGTAAAAACAGACATTTAAATTCACAACAACAATCATACACATCATAAAATACCTTTATGCATGATGGATTCAAGCTTGGTTACAATTATAATTAAGATTAGCCCTGAAGCAATTCATCTGCAGTGTGTTATAATGAGTGTCAAGATATCCTCTGCCACAGAAAATGGGCCAGGCGAGGAGACGAAATTCCAGGGCTTAATCAATTTCTCTTCACAATCTATAATTGAAGTTAATAACATGTTGAAGGATGTGGCGTTGTATGTATGTAAACAAGTCAAAAATCAACCATGAGTGCAGCAATTATTACATAAAAAGACATCAAATAAATGTCTACATTAGAGAGTAGTCAATGTATTTTTGGAACCTATATTAGAAAGTAATCACTATCGAGTACTAAATGTGAGTACCTCTCATTTTTTATCTAACATAAGGACCTAAGTAAGTGACCTATAAATATTTTAAAAATTTATTTAAATTAATTATTTGATTTTTCTAAAATACTATGTATGATCATTTGTATTGAAAATTATTCCTATTGACAGAGACTCCATTTATATATACAATCAATATGTTTAGTTTATTTGAAAACAATTATAAGTTTGGATAAAGTGAATTTAGTTCTTATATTTAGGTTCAAAGCTAACCTTTTAACTAGCATTTTCATTTAGAAGCGAAAGTGATTATTTCTTAGACATATGAATATCTTTGAGCAATTGCCATTGTTTTGTCAGAATGATTTTTTTAATAACCACAAATTTAAATATCTCATATAAGTCTTAACCTGAAAATTGTTCAACATGTGTAACGATTATTGCTGTTTTTATTTTATATATAAATAAAACTTAAAAATAACCCCAAACATGTCCTTTTTTCTAATGAGGGAACTATTGGCTAATTGCTCTGCAACTTCATGTCACGAACTATTTAATTTAATATGACAAATCACGTGATTTACTATGATGAACAAACTATTTCTTTGAATTTAATAAAGCAAACTTTTGCATCTTAGAATCTTCATGATATCTTTTTCCAAACATAAGTTGCTTAAGTCAGGTCACAAGTAATTTATTTATTTATTCTCTTAAAGGAGATTTTCAAAAATATTGTCGATAGTAATATAAAAACAGCAATAATCTTTACAAATGTTGAACAGTTTTCAAAGATACTATTATTTTCTTTGCTTTCTTCCTCATAGGATACCTTCCAATTATTTCTTAGTGTCAAAGAAGAAGTAATCCTAAATAGCAAATACTTACTATTTTCAGAGCAAGGGAAGAAAAACCAACAAGAAGTTAATCTGCTCAAAGTCATATATTCATCACTTTAGTACTGTGCTTCATAGGTAACGAATAGTACCTCTCAATGCGGTTTGTTTGACCTGTCAAAGTTTAATCCCATTTCAAGAAGTAGATAGTGACGATATACAACAATTTGCTCTTCTTTGTATTTATATATATGGTAAGGGATAAGAAATTTCACTTGGAAAATTCAAATACAATTGTCATATCAAATTGTTGATTTCAAGGACTCCAAAGGAAATTCATTTGAGTATGGGGGCCATCACTAACGTGTACAGCTGTTATTTTGAGAAACATCTGCCAAAAATGAAACAATAAGTAAATATGAAACGATTTCAAATTATTCACAACTGCATAATCAACACCCCACACCACATTTGATCATACGAAACAGAGTTCATAAAACTGTACCAAACCAACTATTAGTTTTATAAATACAAGAGTATTATTGAAGTTTAATATTTATCAAGATTAGGCAATATCTCGGCCGTGTTCTTTAGGCCCAAGTGTCTTTGGCTGAACGTGGATATCACTGAATGTTTAATTAAGTTTCCTAAAATTCTTACCAATCAATTGGCAGTTGTTTCTTTTGTGTGCGCTGATTGCTTTAATGAGAATAAACCCATTCCATAACAAGAGATAAAGAGTGGTTCTCCAATTTCAAGCAATTTTGAAGAAATAGGAACCTTAGTTATTGAAATGGGTAGAGTCTCCAGTGATTTGCAATCATTAGCTTTGACAATTTTTATGGATGGTGGCATTTTTATGGATGGTGGCAGCTCTGTTAAAGATTGAAGGTCCTTGCAATCACTTACGTCTCCAGCGACATGCTTGATATTGTTTGGAAGTTCAGTTAATTTGCTTGTCCCTTTCAAACAAATTGATTCCAAAGATGGCAAAGCATGAAATAAGGTGTGAAGCTTTGATTTGTCAATTATTACTCCACAATCATGAAGATGAAGCTGTTGAGGAGATCTCAGGCGGCAAATTAGAACATTAGTTAAGCCGTTGAGAGAGGGCACCCAGTGATTCTCCATACGTCTAATTGAATTAAATTGATGTGTTGAAGGTGAAAGTTTGTTGTGACTAAAGCAATAAGAGGGACGCCGGCATGAGAGAATATTTGATTGACTCTTAAATGTCGAACTCTTCATGTTCTTGCAATAGTCGAGTTCCAAATATGCCAAACTTGGGAGAGATAAAATAGATGGATGAAGATGGCATAAATTTTGACACCCAGAAAGATCTAGACGTTCAAGATTTTGAGCCATAGAGAGATCCGGCAACTCTATCAATTGTTTGGATCCAGCAAGGTCTATAAACAACAAATTCACCAAGTTCTACAACAATGAAAAAGATAAATATTACTTAGGAAACGAGAGCCTTAGTTTTCAATTAATTGTAAAACAAAATCAAATTAACTCATATTTGTTTGTTATACCTGCACACCATCCCATAGTTTTTCCTGATGAATTCCTCGCATGTGAAGTTCAACTAGCTTCTCAGCACAAAATGATAATGGTTGAGACTTTGAAAAAAATTTGTCCAACTGAAGATGCCTTAATGGATTGGAAAATGAAACAAGCCCTGAAGGTAGATGCACAATAAATGACATTTTATGCACAGGTGAAGAGAACTTTAGAAACCTTAAATTAGTCATCCCTATTAAGGCATCAGCACTCAATTGTAAATATCTAATTTGAGACAAATCTAAACTCAAGCCTTGAATCACATCATTTCCCTGGGTAACACAAAAATCCAAAAGAAAGCAAATAAATTACATTAGATTAACAATTTTTTCAGTAGCTGTCAAATAGCTAATTGAAAAGGTGAATTCTTACCCGATTATTTTTTAGCACATAACATACCTCATCAAATTTTTGTAGTCGACTGCGTCCTCTTGGATTTTTCACACACTCTTGACGAACAATTTCAAAAGCCATTGATTGAATTAAATCATGCATATGTACCACATAGTCAATACTTATGAGCGCCTTATCCATAAGGGTTCTCAAACAAATGCTTGCGTGAAACCCAGAACTCTCTAGCGTTGCCATTATATATCTCGTAGATTCACCTTTCAAGAAAAAAGCAATGTCTAAAAAGATTTCTCTCTCCTCGTCATCAAGTCCTTCATAGCTCAATTTTAACACAGCTTGAATATCTTGATTGGCTGTCGTTTCTAATTTTCTCAATGCACTTTCCCATTCCTTTTCTGTTTTGGAATAGAGAAACGAACCCAAAGTGGTCAAGGCTAATGGGTTCCCTTGGGCATAAGCAACTGCTTTGTCAACCAATTCTTTATATTCACTTTCACAGTCATGTTTGCGGAAGGCTTTGAGATTGAAAAGTTGAAGAGAGCTGTAATACCCCAATGACGTGGCCTCATGTATTGTGTTAACTCTTCCAATAAGTACATGTTTATCTCTACTTGTTATGATGACTTTACTCCCAGATCCCAATGATGGAGCTTCATTCTGCAAGTAGTCTAATTGATTTGTATGACTGACATCATCAAGCACTATGAAGACTTTTTTATGGTAGAATCTCCTGAGAGTTGTACCATTTGATAACTCAGAGAGAATTTTATCACGTATATACTTCAATCCATATTTTTCAAACTCTTCTCTTAAATTTTTGATAAAGCAACAACTGTCAAATTGTGAGTGAAATTTGGCAAATACAACCTTAGCCATAGTTGTTTTGCCTATTCCGCCCATGCCCCAAATTCCAATTATGGAAAATTTTTTCAATAATGATTCAATATGATTGGAATTCTCGTCAATTCCAACAATGTTTGCCATTGCGGATGAAGATCCCTGATTCAGTTTTTGCATAATGTCATTGACAATGTTTTGAATGAGCTCTGCTTCCCTCCTAATATTGAAAAATCATTAAACAAACGCGAAAGAAAAATAAACACATTATCAAAAAGGAAATAACAAATGAGTTCTAAAGGGAAGTGATAGCCAACAATATTAAAATCATTTAATACAATTCCCACGAGTTTCATCGAAATTGTATACTCTTTTTTCAATTTCAAAACTTTTAAGAAATTTTTAACGGAATTATCATGACTTACACTAAAATAAGTGTAAATTATACAAAATTATCCTAAACTTTGTGTTAATTTCACACCACCTCCCTAACCTTTAAAAATGACATTTCATTAGGGGTGGAAATAGGCTAGGCTTTGCCTAAATAAGTCTGGGCCTGCAACAGATATTCAAAGCCTGAGCCTGGGCCTGAGCCTGTATGTAGGCTTTTTTTTAAGCCTAAGCCTGGGCCTTCAAAAAGTTTGATAAGGCCTGAAGTCTGTTTAAAGGCCTACTTAAATAATATAGGCCTTTAAATAATATTTAAAACCTATACCTCCAAATTCATATATAACCCTTCATGCTTATAAACAATCCTACATTATGTCTTAGAAGCCTAATATCCATTTTTATCGTAATATAAGGGCTTAGTAAGGAAAGGAAAAGAATGTTTAATGATAACAATTGTCCGAGCAAATATGAATAAGAAAAATTAATCGTTTGTTGACTAATGAGATATATTTTTTAAAATAGACTAAGCAAAACAAATAACATGTAAAACTATATTTTATCTCTTTTCCGACATAAATTGGGTCAAACTCCTAAGTAGGGATGAATGATTTATGCGAAAGTAATGGTTGAAAGTAATGACGATGAGATGTAAAACTTAGAATTAAGGTTAAGTTGGTAAATTTATGAATAATTCATAAAATTATTTAGATTAGATTATATATACTTATATAACAGAACAAATTAAAAAAAAAAAGTTAAATAGGTCAGGCTTTTAGGTTTGTAGATTAGGCCTTATGAAAATAGGCCTATTTTCATAAATACGCCTAGCAATATGCCTGAGCTTAAGCCTAACCTATTTACTAATTAGGCTGTGCTAGGCTTTATGTAGGTTAAACCATAGGCCCCTGTTAGGGGTCTGGCCTTTTTCCATCCCTACATTTCATGTTTTATATATCAAATCCCATGCCATTAAAGTTACCGTTAAAGTTAAGGGTTTTTGCAATTTCATAATTTTTACACTTTTTATTGTTTACCATATCATTTAAAAATAACATGTGGCATTTAATATATTATTTTAAGTATTTTATAAGTTTTATTTAAAAAAGACATGGTTAAATAAATATTTTAAATGTTTCTAAGTATTTTATATTTTTTAAGTATTTAAAAAATACATAAAATTGCGTGTCACATGCCTAGTGTTATTTTTTAATTGATATGGTATATAATAAAAAATATAAAAATTACGGCATGACAAAAAACCATCAACTTTAATGGTAATTTTAACGATAGAGCGGTTGATTGTGAAAACATGAAATATCAAGGTAATTAGTTTAAAATTGCGTGCCCGAGCCCAAAGAAGGTTAGGACCCAGAAAATACACCGGAAACCGAATGCTGTAAGCAAAAAAAAAAAAAAAAAACCTGTGCTTAGTTCCGTCATGAAACAGCTCTGCTGCAATGGGTGGCAGACCCAACACACTGGAGTAGTTCATTAGCCCCAAGAAGTACTATTGAGAGGAAGATCCATATGAAATAAGAAAGATTCATATGGCATGGAGTAAGAGATATTCAAGGAATGCTAGGGGATCTGCTTTTGCCGGTGATCTCTCTCACTTTCTTAAAGAATTTCTAGAGTCACATTTACTGTGATTTGCAGTTAGATTTAGAGCTTTTAAGCCAGTTTATGGGTTTGACGTTATTGCTTATCATAGGAATGAAGACATACCTAAAGTTGCGAGAGTCCCATCCACCTAACCTTGCAATTTCAAAAAGGGCTTGTCTCCATTGGTTCACCTTCTCTGGGTTATTCTTCAAATGTTGTGCAAAAGCTTCCTCATAAGCTCCCCTGTGATTCCGTACATCAGATGGGTCCACTTGGTAGAATATAGGCAGAACATGCTGCTTCTGTTGTTGTTTACAGTGAAGGATTTCAATGAGCTCATTCAAACACCATTTGGAGGAGGCGTATTTTTCTGAAAAGATCACCACCGATATGCTTGAATTCTTAATTGCTTGGATGAGTGATTGGGAGATGTCATCGCCTTTTGGGATCTCATCATCAATGTATGTCTCTATACCACTTCGGCATAGGGCAGCATAGAGATGGCTGGTGAAGGATCTACGAGTGTCCTCTCCTCTGAAACTCAGAAACACTTCATATTTCTTTGAAGACGAAGAACAAGATGAAGCTGCAACACCCATGTTACGTATTCAACAGATTGCTCTCTCCCTCTCTCTCGCTTGCTCTCTGATCTCTCTCTTGTTTGCTGTGAAATGGCAACTAGTGATGATGGAGTGAATATGGCAGCGAATATACTTTACTCACACTTTCAAGTCTTCCGAGCCTAATGAACAGGATGTGGAACTTTCCTCACTTTTTTCCCATTGGAGTCCATCTCATTTCCATACCTGTGTTATTTTATTTTAACGTGGGTACAAAATAATGATACCACAAATTCTCTTATTCCATCAATGGAAAATTTGAATGAATATTCAATACCCTGTTACTTTAATGCAAAAGCCTCAGTAATAAAAGTTGGCTCCTTCATGCTGTTTTCATCTACCAACATTAATATGCTACTCAGAATATGTTTAATTTTATTCAACAACTTCGTGAAATTTTTCCAATAATTCCTCCATGAATTTAATCATTTTATGAATTCCAATTGCATCTTTTAAGGATGACTTGTCATGCGTTTACATAAGTATTAAATTTTATAAATGGATGACATCTCCCAAAAAAAAATGAATATATGGCCAGCCATTTAGGAGAAATATAAAGCTATTAGTTAATTGATATGAAGTCAAAAAGTCACTACTTTTAACAAGGGTTGGCAGATTCCAAGAAAGAACGATCGATTTGGGCGAAGTGGGTGTTACAATTTAGTGAAACACAATGCCAACTTTGTGATGTTTCATCTAGACACAATCTCTGCTGTCGTATTCTACTTCCCTTTGTATTTCTTTCTTCTATGCTATGTTTGATTGTGATGTTGTGACCCATTAATATATCCAACTCAATGTTATCTATTGTTTGCATTATATTGCATAGTTTTCTTAGCTCATAACACCCAAAAACAATACAGATTTGGCCGGCAAAGTAAGGGCAAAATTGCATGAGTCCAACTGAATATGTAAAAAAGTTAAAAGAATTAATAAAAACTGTGTAGAGTTCAAATAAAAACACTGCGTCTGAATGCTTGTTAAATGAGAGTTTTAATTAATATTTATCCTATGATTTCTATAGGAGCTAGTTTAGGAATTTTTTTTATCCAATAGAGCTAGTTGAGGAATTACTTTAGGCATAAATACAAGACAACCGGCCTATTTCTTTTTTTGTTTTGTTTTTTTTTTTTTTGTGTTTTTAGACTTATAACTTTGGGAAAATCCCAGATAAATACCCTTTGAATTAACAAAACCCCCAAAAGTCTATTATAACATGATAATGACAGAAAAGTGCTGAGGGACCTTTCAGGGATAATGAAGTGTTGTTTGAAAGACCAAAATGCCCTTATTTTCATTTGTGTGACATGAGGTGGCTGTTGTGGACAAAATGCAAAGAAAAAAGAAAGAAACACAGTCGAAGGTGTGTGTACAGCATCGTTGAAGGTGAAGACCGAGGAATCAAGGTTGAATCGGACAAGTGTAAGTAATTTTCTGAGAAACATAATATTTTTGAGATGAATCGAACTATATCCATCTTATGATCATTGTTAATTTTGGTGTTTATTCCGTGTTGATCGTTGGGTCAGAAAGGTGCATGAACAGTAAAAAAAATCGGCAATAATGTGGTGTAACGAAGCTAACTTATTTGGGGTTGCCAATGAGGGGTATGGAGTGACAATGTTGTTGGGATTGTAGATTATTTATGGCAGTTTTGGTTGTGGGTAAGTGGGTTTATAGGTTGAGTGGGATTAAAGGTTCGGACTTGACGTACCTACGGCGACATCGAATGACAATGGTGGTGGGATTGTGGGTCATTTATGTGTTGGGCCTTGTTAGCTGTGAGAGGGAGCATAATGAAGAGGTTTTTGATTTGAAATAGGTAGCATTGAATTGATGTAATGACTGACCGTTGAGTAGGTGCAAGTGAAATGAATGATCTGTAATGAAATAAGCATATGTTTACGTGCATGGTAGTTACTGTCATGACCAAATCTGGTTTGTTGTGAATGTCATTACAGGATTTGTCATTACCATTACTAAACTTGTCATTAGCATTAATAATAATAGTTAAGGAAATAACTCATTTTGTCACGCAATAAGTCGCATAAGTTAATACATGACAAGGAAATAGTGTTGCTCAATTGTTTGGCACATGTTGTTGTGAGTTAGTGATTCTTGTAAAATCCATTACAGACTTTGTCAACACCTTTACCATTGTTGTGAATCCCAAAACAAATTCTGTTAAGAGCAGTAGTAAGTTAGTGAATGCCATATATATTGAGAAATGAATGATGTCATGACATGGGTGTGGAGTTGGAGGTTAAATAGTTAGTAAAGGCTTAACATTGTTATTAATTTGAAATCTGAATTCTTTGTTGCAGGTTATCATGCAACATGACATCAAATATTCAAGCAACACCTTCTTTAAAGTCACTGATATGTTTTTTCCACATTGGGGGGGAGTTTGTAAGTAATGTTGAAGGTGAAGATAAATATAGTGGTGGGAGAGTGAGGGTAAAATCAATGAAGGAGGGGATGAGAATTGAAGAATTGAGGGTAATGATAGGAGAATGGTTTGGTATAGATGGGCATAGGTGCGACATTAAATACACTGTGAAGTTTGATGAAAAGATATTAGTAGATCTCATTGATGATTCTGAAATGGAAAATCTGTTTTATTATAATGATAGCAGTGCACATGTGTATGTAGCATGCAAAAGAAGTGATCATGAAGAAAGGGCAATGGATGACATAGAAAGGCAAGTGTCAGTTATTTTGGTTACGTAAAAAGTTTGTTGGTATAATGTTAGTGGTAATATGTATTCACAACACTTGTTAAATATCCATGCAGGGTTGATGAATTATTGGGAGCTGCGGAGCAAATGTCGCACATTGATGAGGATGTGTGTTATGGATTGAATGATGAATGTGTAGAAAATGAGTGGAATGCAAGACCTCTTCTTAGCCTTCCTAGCCTTCCATGTGCAGTTGAGAGTGCCCCAACACCGACACCAGAGATGAACTATAAGAAGTGGAAGGATTTATTGGTAGGAGTAAATCAGATGTTTGCACATGCGGATGATTTCAAGAAGGTGCTGCACAAGTTCAGTATTGCGCACAAATTTGAGTACACATATGTGAAGAATTGTAGAGATTGTGTGTACGTTAAATGTAAGGTTGAAGATTGTCCATGGAGAATAATTGTGAGGGCAATTGGGAAGAGCAATCGTTTCGTACGTGTGACGAGATACACCAAAGAACATGTTCATACAGCCCAACACAATCTTGATGTGACACATGCTCGAAGTGCTAGCTTGACATCATCAATTATCATTGATGAGCTTAGAAATAACACAGACAAGCGGGCAAATGAAATAAGGAAGAGCTTGGCTAGAGATTATGGAGTGCAATTGACATATAAGCAAGCATATAGGGCAAAGGAAAAGGCTATGGAGGAAATTCATGGTAGACCTGAACAGACATACATGCTTATACCATGGATATGTGATCGGTTAAAGGAAAGTGATGACAAGACAGTGGCTGAATGGGTCGCTAGTGGGAGGAACACCTTTGAGCGTGTTTTTATAGCCTATGGTTGTTGTATAGAGGGGTTCATTGCTGGTGCTAGACCTATATTGTACATAGATGGATCCCATTTAAGTGGGCCATACAAGGGAACTCTATTGTCAGCTTCAGCATTTGATGCAGACAATGAATTGTTGCCATTTGCCATCGCTATAGTGAACGGAGAGACAATTGAAGACTGGAGTTGGTTCCTTGACATGATTAAGAAGATATTAGGTTCGTTACATATCACAATTGTATCAGACCGACACAATGCGATAATCGCTGCTGTGCGAGGAGTTTTCGGAGGTGAGAGGCATGCATATTGTTACAGGAACATTAAGGAAAACTTCAGTGCCCAAGTCCTTAAGTTGAATAGAGGAAAGAGGAAGATAGGGGGCAAGGAAGGCAAAATGCACTAGACTTGCTTGATGCAATTGCATATGCAAGGCTTGAAAGCGACTTTCAGACTGCAATGGAACACATGAGGCTTTTCAATAAGGAAATATATGAGTGGTTGATTAACCACGGTGATATTGAAAGGTGGGCCATGAGTAAGTTCCCTTTTAAACGTTGGGATAAAATAACGACAAACCTTGCTGAGTCATTCAATGCTTGGATGGTCAAAGAGAGGCGTCATAATGTTGCCTAACTTATCCACGAGCATCGTGACAAAGTAGCAAAAAAGATGTATGCAGCAAGCTTGGGAATAAGTAAATGGAAAAACGGTGTCGGGCCAAACATAGAACAACAAGTGAAGGAAAATGTTAAAAGGGCTGAATATATAGATGTAGAAGTATATGGAGGTGGTAGGGTGAAAGTCAATACACCAAGTGGATCACTAAAGGTTGAACTGTTATTAAACGAGTGCACATGTAGAGGATGGTAAATGTCGGGTATTCCTTGTCCTCACGCTTGTGCTGCCATAAAGGGAGTTCATGGAAATGTGTACAGTTATGTTGATGAATGGTTCAAGATTACATGTCAACAGAAGATATATAGCAGAACAATGATCCCAGTCGTCACAATAGACATGCCAAATCCAAATGACTACCGGGTAGATAATATAGCAACTGAACCGTTCCTTGCACCACCTAAGACTAGCCGACCTCCCGGTAGGCCCAGATTTGTAAGGACAGAGTCACAGTTCCAAAACAAGAAAGTATACCATTGTAGCTCATGCCATGAAGCAGGGCACTCCAGAAGAACGTGCAAGAATCCTAACCCAACTTAATCCTGGGTGTGCAGACCTGGGAGTACCTATTTTGCAAGTCAGCTTTTGTTTTATGTATAATGAGTTGGATCCCTTCACATATTTTGGTTGGAAGGGGTATGACATTTATGAAACTTTATGTAAGTACTGTTTTTAGGTTAAAAAATAGGTTATATGATGGGAATGACAAGAAAACATTAGGTGCTGGTGGAATCGTAATGTTCACTTGTCATTGGCCAGGTTAAAGCAAAGTTGCTGTCATGAACAATCTGGTGTTTTGTAAATTCCATTACTGGACTTGTAATTTCCATTACTACTCTTGTTAATGATGACAGCTTATTGTAATTACAGTACACATGAAAGGACACCTTATTTTGTGTTAACGACTTCTATGCATTGGGCCTTGCTGGAATCCGTAATGTTAAAATTATTTTTTCACTATGCTGTCAGTCAAAATCTGGTGTTTTGTAAATTGCATTACTGAACTTGTCATTTCCATTGAAACAGTTGTTAGTGATGACAGCTTATTGTAACTACATCTTACATGAACGGACCCCATCTTTTTGGGTTACTGACTTGTATGCAATGTGTGTAAGTGTAGTGCGTAATGTCAAATTGTCATTTGGACCCTTTACTTGCGAGTTGTCATAGTCATTTGTGGTCTTTGTCAATGTCAGAACGAAACTTGTCATTCCCATTATGAAACTTGGCATTCTCATTGTGAAACTTGTTATTCCCATTGTGAAACTTGTCAACGGTCTCCCCGTCTGGAGAAACACTTAAGTGATTCCTTGGTGAGCCTTACTTGTCATTCCCATTATGAAACTTGTTATTCCCATTGTGAAACTTGTTATTCCCATTGTGAAACTTGTCAGCGGTCTCCCCGTCTGGAGAAACACTTAAGTGATTCCTTGGTGAGCCTTACTTGTCATTCCCATTATGAAACTTGTTATTCCCATTGTGAAACTTGTTATTCCCATTGTGAAACTTGTCAGCGGTCTCCCCTTCTGGAGAAACACTTAAGTGATTCCTTGGTGACCCTAACTTGTCATTCCCATTATGAAACTTGTTAATACCATTACTGAACTTGTTATTCTCATTGGGAAACTTGTCAGCGGTCTCCCCTTTCGCTGTTTACACTCATTGTTGCTTGGATGACCCCAACTTGTCAAGTGCATTATGAAACTGGTCAATTACATTATGGAACTTGTTAATCCCATTGGGAAACTTGTCAGCGGTCTCCCCTTTGGGGGAAACACTATGACACACAATATGTCATCATTTTCCTGTTTCCTGTACAGTGCAAGTGCATATTGGCATAGGGACTTCGAATTTAGTATATTCAAATACACAATAACATTACATGGAAAAGCACACTGCTATGAAGAGGTATACAAGATCATTTACAAAAATATCAACTTTACAATGCACCCCAAAATGCAATGCTTGGTGAACACGTTACACAACCAGGGTTACTCTCTTCACAACAATGGTTAATTCAAAAATAAACAAGTGTTAATAGAAGAACAAAAAGTTACATTAAGAAAATAATTTCGTCAATCACTCATATCCTATTAGTCAGCATCATTTATGCAGCCAGCAATCTCAATGCATCCTCCCTCTTCCTATTCATTTCATGGTTAACCACCCACCACATAAGGTCTCGCCTATATGCCCCAACCTCATCAGCACCGTAGTCGAATGTTACACCTGGCTTCCAATTGTTCAACCAAATTAGCACATGGACTCCACAGTCACGCCTGAAAGACACATGTGACATGAAAACACTCACAAGGATGCCACAGTAATGCTAAACCATATTATAACCACAATGTCAGTAGAACATACAAAAACACTCACAAGGATGCCATAGTAATGCTAAACCATATTATAACCACAATGTCAGTAGAACATACAAAAACACTCACAAGTTGTTCTGTTAGGGAATGGGTGCCCAAATGAAGTCTCCAACCGGCTTCTTCCCAGCATGCCCTGGTTTCACAAGCGCGATGATAGCATGAAATCGATCCCGCTGCACAAATAGGGTCAACCTTGTTATATTGACATAATTAACTCAATAACAGGAACTTTGGCACATAATTTTCTTACAAGGATATTTAGAGCGGATTCCTGGGGATTTGCAAATGCACTTTGTTTCTTTCGCTGTTTACTCTTGCTGGTAAAAGTTAGTGGCCGCATTGAATCAAGCACGTAAAAGTTCATCGTTTTGGGTTCAAGTGCTACACAGAACCAGTGTTCTGCGACCAACATGGGACCCAAAATGAGAGCACACTCTGCAATATTGTAGCCAACTTTTTCTGGCAGTAGCTGGTCTTCCCATTCAGCAATTGACCAACCTATAGGTTTTCTGGCCAATAGTAACTGAATGAGGAATAAACTTGTTAGACCGATTAGTAACTGAATGATGGCCAATAGAAAATTACAGCTTACTCACCATAAAATCTGCGTCAAAAATATGTCGCCCCACTTGTCCTGCGCTTTTCATTTCTGCCATTAACATCTTACACAAGAGACATTAACTGCATGCGCATTGGACTGCATTAGATGCGTTACAGAAATTTTAAAAACAAATCAGGTTTTATTTAACTTACACGGTTACTGATTTTGTTAAGTCCACCGAGTGTCCATAGCTGGTCCCTTGTAGTGTATTCATCACCAATGTCAACCAGCACCCTATAAAGGCTAAACATTATCATGATCCAATTACTGAATAATCAATTGACTGATTATAAAAGTCAGAAGAACTTTAGCACTTACTCTTCACCCTCAGCAGCATTTGTTATTCGAGATATGACCTCGAAAAACTTATCCTTGTCATCTTTAGCCCTCTTGGTCCGCTTAACTGGCTTTGTTAAAGTCCACGGGGACATGTTCTTAGGCATCCTTGGCCTCTTTGATCTCCTTGGCCCTTGTTCCTTCTGTCCAACCTCATCATCCCCGGATTGTTCTTAGTCAATGTTTGTAGGCTCTTGGTTTGGAGTCTCTTCATCAAATTCACAAATGTTTATGGGTGAGGCCAGTGATGTATCTACATTATCGTCCGCATCATGATCAACACCATCTTCATTGTGATCCTGTCCCTCATCGTCCTCACCATGTACCCTATCACTTCCCTCATGTCTGTCCGGATTGTCATCATTTATTTCATCACAGTCAATAGGGTCCTCAGCTTGCTGCTTGCGCCGGCTTTCAATCTGTAGTTGTGCTTTAACCAACTCGTCTTCAACAGCAGCAACAAGTTTCCTGTAGTTGTCCTCAATAACCCCCATCAACCGTGCATGCAATGCCTTCAATTCCTGCAAAACATATTGACAAAAAGGGTCAAATCCATTGCAAAATCATTAAATTAATTTAACATAATGTGATGACATACAGGGTCTAAATAAGCGACTCCCTTCTTGTTGGGAAAGTCCTTCTACTCGTGCACTTTTGTTGGTAAAGTAGCCCAATGTCACTGTTGCGCTCTTTGTCGATCATCTCCTTCACCTTCTCTTTCATCCAAAACTTAATTGCAGACATCGACGCATGGCAAACAGGTTTAGACAGAGGGAACCACTCACCAAAAAATATCTATAACATAAAAGACAAATATTAAACATTTGGTGGAACGATAAAACCATGTGCTATTGCTCGAATCCGTAGTCAATCCTATTTCCGATAGGAGCAGTTGACAATTGAATCCAATTTTTCCCATTATTTTCGTATGTTGACTCTAATTGTGTCAATGTAATCTGATATCTCTTTGCGTAGGTCATTAACAATGTATGTGGCCCAGTCAAAGTTGGCAAATCCTTTCATGGTATAGCACATGAGCTTCAGCAACTTGTCACTGATTGTGGAGTTTGCTGTGGGAGCTAAAAAAGTTCCCAACGTATGTAACATGAATAAAAATTCAAACTTGTCATCAACTTCCCCAGATGTTATGTCACTAAGTATGTTCTCATACTTGACCTTGCCATACTCAGCCTTCAATCTCTTATACGTGTCATCTGTGTCACTGATGTCTACTCTAACCTCATCCCCACTATTTGGAACCCCAAGGAATTCAGCAACATCTTTTGCTTCTATTTCAGCTGTCTTCCCCCTAATTCTAAATTGATTGGTCGGGGGATCATACGCTCTCATTATAGCAACTAAAATTTCCCGGGGGAGCCTCATACATTCCACATCTAGTAGAGCTCCAAATCCTAATCTTTGTACCTTAGCTTTTAAGTATGGATTACAATTTACATGAGCAGCTAGCTTGGTGAATTGATTTAGGGAGCAACGGGAGTGAAAAGCAATTGGATAGTTCCTCTTCTGCTTGTCCGACCTTCCTTGCTTGGCCCTATCATTATATTTTTTCCTCTCTTCGTCACTCATATTCCTCCAGGCCTTTGTTGACTCCCTAACCTTCTCATGAAAATTTAGGCCCTCCTTCCCCTTTTCAAACTCATGACGAAACAACATATAACCATTTTTAACATCTTTTCTCTGCGTATCCACTTCACTTGTCATTGTATAAGACCCAATAAATTGCAGCTACAATTTAACATAACAGTTTAATTCAACTGAACTGAATGAATCTGTAACAACTCAATGAGTTAATGCATAACATTTTACTCAATTATAACATGCAGAATCGAAAACCAATCTTGTTTCAGCAAACCAGTAGCTAAATCTAACTTCCAGCAAAAGAGAATACCCAAAGGGAATGAAACTATTGGGTCTACAATGATAATAAGTGTTAATTCGTTCAAATGCCCAAAGGGAAATATCCAATTTTCAATGTGTTTCTAAATGCAAGTTTGCAACATCCAATTTCCTCACGCAATTCACTTTAGACACAATGCATATATAATTCTTCAATTCCATATAACTCAGCGTACCTGACTATATAAACTATACAATCGACAAACAAAGAAAGCCTCTTTTTTTACCAGGTAATTCATGGTACACATTCAAATCTTACCTGAATGAAGGATCAACTGACCGGGTAGGCGGCGAAGGAGACGACGCTCAACAACAGCAAGTCGCACGAATGAGACGAGGGAAAGGGTTTTACAGGGGGAGAACTGGATAAAAAAACAGATTGGACAAGGATTGGCACTTACACGCACCAACCAACATACTGATTTCACACTTGAAAGGTACACTGTATTAAGGGAATGCAACATACCAGCAAAGATATTATTCATTCATAAGCATTGTTGAAGCAATCAAGCAATAATATTCATCCTAAAATGCAAGCTAATTGTTTACGCTAACTGAAAGCATCTCAAAATATGTACTTTTTCTTTTTCAGTACGCAAGGTTCTGGATTGAGACCTTTCACACAAGCCTGGATAACCTCAAGTAGCGTTACAATTAGTTCATCATTCAGTACCATTGCAGATTATATGACAAAGTACGCAGGGTTCACCGGAGAAGGAAAAAAGCCAGGTTAATATGCCAAAGTAGCATTGCACTCACCTTTGCGCAAATATGCCTTGGCTAGTTCATCATTCAAGTCAATTGCCTTGTTCGCGTCAGCAACAGCTTTTGCTCAATTAATTTACCATTACTTGCAATAATACATAAATCTTATCCAATGCAATCATACAATAAACAAGAGCGCTTGTAGATACAAACGAAACCAAAAGGCTAAACCAACACACAAAAGCTCAGTCATTCAAAGAAACACGTGCACAGTGAAATAGAGTAACGAATAGACTGAAATTCAAAGCATCACTGAAGAGAAAGAACCATACCTAGCACCCACTATACCACAACTTATCAAGGAAATTACATAATCTTCTAGGAGAACTAACTACCTTAAACACATTTCCTATCTCAACTATAAAAAAGAACGAATACAAGCACAAGCGTATCCACTTAATAGATCTCCCACATAAAAGAAAATTCCATGTTCAGCACTAGAGAATGGCGAGACAATCGAACACAAGCATTTTGGAATCAAGCCGAGAACGAACCTCGGTTTCCAAGTTATACTTTTTCGCTCACACCAACATTTGCACAAGACAATCGAACACAAGCATTTTGGAATCGAACATAAGCACAACGAGGAGGAGAAATCGAACACAAACCTTAAACGGACAAACCAACCACTGAAAATTCCCTGACCCACATCGACGTCGCCGGCAGCACTAGAGAATGGCACACACAAGAATTTCTGATTTGGGGACGGCGGCATCTAGGGCTCCACCAGTGTTTCTATGAGAAATAACAAGACTTAGAGCCTTCTCTTTACCAAAATTGAACAAAAGCATGACGAGGACGAGAAATTGAACACAAACCTTAAACGGACAAACCAACGATTGAACATTCCCTCACCCACATCGACATCACCGGTAGCACAAGAGAATGGCACACACAAGAATTTCGGATTTGGGAACGGCGACGACACCTACGGCTCCGGCACTGAATGTCGAACGAGTGAACTGAAGGAATGAAGGAATGGCTCAGTGAGAATGGAATGGTTCAGTGAGAAATGAAAAGGCGCGGCTCTGTCGAACGAGTTAAGGGGCATTTTGGTCTTTCAAACAACACTTCATTATCCCTGAAAGGTCCCTCAGCACTTTTCTGTCATTATCATGTTATAATAGACTTTTGGGGGTTTTGTTAATTCAAAGGGTATTTATCTAGGATTTTCCATATAACTTTCTTCCTATATATTATCACTGTTATCGTACATACTGAAGTGAATTTCGATCAATGTGGTAATTTTCAATACAAATTATTAAATGAGTATTGTGAAAAAATAACACATTTTTTAATACGTAAATATACCTAGATTTGTAATATAGCTTTTTATATTTAGAACCGAAACAACAAAGTTTATGTTGTGTTTTTTTGGGTCAAATGCAGTATGAAGTCAAGTCTCAACTAGAATTGCATTTGCATGCAAATGGGGTCCAGCAAAATGTGGGGCCTACGTAAAAAGATTATGCAATTGCTTCGCAATTTCAATGCACCTTCCTTTGACTGGGCTGTCTTAGGTGGAGTAATAATTACTCTCTTACTTTCCTGCAACTTTCGCCTATGGATGGTATGGTGACAGGTTTTTTAAACGTCAGTGATCTAGGGTCAATTGTGTGTTTTTTTGTTTTGAATGAATACCGGAATCACATTAATAAAAATTTAAAAGAGTTAAAATAAATACAAGTAGATAATTAAAAACACACCTCAAACTTACTATCTTTTGGATCGATTGTGTTTGAAATGGTATTAAATAATGCTTGTGATGGGAACGGCGGTGGGAACAATAATTTTTTTGTAATTTGACTTATATAAATTTAATATTGGTTAAAAATCATATTAATTATGTATTATGATTTATGTTTGATTTATGTTTATTTTTGAAAAGTAAGTTTAGATGAAAAATAATTTTTTTTAGCTTTCTCAATCTGTCTAAATTAATAATACATGTCTCATCTGATCCTAAATATAAAATAAAATTGATTTTTTAAGAGATTAAAAAAGTTAAATAAGTTATTTAATCATACATATGTAGTATATTATTGAATTATATATCAGTTTAAAAGTTGGATAAAATAATTTAGAAAAAATGATAAATATAAATATTTTAAAATAATTTAATTAATTTTTTAATATCTCTAAAAAATCAATTCTATTTTATATTTAATATCAAAGAGAGTATAAATTAGTGATATATATAAAATTTTCCCTCTTTTTCAAGGTATTAAACTCGGGTATTGAACCGGTCGGGGTACTGGGTTAAGGGTCAGTGGGTTAAACTAGGGCCAAACCGGAGCTAAACCCAGGGCAAACCGATGAGAAATTTAAGATTTTAGGCTTATTAGTATAAAATTCTGAAAAAAAAAAAACATTGTAAAATTAGAACCCAGACTGGACCGAGAATTGGACAGATCTACCGGCCGGTTAGCTGGCTTCCGAGCCGGACCGACCGTTTCGGTCTGGGTTCCTGAACCTAGCTCTTTTTCACTCTTTCACATTATCCTTTCTTTTTCCACTTTTTCTGTCTCTCATGTCGGCCTTCCTTTTTCCTCTCACTCTCTCTCTCTCCCGAATATCATGTGGGCTGCCTTTTCCATGTCTCTTTTTCTTTCCCCTGGGCAAAAGCTCAAAGATGATGCAAATTGCTTTGCCATTTCACTGCACCTTCCGCTGATTTAGAGGGGCTTAGTGTATGTTTGGGAAAGCGTTTTGTACAGGAAAAACGCACTTATTACGCAAGCCGAGAAAAAACTCCTCTCACATACTTGCCTCGTATACCGTGAATCACGAATTATAACCACGTTTTGGACAAAAATAAGCCATTCCAAACGCACACTTAGTTAAGTGGAGTAATAATTACTCTCTTACTTTCCTGCAAGTTTCGCCAAATGATGGTAGGGTCAGAGTTTTTGAAACGTTAGTGATGTTGGGTCGCTAACGGCGGTGGTAGATAAAAGTGACTTGTGTAGTTTATGTTTGGATTACTTCTTTAAAAAAGTGAAATTTATTTAGATGATATTTTTAAAAAATAAGTTTAAATGAAAAATAATTTATTTAATTTTCTTAATATGTCTAAATTAGTAATACATACCCTATATTGATTTTTTTGAGAGATTAAATAAGTTAAATAAATTACTTAATCATAACATACGTGATGTATCATTTGATTATATACCAATTTATAAGTTAGTAAAAATAATTTTTAAAAAATGATAAATAAAAATATTTTAAAATAATTTAATTAATTTTTTTAATATCTCTAAAAAAAATTAACTCTACCTTATATTTAAGATCAAAAGAAATATAAATTAGTGATACATATAAATTTTTTTTCCTCTCTCCCTCCCTTGCATAATTTTCCCTTTTTACTCTCTCTCTCTCACATATCAGCTTTCCTTTTTCCTCGCCCTTTCTCTCTCTACAAAATATCAGGTTGGCTCCCATTTCCATATCTGTGTTTCTTTCTCCTGGGCAGAAGCTCAAAGTCTCATGCTTATCCACCGTGATAAGCTGTAAATTGTAGCTCATAGAAAAAATCATTTTTTCCTTAAAAATTTAATTAGTTCCAAGCTATCCTAAATATATGAAGAGCCAAATTATTCCAAAAGTCCAACTCAATAAGTTATAATTAATATATGTTATTTTCATCCTCTTTTTTCTGACCAAAATCTAAAAGATAAACAATTTGATTTAATAATTAACTACAAAATCAGAGTCATGTATATATGACAAATCACGCGTTTTTACGTAATGAACGGAATCTTTTTTTTTTTTTTGAATTGAGATTGGAAATTTTATTCAATATTTGTTGGATTTTGGTCCAAATCCACCCTTAATAAGCTTAATTATTTGATTATAATATAAGTAGCCTAATCAAATAAGAATAAAATCAGTATTAATTATATATTGGGGAATAATTTAGTAATAATTATGAGATTATTAATTGAGGAATAATTCATCATAATTAAAAAATTAATTGAGAATTAATTAATTTAATTACTGTCTTGAAAGATAAGGAAGAGACGTAACACCCATGATACGTATTCAATAAATTGCTCTCTCTTTCACTTTCTCTCTGATCTCCCTCTTGTTTGCTGTGAAATGGCAAATAGTGATGATGGAGTGTATATGGCAGCGAATAGACTTTACTCACACTTTCAAGTATTCCGAGCCTAATGAACAGGATGTGGAACTTTACTCGCTTTTTTCACATTGGGTTCATTTCATTTCCATACCTTTATTATTTTAACGTGTGCACAAAATAATGATATCACATGTTCTCTTAATACCATGAATGGAAAATTTGAATGAATATTAAATACTCTGTTACTTACTTTAATGCAAAAACCTCACCAATAATTACTATAATATTGTAAGTTGGCTCCTTCATGCTCTGTTTTCATCTACAAATATCGATATGCTACTCAGAATCTGTTTAATTTTATTCAACAACCTTGTAAAATTTTCCCTGTAATTCCTCAATGGGTTTAATAATTCCATAAATTCCATTTACATCTTTTAAGTATGACTTGTCATGCGTTTACACAACTATTAACTTTTCATAAACGGATGACATCTGCTAACAAAAAATGAATATATGGCTAGCCATTTAGGAGAAATATAAAGCTATTAGTTAATTGATGTGAAGTCAAAAAGTCACTATTTTTTATAAGAGTTGGCAGATTTCAGGAAGGAACCATCGATTTGGTTGAAGTGGGTGTTATAATTTAGTGAAACACAACCCCAATTTTGTGATGTCTCATATAAACATTTCTTACTTTTTGAAATGTCACAACCATTTGATTTAATTTACGCAACAAATATTCTCAACTCATGAATAATCTGGGCCTTTCAGCCCCTTTTTTGGGAACAAAAACTATAAAATAAAACCCACTAATTAGGTACTGCCATCATTAGGGTTGGATTATGATATCCAGTACAATAAAACGAAGCAAATGGCCTATGAAGGCTTGTGTCGTGCATAATGATGTTATTTGCAGTAATCGACTAAGGAAAAAAGTTTAATGTGAAACCCAAGGCTATATATGACTATGGGGAATGTATAGATTGTTGTGGAATTTTCTCTCTGGTCTCGTATTCTGCTTTCCTTGTATTTCTTTCTTCTATATATGCTCTGTGTGATTGTAATGTTGTGACCCATTAATATATCCAACTCAATGTTATCTGTTCTTTGCACTACATTACATAGTTTTCCTTGCTCATAACACCCAAAAACAATAAAGATTTGGCCGGCAAAATAAGGGCAAATTTGCATGAGTCCAACAAAATATGTAAAAAAGTTAAAAGAATTAATAAAAACTGTGTAGAGTTCAAATAAAAACACTGCCGTATGAATGCTTTTTAAATGAGAGCTTTGATTAATATTTATCCTATGATATATATAGAAGCTAGTTTAGGAAATTTTTTGTATACAATGGAGCTAGTTGAGGAATCACTTTACCTACAAATATAAGACGACCGATCTATTTCTTTTTTCTTTTTTTTAACTTATAACTTTCTTCCTATATACTATAACTATTATTGTACAACATACTGAAGTGAATTTCTATTAATTTGGTAATTTTCAATACAAATGATTAAATGAGTTTTTTAAGATAACTAACAAATATTTTTTAATACATAAATATACCTAAATCAGTAATATAACTTTTATATTTAGAACCCAAACAATAAAGTATATGTTTTTTTTTTTTTGGGTCAAATGAAGTATGAAGTCAAGTCAGTAGAATTGCATTTGCGAGTAAATAAGGTCCGGAAAAAATGTGGGGCCTAAGTTAAAAAGATGATGTAATTGCTTTGCAATGTCCCTGCACTTCCTTCTTACTCATGTGTGTTTGGGTTGGAGGGAGGAGAGGGAAGATAAAATATAATTTTAAATGAGAAAAATTTAAAATTTATTTTTTTATTCTTTTAAATTTTAGATTTCTTTCTAAAATTTATTCTTTAATTATTTTTAAATTATAAATTTCTTTCTAAAATGTAAATATCTTCAAGCCAAAAAGATAATTTAACCCTCATTCCTCCCCTCCTCTCAAACCAAATGTACAAGGGACGTGGTTTGGTGGAGTAATAATTACTCTGTTACTTTCCGGCAACTTTCGCCAATTGATGGGAGGGCCAGAGTTTTAATTTTAAACATTAGTGATAGTCAGGTCAATTGTGTTTGAAATAGTGTTAAATACTTTTTCCTTTTTTTATAAATAACTTTTACCCTAATTATATAAAATGAATTGATAGTTAAAAATAATTAAAAACAATAAATACATAAAAAATATCGTGTTTTTTTAACTATGTCTTAATTTATAAAAAGATTATAGGAGAGAGAATAAGTAACAAATATAAAAGAGTATAAGTATAACATATGGGAGAGAGTATAAAATAAATGAATAAATATAAGAGAATTAAAGGTGAATGTGAGGTAATTTATATATATATAAGTATTTAACAGGGGTAAAAAAAATAATTTAAATTTTGAGATATAAAAAAATTCTTTATAAAAAAGGATCAACCCAAAAAAATTTGTTTATAAAAAGGAGGAAGTAATAAGTTATAATTAATATCTATTACTTTCAGCCTCTTTTTTCTGACCAAAATAAAAAAGATAAACAATTTGATTTAATAATTAACTACAAAATCAGAGTCATGTAAATATGACAAATCACGCGTTTTTACTTATTGAACGGAATCTTTCTTTGAATTTAAGAAAGCAAGTTTCTGCTTCTCTGAATGTTCATGATGTTTTTTTTTTAAAAGGTAGCTTAAGTCAAGTCAAATAATTTATTTATTTATTTTCTTACCGGAGATTTTCATTGTTATTACGTTACATAGCTCATATAATATGGTAAGTTGATGTTGTCTTGGCTCACTTACATTTAATAGGTAACAAATAGTTCTTGATCTTTATATATATATATATATATATATTATTCGCCTGTGCAAAAAAATTGCATAGTTCTTGTAATCATCGCTTTTAATTCCATTAATTCTATCGACAAGGAAGCACCCTGCAATAAAAAGAAGAGCTAAATAAATTCAAATTCTCAAGATTAATCCTTCTCTAAAGCACCAACGATGCTTATCTGTAATGTATATATTTCCAAGATGATTTATGGTCCTTTATAAGCATGATGGGGGGTTTGCATAAAAAAGAAGATACCCCTTTTGGTCTTTAACATAAAACCTAATTAAGAAGTTGATGCTGGTTATAAATGAAAGACTTATTTTACAATACATTTTTATCCATTTTCCCCCAAATTAATGATATTGATATTCCTCAACAGTAATTAATAATAAAGTAGGAGAGGAAGGGATGTAATTAATCAAGATGACTAATATGTTTAAAAAACATAACGCACCAACTAACTTAATTAACATCCTTAATTTTCTCAAATTAGTTAATTAGGTTTTACATCGAAGGAGTAAGTGATTGAAAGTTAATTCCAAGAATTAACATTTGATCAACACTTAGTTACCAGTCATGAGGAACTTTTTTCTGCATAAGTTGAACTGCCTCAAAAAAAGGCATACAATCCATAAGATGAGTAAAAGAGTGGTTAGAGAAAACTATGAAAAGAGAAGTAATTTCAATCCATAAACAATTCCCTGAATTATATTGAACTCTTCTATGGGGGCATCTGAAGCTTCCAGTAAGGAACGGTTTTGCATCTAATTATTGATTGGGACAAGTGGGTGTTATAATTTAGTGAACCTCAACACCAACTTTGTCCTGTTTGATTTAAATATTTATTAATTTATGAATCACCACAACCATTTGATTTTTTAGCCTCTTCCTTTCTGACCAAAAAACTAATAAATAAACTACAAAAACAGAGACATGCTAATAAGCATGATAAATCACGCCGTTTACTGTATTGAGCACAATCTTTCTCTGAATTTAAAAAGCATGTTTTTGCTTCTTTGTTCATGATTTTTTTTCCTTTTTTTTTAAAAAAGAGTTGTTTAAGTCAGATCAAATAATTTATTTATTTATTTTCTTAAAGGATATTTTTATTGCTATTACGATAGCTCATATAATACTGCAAGTTGATGTTGCCTTGGCTCACTTTTATCTAATACATAGTAGACTGACCACTAGAGAAGAAACAAATGTAGAAAACAAAATCTGATGTGTTCATAATAGCCATACAAGTTGATCAGTGTTGGAAGCCTGTGTCATTTGTTAATGTCTGAATAATTATGCCCCTGCAACAAACAACAAATAGTTATTCTTTTTATATTATTAGCCAGAGAAAAAAAGTCACATAGTTCTTATAACCTTCAATTTTAATTCCATTACCTCAAACAACAAGAAAGCACCCTGCAATGAAAAGAAGAGCTAAATTGATTCTAATTTAAGTTTTAATGTGAAGAAAATAAATAAAAATTGGATAGTATCATATGTTCAAAATAACTAGGGGCTGACATTAAGTTTTTACTCCTATATATAACTCTAGACTAGTGTAAATACTTTCCAAGAAGATTTTTTCTTCTTAAATACTATGCATGACTAAATGCAGGGTTTGCATCAGAAAGAACATAAGTAACTAAAAGTTAATTCCAGAGGAGACGAAAGTTCCATGGCTTCATTGCTGGTCATGAGGAACTTTTTCCTATTCTTTAATTTTTGCTGCATAAGTTGAACTGTCTTATAAAAATTCAGAAATCCTAAAAGATGTGTAAAAGAGTGGTTAGAGAAAACTAGGATGAGAGAAGTAATTTCAGTTCATAAATTAAACCATCTCAAGTTTTGTTTATTTTAGCATTTATTTCATGATTTAATTGACCACATACCAAATTTCCTGATATCTTATGCTTCAATCCAATTGCCTGCATGACTGGACTTCTGCCTCAAGAAAAATACCAACGAATTTGTTTGACACGAAATCTCCACATTGTAACAAGCCAAGAAGAATTGTAAAGCGTAATTTTAAAAATAAGGGGATGTTAGCCTATAATAAACCATTTAACTTGACAAAGTTTAAAGGAACACAAGACAACGTATTCAGTTATTGAAAATTTCCGCACAATCAATGTCTTTTCATAATCTAAATTTAAAGTTGATAACATATTGAAAATAGTCCAATACATTAATACTAAGAATATGTACAAAAAAGTTTAAGTTGCAGAGCCACACAACCTGATTCAATAAGGTAGAAATGCATGGAAAAGAAGGAAAAGCAGTAACTACAACAGAAGAAATTACCTGAATAACAAAAGCACGTATAAGCACTAATAACAGCCATGAAGGAAATAATTTTATATACGGACATGAAAGGACAGATTAACTGGTTTAAAAAGAAAAAGTAAAGAAAGAAACCAATATTTTTATTTTTTTCTTGAAATCTCGGGTAATTTTCTTTTTACATTATCCATAAAAGCTCAAATTTAACATCTACTATGCCCAGACCCATATTTCACAGTTGCCAGCATGTCTCAGTGATAAACCAGGTACGAGAGTACTATAATCACACAAAACAAAAGACTTAAATAAAAAGCATGAGGGAGAGATTGATGATTAAGTGATGGTAGAAAGTTTCATACCATTAATAATTTGCTCATGTTGCTGAAGAAGCGGTTCTAACTCAGTTTTTTTCTCATGAGCAAAGCTTCCAAGTAATCATTATGTTCAAGTCTCTCAGACTGAGTACACAAATATAATTTACTCCATCTTTTATTTCTTGCACAGATATAATGCTTCCTTCCCATCAAAGATTCCAACTCCAGTTTTCCAAATTTAGTGAGTTGCAGCTCCAAATTCATCGATGTCTCGTTGGTTGTTTACTGCTGTTGTATGGTTATTTCTGTTGTGTTACAGTGCAGGTCCTATCACAAAGACTTTGAAAACAATTAATACCCTACAGGAAACACCAACATGCTCATTTGTTAAAAGTAACTTATTTTATTCACCTGCCAAAATTATTCATGAATATGGAGTTTATAAATTTATTATTGCCCTGGTATGAAATTACTAAACTGATTAAAAAACTCAAAATTCACTTCATAACAGAAGGCTTGAGACATCCACAAAGCATTGTTACTTGTAATCCTCATAAAAAACAGACAATTAAATTCACAACAATAATGCACATCACATGCGTATCATAAAATACCATTGTGCATGATAGCTTCAAGCTTCTTTACAAGTATAATTAACATTAGCCAATTCAAGGGTGCTTAGTCTAATGGTAGATTAGCTAGATTATAAAATGGGCGAACTAAGTTCAAATTACACTTTGTTGAATAGACCTTTGGGAAGAGGCATTTTTATTGTAAAGCCTCATTCTGGATTAATCGGTTGTTTGGATACCTAGTAATAGAATTTAGAAAAAATATTGGACACCTGGTGACCCAAAGTAGTCAATTCTTCTCTGAAACCTATGTAGTTGACAATGGTCGGTAACATGTAATCATTATGAATGTGGCCATATATAGGAGAGTATCATAGTCAAGTATGAATATACATGCTCTTAATTTGCTAATAATGTAAGAAGGAGATAATACCTATTAATTAATTCAGTATGCCCTCGCCTTTTCTGGAATTAAAGTTCAACTCCGATTCCCTTGTTGATTAACATTGTAATACTCTGAGGCATATATGGGGTAGACTCCACACTCTTTGGTGGGGTAACGAGGACGAGGAGCAAAACTAAATTTGAAGAAAAGATTTCTATTTAAAGTGGTGGCTTCATAATTTCTCAGGCTGCCTTCAATTTTCTCGAGTATCAATTCAGATACTTCTGGATTAGAACGTAGGAGAACATTTCCATAATCGAAATTAAATGTTGATTGAAGACCATAAATTTCCGTAGTCATTTCATCTGATTTAATGCCGAAAAGGAAATGGTCATAGGTACTCCCCCCTAGTCTGAAGTTAGGAGTAGGGATGGGAATAGGCTAGGTCGAGCTAAACTTTAGTTAAATAGGTAATAGAGATCCAGAGCTTAGGCCTGCATTTAGCTTTTTTTTAGGCTCGGGCCTGAGCCTTCAAAAAGCCTGACAAAGCTGAAGTTTGTTTCAGGGCCTAATTGAAATATAAGCATTTAAATAGGCTTAAAGCCCATGCCTCTATATTCATTTACAACTTCTCAAACACATTTAAAAACCTACATTATATCTTAAAAGTTTAGGATTTATTCTCACATGTAATAGTTTAGTTAAAAAAAGAACACTTAGTTACAACAATTTTTCAAGCAAGTCAAATTAAGAAAAACCAATCTAAAAAAATATATTTTCTAATATCAACCAAGTACAACAATTAGTGGCATTTAAAACTGGATTTTACCTTTTTTATTTTTCCTCTAGAAATCGAGTCAAACTCTTCTTACTGAGATTATAATATTTCAATGGGGCATCACTAAAATAAACTTGTAGCAATTATTATGTTTCAACAAACGACACAAATCAAGAGAAATGGAGTGAGCTACTTGCAGTATTGGGCGATTGAAGAGAAGAGAAGTAAATGTGTTCAACTAATGAATAAAAATGTTGAGTTTGGGGGCCTAAGGTAAAAACTAAGTTAGTAATTGTATAAATAATTTATAAAATTGATTTAGATTATATTATATATAATAGTATAAATTAAAAAAAAAAACTAAATAGACCAAGCCTATAGGCTTATAGGCTAGGCTTTATGAAAATATGAGTGGTCTATTTACCTAAATAGGCTTTACAAAGGGCCCGAGCCTTGACCTAACTTGTTTACTAAATAGGTTAAGCAAGGTTTAATGTAGGTTAAGCCATAAACCCCTAATAAGGGCCTAACCTATTTCCATCCCTAGTTAGGAGTGACAACGTTAAGAATAAAACCCACTAAATTGTCAAAAGAAAGAGAAAGTTTGAGGGTGTCTAAATCATTTTGGGTCCGATTATTCCCAAACCACTTGGGAACTTCCTTTCATGGGTAATGAACTGTAACATCTTCATTCTCATGAACTGCTTTCTCTAACAACCACTGGCTTGTTCTTCAATGGTGACCAAATCTATGTTCACAAAGCTGATCTACAAATGTTGGCACCAAATTTTTAAATTTCATTTTCTGCCACATCCAATTCTGGGAAAAAAATTGGCGCCACATTTGTAGCTGTTAGCCAATGACTATAAATAAAAAATTTTAAAAATATGTAATCCCTGAAATTCAAATGATAGTTGTGGCAATTTTCTAATTACTACAAGATGCTCTTACAATGTGTAAACTACAAAAACATCTTGTAGCGGTTTGGACAAATCGCTACAATTATAGTAGTGGTTATTTTGACATGCATAGCAATTCCATAAAGCTACTATAAAATCGTTTGCAACGGTGTGTTTTGTAGCAGTTCGCCTAACCGCTACTATTATTGTTTGTAGCAGTTAACTACAAATACGTCATTTTCACTGCTATAAATGGGAGAAGTTTTTGTAGTGAGTCAAATTAAATGCTTTATCATAGGCAAGCATGTCTTTATTCTTATATTTGTTATGAGGATTACAACATGCTTGCCTTGATTCCATTTAATGGAGTGAAATTTTGAGTTGTTGTATCAATTGAGTAATTTCATTCTGTGAAAATTATAGTTATGTAAACTCATAACAAGTCATCCAGAGGAAAGAAATATTTTTCTGGAGAATAAAGTAATTAAATTACTTTAAACAATTGAGCATGTTGATGTTTGTAGATGAAAGAAAACAGAATGAACTATTACTCCTTCACAATCAGTTTTATAAATCATAGTTCTTGAATATTTGTAGATGGAGACAAAAAATAAAGATTTGAAGACAGGTCATGAACGAAAAGTCCAATAAAGTGCACAAAGTCAACTTACCATATTATATGAGCCAACTTGTCAAGGGATAAAACATACTACTATTTAGAAACAGAGCTGGATCATACACTTGCTCTAAAACAAATATACAGCCGTGTAAGAAAACTTTCTTAATTGATGGTGGCTTGTTATAAAATGATTTTTTGTTGAGTATTGAATTAAAATACCTACTCAGTATTGAAACTGATATATAAAAATAGTATACATATAGTTAGATGCAAAACTTCCCCTTCCTGCAAATTTCTGCAGATCTCCAAGTTAGTCAGTCAATTCCAGTCGCTATTTTGCACTTTGAATAGCTGATCAGAAGATCATGGGTGCGTTTGCTTCATTATCTTCCTCATCTTCTACACTTCCTTCCAAGAAATATGAAGTGTTTCTGAGTTTTAGAGGAGAGGACTGTCGCAGATCCTTCACCAGCCATCTCCATACAGCCATCTCAATACGTCAGAGGTATTGAGACGTTCATTGATAATGATCTCCCAAAAGGTGATGACATCATCTCCCAATCACTTATCCAAGCCATTCAGGATTCATCTCTGTCTCTTGTGATCTTCTCTGAAAACTATGCCTCCTCCAAATGGTGTTTGAATGAGCTCATTCACATCCTTCAATCCAAAAAACAGCAGGGAAAGATTGTTGTTCCTGTATTCTACCAAGTGGACCCATCAGATGTGCGGAATCAAAGGCGAGCTTATGAGAAAGCATTTGCAGAACATTCGAAGAAAAACCCAGGGAGGATGGAAAAGTGGAGACAAGCCCTTTTTGAAACTGCCAGTTTAGCTGGATGGGACTCTACTACCTTTAGGTAAGTCTTCATCTATGAAACTGCCTTGAGTGCTTAATATAAGAATTAGTTGATTAATTTAGGTAAATTGAAGAAGTTAGTTATGTTAATTATTTGTAACAAATATAGTTTTGTTTTCCTAAAATATCATATTTCAACGTAACTACTCTTGGATAGAAGCTCTTTAATGTATACAATCAATATGGATACTTTGGGAAAAAATGTAAATTTAGAAAATAAAATGTATTGAAGTCTTCTATTTAGGATCAAATTCAATCTCTAGCTAACTTTTATATCAAGGATGGGATATAGTATTATTGTTAGCTGTTACTTGATTTTAATAAATCATTATTTATTAAGTCCTCTTCATTTGATGTATCGATACCTCTGTTTTGTTTTTTTTAACTCTTCTTATTATACTAGGACCAAAGCAGAACTCATGCAAAATGTTGTCACTGACATTATGCAAAAACTGAACCGTCGTTCTTCATATGCATTATTAGCAAACATTGTTGGAATTGATGAGAATTCTGATCATATTGAATTATTATTGGAAAAATTCTCCATTATTGGAATTTTGGGTATGGGCGGATCAGAATAGGTAAAACATCTATTACTAAAGTTGTGTTTGCCAAACTCCACTCACAATTTGATGGTTGCTGCTTTCTAGAAAATTTAAGAGAAGAGTCTGAAAAACATGGGTTAAAAAATATATATGATAAACTTTTCTTTGAACTATCAAAGAATGCATCCTTGGGAAGATTCTATCATAAAAAATCTTCGTTGTACTTGATGATGTCAGTACTACAGATCAATTAGACTATTTGGAAAATTATGCTCCTCCTTTGGGACCTGGTAGTAAAGTTATCATAACAAGTAGGGATAGGCATGTACTTAATGGAAGAGTTGATAAAATACACAAGGTCATTGCATTGAACCATGATAAATCTCTTAAACTTTTCAACCTCAAAGCCGTTGGCAAAAATGGATACACAAGTGAACATAAAGAACTAGTTGAAAAAGCAGTTGCTTTTGCCAAAGGTAACCCATTATCCTTATCCATTTTAGGTTCATTTCTTCTTACCAAAACTATACAAGAATGGGAAAGTGCATTGAGAAAATTGGAAAAGACAACCCATCAAGATATTCAAGCAGTGTTAAAGTTGAGCTATGATGGACTAGATGATGAAGAGAGAGAGATCTTTCTGGATATTGCTTGCTTTTTGAAAGGTGAAGATAGAGTACGTGTCATAGCAATGTTAGAGAGTTACAACTATCATGTGGTCATTGGTTTGAGAACCCTTATAGATAAGGCATTGATAAGTATTGATAGTTATTACAAGGAGCAGATGCTTGATTTAATCCAATCAATGGCTTTTGAACTTGTTCGTCAAGAGTGTATGAAAGATCCTGGAAAACGTAGTAGATTATGGAATCTTGATGAGATTTATGATGTACTGAAGGATAATAGGGTAAGAAAAAGCTCACTTTTTTGACAATACATTTGACAACTTGTAAATGAAATTTGTTAATATAATGCAATTTACTCACATTCACTTGGATTTTTGTGTTATGTAGGGAACTTATGCAATTCAAGGCATACTTTTAAATTTGTCTCAAATTAGAGATGTACAATTGAGTGTTGACACCTTTAAAAAGATGAATAACTTACAGTTTCTCAAATTCTATGCACATGGGGATAAAAGATCGTGCGTTGTGAATATTCCTTCAAGGCTTGATTCATTTTCCAATTCAACAAGATATCTTCTGTGGGACAATTTTCTGTCAGAGTCTCTACCATCGTCATTTTGTGGAGAGAAGCTTGTTGAGCGTATCATGCCTGGAAGCTACCTTAAAAGATTATGGGATGGTGTGCAGGTATAATTTACAAATAAGAATATCAATTCAATTGAAACTTGAGACTTTCATTGCCCATGTAATGTTTCTTTTTTAATTGTAATAGGAATTAGCAAATTTAAGAAAAATAAACCTGGATGGATCTAAACAATTGGTAGAGTTGCCGGATTTTTCCAAGGCAAAAAATCTTCAATGGGTGAATGTCTTGTCCTGTGGAAGTTTACGCCATCTTTATCCATCCATTTTATCTCTCCAAAGAATGATTGTTTGAAGCTTGACAGTTGCATAAATCTCAGTTCTTTGCGAAGTTAGAATCATTTAAAATCTCTACAATATCTGAATGTTGATAATTGCTAGTCTCAAGGAGTTTTCTTTATCATCCGAGAAAATAATAAACTTACAATTGGAGGAAACAGGCATCGAGATATTGGGCTCTTCAGTTGGGAATCTCAAGAAACTTGAAGTACTCTCAATGGCTTAACACTGAAGGATCTTGCTGTGAACGAGATTTTTTGCTTGAGATCTCTTAGGAAGCTTCATCTTTATGATTGTGGAGATATTATTGACAAATTCAAGTTGCATATCCTATTTGATGGTTTGCAATTATCTCTAGAAACTCTCAAGTTAGATGGAAGTTACACATTAATTGAACTCCCCAACAACATAAAATATCTGTAAAGCCTTCAATTTCTGTCCTTAAGGAACTACAAGAGCCTTCAATGGATACTAGAACTTCCACCATGTATCCATAAATTAGATGCCACTAACTGCACAACATTAGAGAGCCTTCCTGTCAGCATCAAACATTCAATGCTAAAATACATCATCTTGATGAATTGTAGGAGACTTCGTTCTCTACCGGAACTTCCACCGTTCACCAGTGAAGTTATAGCTTCTAATTGCATATCATTGGAGAATGTATTCCTTCCAATAAGTTATAGATTGCAGCCAACATTCCTGTTTTTAGAAAACTGCTTGAAGTTGGGGAAGCATTCACTTTCTCATATAACATAATGTGCTTATTTCTCATTGAAGCGAAGGTTATTTACAAACCATTTAAGTGGTGTTTGTTACCCAGGAACAATTGTTCTGGAGTGGTTTAGATATAATCAGGCAATAGAGGATTCAAACTTGGTTACTATTGAACTTACTTCAAGTTTGAGCAATTTGCAAGGATTTATCTTGTACTCCATTATTTCTCAATTGAAACCAGAGCAAAGCCACTCCAGTCGCTTGAATTGCAGAATGTATTGGGAAGAAGATGGTAAACAGATCCAAAGCTTGGATTTTGATATGAGCGGAATCAAACTTACTTCGCATCATGTTTATCTTTGGTGTAGTCCATGCAGATTCATAAAAACATCAAGAAACAATTATAACCCAAAGCTTTCATTCAAATTCTCTGTTGTTACATATGATGAGGATGAAGACCTTGAAATATCAGAACTTGATGGCTCGATCGTATCATGTGGAGTTTCACCAATATATGCCTTTGAACATTACAAAATCCGTCAACAAATGGAATTAGAGTCGGAGTTGGAGTCAAGATACAAGAAGTTACTTCAGAAGAAGGAATTGAATAATTCACAGTTAGCTAAAAGAAAAAAGAGGCGCAGAAATATTGATGTGGAACAAGAACAACTCAGTTCAACAAAGTAATGGAAGGAGTCACCAATCGATCAACATATTCCCCTCATTACTAACTCCAACAAATCTCATCATGATATTGATGGCTATTTTCACTGTCCAAATTGAATTTGGAATATGCCAAGGATGGATTTTGCTTTAATGGTATGTCTCTGATTTCTAATATTTTATTTAATACCAAACTTGACATCATGGTAAACTAAGCAGGTGTCTTGGTCCAAGATATGTGTATCATGTGGTAAAATTAGATATATTCTGAGCAAAATATCTATTCTGTTCTTCAATGAAAAGTAGATACTGTCTGATATATTTAATTCTATTTACATGTTAAAATCTCCTTATTTTTAAAATTGGGCTTTAAATTCTTCTTGGCGGGTTATAATGTGGATATTTCTTCTCATACAACATCGCTGGTATTTTTCTTGAAGCATTAGTCCAGTCATGCTGGTTTTTAGATTAATTGAAGCATAACATATCAGGAAATTTGGTATGTGGTCATAATCATGAAAATGCTTAAATAAACAAAACTTGAGAGTGTTTATCTTATGGATTGAAATTACATTTTTTCTACCATTCTTTTACTCATCTGGTAGGATTTTTGTCTTTTCATAACATATTTCAACTTATGAAGAAAAAATTAAGGGCTTGGAAAAAGTTCCCCATGATGAAGCCATGGAACTTTCATCTCCTCTGGATGTTATAACTAAATGTTGATCAAATGTAAGTTAATTGTTGGAATTAACTTAAGTGTTACTCCCTCCGGCTCTAATTATAAGACAAAATTGATTTTTCTGGAGAAATTAATAAAGCTAATTAAATTACTTTAGAGTATTTTTATTTTTATTTTTATTTTTTTCATCAAACTAATTAGTTTAACTAATAAATTAATATATAATCTAAGGATACATAACATGTGATATGATTAAGTAACTTATTTAAATTCTTTAATCTCTAAAAAAAAATAACTTTGTCTTATATTTAGGACCAGAGGTAGTATTTATTTTCTTTCTGATGCATACCCTGCATTGTATCATACATAGTATTTATGCATCTTGGAAAATATTTACACCAGTCTAATGTATGGGAGTAAAAACTTATTGTCAGTTCCTAGTGTATTTTGATAATAGGATACTCTCCATTTTTTTTAAAAAAAATTTCTTCACATGACATTGAGTTTGAATGTATTTAGCTCCTATTTTTATTGCAGGGTGCTTCCTCGTTCATTGAAGCAATGGAATTAAAATTGAAGATTACAAGAACTATGTGAATTTGATTCTAAATGTAAGAGCCATTTTTTTGGGTTAAGCTCCAATTTTGTCTTGAAAATTGTCACATAAAAGCAATATAATGTTGTCCTTGAAGTTTACAAATGGTAACAATTTTGACTTAGTTGCTATCCATGTTAATTTTAACAATTAGTTGACTAAATATGTTGAGTTGACATATCCATGTGTCATCAACAACATTTAATTTTAGTTATAAACAACTTTTTTTTTTTTTTCAATTCCATTTTCTATTTCAATCCATTTCATTTTAGTCTGCATGCCAAACAAGCCTAGCTTAAGGAGACTGGTTAAGATATTTCCTGTACAGCTAGAGCATACCCATAGGTTTTTTTCAAGGAACATATGAAGGAAAACAAATGGATCAAGTTAGAGGTATCTGAAAGAACATGGAAATATCCAAACCCATGTTTCACAATTGCTAGCATGTATCAGTGATATCATCAAGTATGAGCAAAAGCTCCTACCTTTTTGAAGGAATCACACAGGAAAAAAAAAAAGGTCTAAACTGAAATGTAGGAGGGAGATATTAATGATCAAGTAATGGTAGAAAGATTAATACCACTAATAATTTGTTGCCTTTGGGGATATTAATCATGAAGTCAAGTCATAGGGGAAATTATTTCTTCGTTATAATAACTTTACTACCTTCTCCCAAAAAATTGCATGTTATCCTAGTGAGATCTTCTAACTCCTTAGAAGTACCAATTTCAGAAACATAGGGCTTGTTTGATTTTGTTCTTTGTTTTTTATTCTCACAAACAGTTTTTAGAAACATGTTTTAAAAATAAAAAAAAAAATCTGTTTGGATATATTGTTTTGAAAAATATATTTTTGAAGTGATGTGGTGGTGCGGTTGCCGGTGGTGATTTGGCAGTGGTCGTCGGCATCCAGTCGGAGCTTCGACTATGAGAGAATATATTTGCAAACAAGTAGAATAAGTAGATTTACAATCAAAACTATGTAATTAATTTGAAACATAAGGGAATTAACAACTCTTATAAATGCAAGTATCTAGATATGAACATTGGACCAAGAAAGAATTAGATGGATCAATAAAGGCAACTATCCACCCTTGATGCTACTCACCTTCCCTGAAACATCCTTACTTTCTCCGAGCAACCAAAATATATACAGACAAAAAAATATAAAATAAATGGATATGGCGAACTATTCAAACTCAAAAAAAAACAAAACTTTTGATGATGACTTGGCATGAGTTTATAAATGTATAGCTTTTAATAAACGATATCTATCTTGGGGAATCAAAAATGAATATGACCAGCTATTCAGAAAAAAGATATAATTATGGGTCAATTCGTATGATGAATTTGAAAAACACTTCAATTTGAAACGTTCAGTTCGGTTTTGGGCTCCCTTCCTATATGGAAAAATGCTCAATTTATATATGTCTTATATTTTATGTATTTCCTATTTTATGAAAAAAAAGAAAGAAAATGAAAAGAAAAGAAAAAAAATAGGAAAGAAGGAAAAGAATGAGGGAATAAAAAAAATATTCTCTTGGAGTTTACTAATTCGAGGTTGTGTCTCACTTATTTAAATGAAAATGGGGCTAATTAGGTCTTTCACCGAAGTTAGATAGGCGGATGAGGCCGGGGTAGACCAAAGTGGTCAAAGAGGTCTAATTAAATAGCCATGTGATAGAAAAGAAGAGAGAAAAAGCGAAAAACACATGTTCATAAGGCAGTCTTGGTAAATCGACGTTTGTGCACTCATTAATTGTTGGATTGGGCTAGAATTTGGTTAGCTAGTTTGGCGCATGTGGTTCGCCAATTTCAACAGTGTAATTGTTGTTTGGAAGCCTGGTGGAAGAGAAATCATGTTCGTAGTCGGGGACGTTATTCTAGGTATTTTCAGCTTCTTTGTTCTCTATTGTAAGCTTGTAACTTTGATTGTTTGGCTAGGTGGTTGCACGTGCTTGTACATTTGTTTGAGACTCTTTTGTACTTTATTTTGATTATGGTGGATCATATTTTTATTGGTCTGAACAACCCGTGGGTTTTATCCCTAAGTTAGGGGGTTTTCCATGTTGATAATTCTGGTGTCTCTTGTGCCATTTAATTTTTACCATATATTTATTTATTTATTTATTTATTTATTTTCTCATATACTCTTATAAGTGATAGAAAAGCTTAACATCCACTGCTCCCTTCCTAACACATGGACGTTTGGCAGTGCCTGCGGTTGAAATTGTCAGCTTCACAAAAAGCAAACCTCCATATGTTCTCCTTGCCTGGGTGATGCTTGAAATCTCTCTCATGCTGTTTATATGCCTTCTCATAAGCTCTGGTTTGCCTTCGAACATGGGAGGGGTCAAGTTTGTAGAAGATGGGTATAACAAATTGGCCCTCATCCGATTTGGTGAGTTCATCTAGACACCATCTTGAGGAAACGTAGTCTTCTGAGAAGATTAATATGGATACATTGGAATCCTTGATTGTTTGGATGAGTGAGGGTTCAATCTCTTCACCTTTCTAAAGTTAACTAAGGTCACGAAATGCAACAAGGAAAGCTCGGTTGAGCGCAACATGAAGATACATGGCTAGTAAAGTTGTTGCGTGTTTCCCCTCTAAAACTCATGAACACATACTTTCTTGTAGAATATGGCCTAGACCCAGAGTTTGAAGAGCATAAGTTATCCTAGTTTGTTTCAAAATGCACAAAGAAAGAATAGTTTTCAACCCCCCTCCCCAAAATCTTCTTCAATGGTCCTCATATCACAAACAAAAGGAATCGCTGGGAGCGTATTAGTGATGAACACAAATGTTCTCATCATTCTTCTTTACTTTACTGTTAGATTGATTTTGGACAATTCAGATTTAATTTAATTTAAATTTTTATATTTTATTTTAATATATGTAAAATTTAAAATAATGATAATCTTATAACTATCACTTCTTATAAAAAATAAATTTATTATTTAAAAAATCACAAATTAAAAATTTAAATTTGGACCATTTAAATTAAATTTAAACATTTGAGATCTCATAATAAGCAATGATCACCAAAAGCAAGCTCGAGACCGAGATATTGGGATTGTTATAACTTTATGAGACAGTGGTGTCTTTATGCATATGCATGACATCATGTGGCTGTTCATTCGATGACGGCAAAGAATGTCTCCATTGAGATGCCCTCTCCATTTCCTTTCCATTAAGTCAAAACATTGAGTTTTTTTTATTAAACAAAATCTGACATATTCTCTCTTTCCAATCAAGTGTAACAGTCGGTTTCTCTCCCGCTCTCTTTTTCTTATTAAGCTGAGTCTTTGGTTTCATTGTATTTGTTTAGAATATCGATTGGAGTCTTCAAAAATAACTTTTCAATCGTGATTTACGATATACGCAATAAGTATGTGAGAGGAGTATTATCTCCACTTATGTATATAAGCACTTATAGGGTTGTTAATTGCTCAACCAAACAAGCACCAACCAACTTGCTGAGCTTCTTCTCCGTTTTCTTCTTGATGATTAACAACTTTATCCCATTGAAGAGCTGCTAATGCTCTACAATGTTCTAGTCAGAGAAACTGACAGTTCCGCTTGATTGGAAAGAGAGAACGGGTCAGATTTTGTTTTGCAACTAAAACTCACCGTTCTGTTGGCCAAAAAAAAAAAAACCTCACCGTTTTGATTTAATGGGGAGGAAATTGAGAGAGTATCTCAACGGAGACATTCTTTGCGGATTCGATGAGCACCCAATGCATACTCAAAACTTACATGTTTCGAGCTGTTAGTGAATGAGAGGGTGCAATAAAAAATTAAAATTAAAAAGTTGTCTGGCAATTGATATGCATTGGAAATTTATATTTTAAATGGAGCCTGCGACAACTAATTATAAATAGCATATTAGTTTTAACCAAAGAAAAAAAGTTGTAACTTACTCCAAATTTTCTTGGTGCAGATGGAAATTAAATTATTAGACATGTATGAAATGGGTAAAAATATTTCATCAAAAAGTAAAAATATATTAAAATGAATCATAAAAAAATAATTAGGCCATTTAGACGTGTGTTGGGAATAAATGAATATTTTAAAGTATGATTCGATTCAGGTGTGATGTATATATAATGTTCGCCTTTATTGAAGGCGAAAAAAAAAATCATCATTATTGATTAAATGGGAAGGATTACAAATAAAACGGTGATGTATGTATCCTTTACCTTTTTTTTTTTTTTTGCCAGATGTATCATGTACATTTAAATATATGATCCTTGAGCCCAGTACCAAGTAATGGTTTTTCCATTGAAATTTTTCTCTGGAATATTAGATTACATATCGTACTAATATCAAGTTCTTTATATCTATTACGATAAGTTTTTCAAAGCTTAAGGATCATACTTAGATTAAATTCATATATAATACATCAAGTTTTTCAATCACATACAACCATATGCCCTATCTTTCATGTAGGTTATGTTTAAATGATAATATATAAAAAAAAATATGACACATGATTACATATAATTAGCAAACTTGATGTAGTGCATATAAATAATAACTTGACCTAAATATTTTTCTTAGCATAATATATTTCATCGAAGGTACTGGATTGAACTTTTTTTTTTAAAATAAATATTGGAATCATACCATAGTAAATGGTTACAAGTCTCAAAACCAACCTAACTTCATCACGGATTGAACCATCTTAGAATATGAGACCAATTTTAATTTTTATTCAAATCCCAAAAATTTAAAATTACTGATGAGAATGAATAAAAAAGTAAATCAATCTGAAACAGTTTGAAGTTCTAGTAAGCACTCTTGTACTGGTGACTTTGATAGCTTTTGAAATTGAGGGTATCAAGAGTAGTGTTAATACCAAAAAGTAATTCTCCAATAGAAACATTAAACTATTTCAAAACATATTATATTTATTTTCTAAACACAAGCATTTCTTACAAAATATTATTGCTGATACCTGTAATAGTTGTTTGTGTCATTTTTTTCAAGTAGAAGAGCTAGCCCTGGATATTTAAACGAGCATAATATCCCTGGTTAACTTTCATTCCCTCTCATAAGATATAGAACCTTGGTATATTCTCCAAGATTGAGTGGGTTCTTAGCCCCTTAGTACATTGCAAGTTCCTTCACCTGGACACTCGCTCCCTCTTACATGTTGTAATCAAATCCCCAACTCAAGGTTTCACAACCTTAAGTTGTCTCAATAACAAATATTGAGCTTGTAATGAAAAATTCTCTCACAGAGCAAATATATAATCACTGAAGTATAATGAATGAGTATAAGAAAACATAGCACAAAGAGTATATTGATCGATGTGTGATTGCTTGTTCTCAGTTGTTATTCTCTACTCTTTGAATGCTCCATATATATAGATGATTTGTAGTGTCCGTTGGAAGCAATTCAAACATGTCCATTAGAGTCGTGAAGCAACGGTTGACTGTTCTTCTCATTTAAAAACTATCCGTTTGCAATAGATAGCGGTAAGTGAGATCTCAGACATTTTATTTGACTTTTCTCTTATGTCATGATTTCTTCATTGTTTCCCTGTAAACATACTTAGAATACTAGTGTAATAAAGAGTTAATCGTATATATAACAAATCAATAAAGATTCTATTAAAAACATGATTTCTGGACTTCATTACTCGAGTGGCTACTCAAGTGATTATGCTCATTACTCGAGTAGTCCCTTGAGTAATATTATAAAAAATATGGCAGATAGTAATTCAATATATTACTCGGGTAAGACATGGAGTAAGATACCTCACAAACCTTAGAAATATTAGATTACTCGAGTGAGCCCTCGAATAAATTTCAAATAAGTTTGCAGATTACTCGATTACTCCCTCGAGTAATAGCATCAAATTCTTAGCTGAGAGTACCTATTCTTTGCTTACCTGATTACTCTAGTGACCCCTCGAGTAATGCTTCAAATAACTTGCAGATTACTCGAGTGCTCCCTCAAGTAATGCTTTTTTCTCATCTGGTTACTTGAGTGGCTACTCGAGTAAATTGTTGCATTTCTTGGCCGAGAGCTACTAGAAGATATTTTCCCTGGTTACTCAAGTGGCTACTCAAGTAATGCCTTATGCTCATGTTGTTACTCGAGTGGCTACTCGAGTAATGGTTCATATAACTTTGCAGATTACTCGAGTGGCCCCTCAAGTAACTTCTTCCAAATTTTGGCAGTGTCTCTCTGAAACATTTTCTTCAATATTACCCGAGTGCTCACTCAAATAACCTTTAAAGAATCTGTTAGTGATGTTCTTCCTTTGCTCTATCTCTCAAATCTTCTTCATTACTCCAATGCTTACTTCAAGTAAAGCTTTTGTCTGCCATCTAGTTACTTTGTTCAAATTCTTTTCTTTGTTATCAAATCCGTTTATATTATTGATCCAATCTTTGTTATCATCAAAACACATGGGATCTAACAGCGGGCATGTTCAGCGATGAAAGACGGGGTTTTTAGGAAATTTTTTCATTCTTTACACACACATTGAAATGGAGCAAAGGATTTGAAAGGAAGCCTTCTGAGAATGTTGATGATAATCTCCAATGGCAGAATGGTGTTTGGCCTCCAGTCGCAGTTTGCTTGCGAAGGAAATTAGGGATTCTGAAATGGCACATAGGGTCAAGGGGAGAGGAGGGAAGCGAGAGACTGAAAGAAACGATTACATTTTGTAATCTGGGAAAATGGGAAGGCAACGGAGAAAAATATGTTTTTGTGCTTTATTATTATTATTTTAATAGTTTTTTTTTTTGTGTTTTATAAATGCGTGTTTGTTATGGTTTGTCTACGAGGGGAGTGAAATGATATATCCACACAAGCACAATGTTGAATGTGCTTTGGAAATTCATTATTTCAATTGTAAGATGGAATCTTCCACTTTGTTTTTTTATTTGCTCCAGGGTTTTCCTCTATAGGTTTAGAGGATAAAATGTTATCGCACCTCCTAATAAATACGTTTTTCAATATTTGAAATTGTGTTCAACTTGTTAATGAAATCTTCCACTTCTTATGCTAGGATTATGCCCCCATTACTTTCAGATAAATAGGAAGTTCCAAATGTGGACCGTGGGAACAATAAGATAAACTTTATCAAAAAAACAATAAAATAACATTGGGAAAAAAATTGGCGCCACATTTGTAGCTGTTAGCCAATGACTACAAATAAAAAATTTTAAAAATATATAATCCCTGAAATTCAAATGATAGTTATAGCAGTTTTCTAATTTCTACAAGATGCTCCTACAATGTGTAAACTACAAAAGCATCTTGTAGCCGTTTGGACAAACCGCTACAATTATAGTAGTGGTTATTTTGACATGCATAGCGATTCCATAAAGCTACTATAAAATCGTTTGCAACGGTGTGTTTTGTATCAGTTCGCCTAACCACTACTATTGTCGTTTGTAGCGGTTAACTACAAATACGTCATTTTAACTGCTATAAATGGGAGAAGTTTTTGTAGTGAGTCAAATTAAATGGTTTATCATAGGCAAGCATGTCTTTATTCTTATATTTGTTATGAGGATTACAACATGCTTGCCGCGATTCCATTTAATGGAGTGAAATTTTGAATTGTTGTATCAATTGAGTAATTTCATTTTGTGAAAATTATAGTTATGTAAACTCATAACAAGTCATCTAGAGGAAAGGAAGATTTTTCTGGAGAATAAAGTAATTAAATTACTTTAAACAATTGAGCATGTTGATGTTTGTAGATGAAAGAAAACAGAATGAACTATTACTCCTTCACAATCAGTTTTATAAATCATAGTTCTTGAACATTTGTAGATGGAGACAAAAAATAAAGATTTGAAGACAGGTCATGAACGAAAAGTCCAATAAAGTGCACAAAGTCAACTTACCATATTATATGAGCCAACCTGTCAAGGGATAAAACAGACTACTATTTAGAAACAGAGCTGGATCATACAATTGCTCTAAAACAAATATACAGCCGTGTAAGAAAACTTTCTTAATTGATGGTGGCTTGTTATAAAATGATTTTTTGTTGAGTATTGAATTAAATTACCTACTCACTATTGAAACTGATATATAAAAATAGTATACATATAGTTAGATGCAAAACTTCCCCTTCCTGCAAATTTCTGCAGATCTCCAAGTTAGTCAGTCAATTCCAGTCGCTGTTTTGCACTTTGAATAGCTGATCAGAAGATCATGGGTGCGTTTTCTTCATTATCTTCCTCATCTTCTACACTTCCTTCCAAGGAATATGAAGTGTTTCTGAGTTTTAGAGGAGAGGACACTCGCAGATCCTCACCAGCCATCTCCATACACCCATCTCAATACGTCAGAGGTATTGAGATGTTCATTGATAATGAGCTCCCAAAAGGCGATGACATCTCCCAATCACTTATCCAAGCCATTCAGGATTCATCTCTGTCTCTTGTGATCTTCTTTGAAAACTATGCCTCCTCCAAATGGTGTTTGAATGAGCTCATTCACATCCTTCAATCCAAAAAACAGCAGGGACAGATTGTTGTTCCTGTATTCTACCAAGTGGACCCATCAGATGTGCGGAATCAAAGGCGAGCTTATGAGAAAGCATTTGCAGAACATTTGAAGAAAAACCCAGGGAGGGTGGAAAAGTGGAGACAAGCCCTTTTTGAAACTGCCAGTTTAGCTGGATGGGACTCTACTACCTTTAGGTAAGTCTTCATTCTATGAAACTGCCTCGAGTGCTTAATATAAGAGCTAGTTGATTAATTTAGGTAGATTGAAGAAGTTAGTTATATTAATTATTTGTAACAAATATAGTTCTGTTTTTCTAAAATATCATATTTCAACGTAACTACTCTTGGATAGAAACTCTTTAATGTATACAATCAACATGGATACTTTGGGAAAAAATGTAAATTTAGAAGATAAAGTGTATAGAAGTCTTCTATTTAGGATCAAATTCAATCTCTAACTAACTTTTATATTAAGGATGGGATATAGTATTATTGTTAGCTGTTACTTGATTTTAATAAATCATTATTTATTAAGTCCTCTTCATTTGATGTATCGATACCTTCGTTTTGTTTTTTTAACTCTTCTTATTATACTAGGAACGAAGCAGAACTCATCCAAAATGTTGTCACTGACATTATGCAAAAATTGAACCGTCGTTCTTCATATGCATAATTAGCAAACATTCTTGCAATTGATGAGAATTATGATCATATTGAATCATTATTGGAAATTCACTATTACTGGAATTTGGGGTATGGGCGGAATAGGTAAAACAACTATTGCTAAAGTTGTGTTTGCCAAACTCCACTCACAATTTGACGGTTGCTGCTTTCTAGAAAATTTAAGAGAAGAGTCTGAAAAACATGGGTTAAAATATATATATGATGAACTTTTCTTTGAACTATCAAAGAATGCATCCTTGGGAAGATTCTATCATAAAAAAGTCTTCATTATACTTGATGACGTCAGTAATACAAACCAATTAGACTATTTGGAAAATTATGCTCCTCCTTTGGACCTGGTAGTAAAGTTATCATAACAAGTAGGGATAGACATGTACTTAATGGAAGAGTTGATAAAATACACAAGGTCATTGCATTGAACCATGATAACTCTCTTAAACTTTCAACCTCAAAGCCGTTGGCAAAAATGGATACACAAGTGAACATAAAGAACTAGTTTAAAAAGCAGTTGCTTTTGCCAAAGGTAACCCATTAGCCTTATCCATTTTAGGTTCATTTTTTCGTACCAAAACTATACAAGAATGGGAAAGTGCTTTGAGAAAATTGGAAAAGACAACCCATCAAGATATTCAACGAGTGTTAAAGTTGAGCTATGATGGACTAGATGATGAAGAGAGAGAGAGATGTTTCTGGATATTGCTTGCTTTTTGAAAGGTGAAGATAGAGTACGTGTCATAGCAATGTTAGAGAGTTACAACTTTCATGTGGTCATTGGTTTGAGAACCCTTATAGATAAGGCACTGATAAGTATTGATAGTTATTACAAGGTGCAGATGCATGATTTAATCCAATCAATGGCTTTTGAACTTGTTTGTCAAGAGTGTATGAAAGATCCTGAAAAACGTAGTAGATTATGGAATCCTGATGAGATTTATGACGTACTGAAAGATAATAGGGTAAGAAAAAACTCACTTTTTTGACAATACATTTGACAACTTGTAAATGAAATTTGTTAATATAGTGCAATTTACTCACATTCACTTGGATTTTTGTGTTATGTAGGGAACTGATGCAATTGAAGACATACTTTTAAATTTGTCTCAAATTAGAGATGTACAATTGAGTGTTGACACCTTTAAAAAGATGAATAACTTACGGTTTCTCAAATTGTATGCACATGGGGATAAAAGATCGTGCGTTTTGAATATTCCTTCAAGGCTTGATTCATTTTCCAATTCAATAAGATATCTTCTGTGGGACAATTTTCTGTCAGAGTCTCTACCATCATCATTTTGTGGAGAGAAGCTTGTTGAGCTTATCATGCCTGGAAGCCACCTTAAAAGATTATGGGATGGTGTGCAGGTATAATTTACAAATAAGAATATCAATTCAATTGAAACTTGAGACTTTCATTGCCCATGTAATGTTTCTTTTTTAATTGTAATAGGAATTAGCAAATTTAAGAAAAATAAACCTGGATGGATCTAAACAATTGGTAGAGTTGCCAGATTTTTCCAAGGCAAAAAATCTTCAATGGATGAATCTCTCGTCCTGTGAAAGTTTACGCTGTCTTCATCCAACCATTTTATCTCTCCAGAGAATGATTGTTTTGAAGCTTGACAGTTGCATAAATCTTAGTTCTTTGCGAAGTGGGAATCATTTAAAATCTCTACAATATCTCAATGTTGATAATTGCTATAGTCTCAAGGAGTTTTCTTTATCATCCGAGAAAATAATAAGCTTACAATTGGAGGAGACAGGCATCGAGATATTGGGCTCTTCAGTTGGGAATCTCAAGAAACTTGGAGTACTCTCTCTTAATGGCTTAACACTGAAGGATCTTCCTGTGAACGAGTATTTTTTCTTGAGATCTCTTAGGAAGCTTCATCTTTATGATTGTGGAGATATTATTGACGAATTTAAGTTGCATATCCTATTTGATGGTTTGCAATTATCTCTAGAAACTCTTAAGTTGGTTGGAAGTTACACATTAACTAAACTCCCCAACAACATAAAATATCTGTCAAGCCTTCAATTTCTGTCCTTGAGGAACTGCAAGAGCCTTCACTGGATACCAGAACTTCCATCATGTATCCATAAATTAGATGCCACTAACTGCACAGCATTAGAGAGCCTTCCTGTAAGCATCAAACATTCAATGCTAAAATACATCATCTTGATGAATTGCAGGAGACTTGGTTCTCTATCGGAAATTCCACCATTCACCAGTGAAGTTATAGCTTCTAATTGCATATCATTGGAGACTTTATTCCCTCCAATAAGTTATATATTGCAGCCAACATTCCTGTTTTTAGAAAACTGCTTGAAGTTGGGGAAGCATTCACTTTCTTATATAACAGAATGTGCTTATTTCTCATTGAAGCGAAGGTTATTTACAAACCATTTAGGTGCTGTTTGTTACCCAGGAACAATTGTTCCGGAGTGGTTTAGATATAATCAGGCAATAGAGGATTCAAACTTGGTTACTATTGAACTTACTTCAAGTTTGAGCAACTTGCAGGGCTTTATCTTGTACTCTATCATTTCTCAATTGAAGCCAGAGCACAGCCACTCCAGTCGATTGAATTGCAGAATGTATTGGGAAGAAGATGGTAAACAGATCCAAAGCTTGGATTTTGATATGAGCGGAATCAAACTTACATCGCATCATGTTTATCTTTGGTGTAGTCCATGCAGATTCATAAAAACATCAAGAAACAATTATAATCCAAAGCTTTCATTCAAATTCTCTGTTGTTAGATATGATGAGGATGAAGACCTTGAAATATCATCAGAACTTGATGTCTCGATCGTATCATGTGGAGTTTCACCAATATATGCCTCTGAACATTACAAAATCCGTCAACAAATGGAATTAGAGTCGGAGTTGGAGTCAGGATACAGGAAGTTACTTCAGAAGAAGGAATTGAATAATTCACAGTTAGCTAAAAGAAAAAAGAGGCGCAGAAATATTGACGTGGAACAAGAACAACTCAGTTCAACAAAGAAATGGATAGTAAATGACAACGTAAAATTAGATATATTCTAAGCAAAATATCTATTCTGTTCTTTAATGAAAAGTAGATACTGTCTAGTATATTTACATGTTAAAATCTCCTTATTTTTAAAATTGGGCTTTAAATTCTTCTTGGCGGGTTATAATGTGTATATTTCTTCTCATACAACATCGCTGGTATTTTTCTTGAAGCAGAAGTCCAGTCATGCAGGCTTTTAGATTAATTGAAGCATAAAATATCAGGAAATTTGGTATGTGGTCATAATAAATCATGAAAATGCTTAAATAAACAAAACTTGAGAGTGTTTATCTTATGGATTGAAATTACATTTTTTCTCCCATTCTTTTACTCATCTGGTGGGATTTCTGTCTTTTTATAACATATTTCAACTTATGCAGCAAAAATTAAGGGCTTGGAAAAAGTTCCCCATGACCATTCATGAAGCCAAGAAACTTTCATCTCCTCTGGATGTTATAACTAAATGTTGATCGCATGTAAATTAATTGTTGGAATTAACTTAAGAGTTATTTATTTTCTTTCTGATGCATACCCTGCATTGTGTCATACATAGTATTTATGCATCTTGGAAAATATTTACACCAGTCTAGTGAATAGGAGCAAAAACTTATTGTCAGTTCCCAGTGTATTTTGATAATAGGATACGCTCCATTTAAAAAAAAAAAAAATTCTTCACATGACATTAAGTTTGAATCTATTTAGCTCGTCTTTTTATTGCAGGGTGCTTCCTTGTTCATTGAAGTAATGGAATTAAAATCGAAGATTATAAGAACGATGTGAATTTGATTCTAAATGTAAGAGCCATTTTTTTGGGTTAAGCTCCAATTTTATCCTGAAATTTGTCATGTAAGAGCAATGTTGTCCTTAAAATTTATAAATGGTAACAATTTTGACTCAGTTGCTATCCATATTAATTCTAACTATTAGTTAACCAAACATGATGAGCTGACAAATCCATGTGTCATCAACGACATTTAATTTTAGTTATAAACAATTTTTTTTTCAATGCCATTTTCTATTTCAATCCATTTCATTTAGTCTGCATGCCAAACAAGGCTTGAGGAGACTGGTTACGATATTTCATGTTTGGTCTTACACATTTATGTTTCCTGTACAGCTAGCGCATACCCATAGGTTTTTTTCAAGGAAAATATGAAGGAAAACAAATGGATCAAGTTAGAGGTATCTGAAAGAACATGGAAATACCCAAACCTATGTTTCACAATTGCTAGTATGTATCAGTGATATCATCAAGTATGAGCAAAAGCTCCTACTTTTTTTGAAGGAATCACACAGAAAAAACAAAAAACAAAGTCTAAACTGAAATGTAGGAGGGGGATATTAATGATCAAGTAATGGTAGAAAGATTAATACCACTAATAATTTGTTGCCTTTGGGGTAATCATGAAGTCAAGTCTTTGGGGAAATTATTTCTTCGTTATAATAACTTTACTACCTTCTCCCAAAAAATTGCATGTTATCCTACTTGAGATCCTCTAACTCCTTAGAAGTATCACTTTCATCGAGTAGAAACATAGGCCTTCTTTGATTATATACTCTGTTTTTTTTTTCTCACAAATAGTTTTATAAAATAGTTTTTTTTTTTGTTTTAAAAAACAACTTTTTGTTTTTTTATTTTTTAAAACAATTTTTTAAAAACAGTTTACCAAACAGGTTTTATTATTTTATTGTTTTAAAAATAAAAAAAATAATTTTTAAAAACAAAATCAAACAGCTTGTAACTTTTTGATTACTGAGCCTTTTCGTTGCAAGTGCATTATATCTTAAAGTACTTGATGGGTTAGTTTGCTTATCTTTCCTTAGTAGCTTTGAGACAAGAGAATGACGTACATGTTCTAATCCACTCTCTCTCTCTCTCTCTCTCTCTCTCTCTCTCTCTCTGTTTTCTTCGCTTACATCTTTCTCCAAGAAGCCATAATCGTCATACGGAGAAGATAATTTAGCAAATACAACATTTGTCATTGTGGTCTTACACACACCACCCATCCCCAAAATTCCAATTTTGTGAAAATTTTCCAATAACTCTTCAATAGGATCAATCATTTCACCAATTCCAATCAAACCTTTTAATGCATCTCGACAATATGTGTGTGTGTGTGTGTATATATATTCCAGTTTACAATTTCTTTAACTAAATTGGATTCATCCCTCTTGAAACAAAGCCAAAAAGACACGTAAACATAGTAAACCATACAAAATAATGACAACATCGCCCAAAAAAAAAAAAGAAAAAAAGATGCACATGCAACGGTATTGAAAATTGAACCGACTAGTTAAAACCGTAGTTCAAAAAGTCAGTGGTACGCACCCACAGCTAAATTAAGATGAGATGAACCCAATCATGATTTAAATAGTGAAAATTTCACTGCACCCTATTGTAGTCATTTTTTTTTTTTTTGCCGTCTATTGTAGTCATTTTACTTCCAACAGATCCCAAAATATTTTGAAAATTAAATGTACTCTTTAGACAAAAATGAAATTAAATTTTATAGGTGAAAATATATAGATACTCTTTTATTTTTCATAAAAAAAAAAGAGTTAACAGTCGCCGGAGCTCCAACCTCCATCGGCAATCAGTCGAAGCTCCGGCTATGAGAGAATATATTTGCAAACAAGTAGAATAAATAGGTTTACAATCAAAATTAGGCAATTAATTTGAAACATAAGGGAATTAACAACTCTTATAAATGCAAGTATCTACATATGAACATTGGACTAAGAAAGAATTAGATGGATCAATAGAGGCAACTACCCACCCTTGATGCTTCTCACCTTCCCTAGACATCCTTACTTTCTCCGAGCAACCAAAACATACATGCAAACAAATATAAAATAAATTGATATGGCGAATACTATTCAAACTCAAGAAAAAAAAAAACACTTTTGATGATGACTTGGCATGAGTTTATAAATGTATAGCTTTGAATAAATGATATCTATACAGAAAAAGATATAATTATAAAAGAGTCATCAGCAAGTTTTTTTTTTCAGAATGTCACTCCAGCGCCCATGTTATTGTACACGTCATCACTTTCAAGATAAAAAGGTCAAACTAACGGTCAAACAGTCAAACTAACGGTCAAAAGATAGTTTTGCACCTATTTTAAAACCACATAGTCACTTTTGCACCTAAAAAAAGCATTTGGTGTTGGGTGCACTTTGAGAAAAATCACATGTGTATTTTTACACCTTAACTCTTTTTTTTTTAAGTAAAAGAGCTAGCCCTGGATATTTAAACAAGCATAATATCCCTGGTTAACTTTCATTCCCTCTCATAAGATATAGAACCTTGGTATACTAACTGAGACAAAATCGAACATATAGGAGCAACTAAATTATGCATTCATCTATGAAAACTGAAACTCTGTTAGTATAGACGGTAAAAATAAAGCTGTTTTCTTTTTTTGCTGTCAGTAATCAGTTCATATAAACGAACCTTGAAAGATGAATCATTGAATATTTCTATTCTAGATGACTGATCTAAATGGCATCAAGGAATATAGAAACAACCATAATGCTCAATGCTAGCTTTTTGTGGGCTCATTCCCGCCAAAAGTTTCTCGAAGTAAACCAGCCACACAAAAATGAGAGTTGTAGAGCAATTGACAATATTGGCATCTAAAACTGTTGGGGAACAGAGTAGAAAGGTCTGTATGTCATACTTAACACTCACTCTCACTCTAACTTTCATTAAGGCTGCAAGAAACCTCATCCTTCCAAATAAATTATGACAGTCTTGTTAACCTTTTCTTCCTGAATGTCTAAGTAGACAACAAAACCCAAATAATTTATAAAGCAGCAATCACATATGTATCTATTAAAACTAAACATCTGATGATGTGGAAAGTTGAAAACTTGGAAGCAGCTAGAACTCAATTTCTATATTATAGATAACAAACCAAAGGGGCATATTGTTCACAAAGGAATAAATTATATAGTTCACTCTCTTGTGCTCTGTATATAATAGCAACTAAACTGTATATTCATCTACTGGAAAGCAATAACTCATTTAGTTTACTCTCTTGTGCTGAGTATTAATTATATTGCTCTATTAGAATGAAAAAATGAGAAAGCAAGAAGCTTTGATATGTCACGTTCACCTTTCCTTCCCACTTAGTATATGAAGTGTCCAACAAAACCCAACAAATTCATATAATAGCAACTAAACTATATGTCATCCATGAAGATTGAACATATGATATATAGAAGGCTAAAATAAAGTTTGAAACAACTAGGACTAAATTTGTCCATTCCAGATCACAGATCAAAGGGGCTTCAGGGATTATAGATACAACCAAAATGTTAAAAGGTTTTGTGGCTTAATTTCCACCATAATTACCGCGACAAAAGAAATCTGCGATGTAGAGCAAAGCTATTCAACCTGGGTGTTTCAAACAGACCAAGACTATTTCGTTCCTCCAAATACATGCAGGACTTGAAACATCTGAAATTGGTCCAATTCTATATTTCTGAGTACAACTCAAACTCTTCCCTGATTCACTAGCAACCTCCTCCATCACCCATACATGGATGAAATGAGATCCAGAGTCCTCCTCAGTCACATAGTGAACCTCAATTTTGCTATTGTACACTCCAAGCCTAAACATAGTACCATAATCAGTTATTATTTGTGTGAATCTGAACACTTCCGTGGCTAGGTCGAACCAAACTATTATAGGTGAAATAGGCCCTATTAACAACCAAGAAATAGTTCCATCAGTATTGACAGCTTGAATTATAAATCCTGCATTCAGTATAGCCACAAATTCAAATTCTAGTTCCTTCCATAAACCTGTGCTTAATGAATAAGCCTTCGCTCGATCATACCCGATGGGACACAAGCGTTGATCTTCCTTCTTTGTACACAACTCTTGATTATAAATTTTCGCTATCTTGTAATCATTAACAATGCTACTGTACCCAAATCCATATGTGCAAAAGTCCCAAAAATCAATCGTTGTTAGGGGTATTTCTCTGACATTTTTAATCACTCGGTTCCACAGCCAAAGCGAACGACCATGATCAACTTGGACACAAAGCAAGCCATTGCAAGAACCAATGATTCTCCAACTACCTCTGAAGGCATTGATCGAGGGTATGCTCAGAGCTTCAATGGTTTCCATCTTATGATTAAGCAAATATAAAGACAGATACCTATGATTGTAATGGTATTCATGGATGAGAAATAGAGGGCCTTCGCGAGCAGAGTGGCGGGCATGTTCAGCGATGAAAGACGGGGTTTTGAGGAGATTTTTTCATTCTTTACACACACATTGAAATCGAACAATGGATTTGATAGGAAGCCTTCTGAGAATGTTGATGATAATCTCCAATGGCAGAATGGTGTTTGGCATCCGGCCGCAGTCTGCTTGCCGGAGGAAATTAGGGATTCTGAAATCGCACACCAGGTCATGGGAAGAGGAGTGAAGCGAGAGACTGAAAGAAACGATTACATTTTGTAAGATGGGAAAATGGGAAGGTGACAGAAAAATATGTTTTTGTGCTTTATTATTAGTTTTTTTGAATAATTTTTTGTGTGTTTTATAAATGGGTGTTTGTTATTGTTTATCTACGAGGGGAGTGAAATGATACACACACACACAAAAGCACAGTGTTGAATGTGCTTTGGAAATTCATTATTTCAATTGTAAGATGGAATCTTCCACTTCTTTTTTTTTTTATTTGCTCCAGGGTTTTCCTCTATATGTTTAGAGGATAAAATGTTCTCGTATTTCCCAATAAATACGTTTTTCAATATTCAGAATTGTATTCAATTTGTTAATGGAATCTTCCACTTCTTTTTTTTTTAATTACAATAATAAGTCAACTACTTAAATCATTTCCTCAACACAAATTCTCAGCAAGAAAGTCAGGAGGTATTGTAAACTGAATCACCCTTAAAGCCTTACTCATTGATTCCTTTGCAAGCATATCAGCTACAGAATTTGCTTTATGATAGCACCATTCGATATCTACTTTCTAGTCTCGGTTCAATTTGTGTCTAACCTCTAACAATAAATCAGCATGCCTATGTTCTTCATCCCAGCCATCTTTAATGAGTTGTATCGCCTCTCAGCAATTTGACTCAAGTATCACTTGAGTAAGCCTCATATCCCAAGCCATCTTCAAGCCTATTAGAATTGCCCAGAGCTTGGCCAGAAAACAGCTCCCAGGTCCAATACCAAACATGAATCCCCCCAGGACATTACCTTCTTGATCCCAAACAAGTCCTCCACAACCTGCCATAGCATTGCCTGTACCACTTGCACTGTCAACATTTAGTTTAACCCATCCCTCTATGGGTGGTATCCGCGAGACTCTTCTAATTTCCCCCAATCCCTCTTTATGTAATTCTATACTTGACCACCTTGTTTTTCTCTCAGCTGCTCAAAAATGTATCTTGCACTCGTTGTCTTTGAGTTGAAGATTGTTGAATTACGATTAAGCCAAAGTTGACGGCAAAGAAGGGCAAGCCAAATCGGCTAGTTAACCCCATCGATCTCCCTCCTGCATCCCAAGTTCCAATCGAACCACATCCTGACATTTGTCTCAGCATAAAACCTGTTCCATCTTTGTCCTTGTAATATTTTGTCTCAGTACTATTTTGCTACTTTGCAATCCTGCAACAATGGATAACATCTTCACGAACACCCGTACAACAGTAACAATAACTATTCATTGTCAGACCTCTAGCCATCCGCAACGTATTTGTCAAAATTTTCCCTCATGCTGCTAACCACATGACCATCTTGCATCGCTGGGGTACATTATTCTTCCATATTTTCCTACACAAACTTTGGTGAGGGGGTGTTGGTGTCCTCTAAGCAGGGAATAAGTTGAACAGACCGAGAACTCCCTACCATGAGTTAGTTGCTATCTTGGCTTATTGAGATTACTACTTCTCACATTCAGATCCATTCGTTGTATTTCATGCAGGACTGAAGAAGGAAGGTACATATGGAAGTTTCCCCAATCCCAGCTGCCTGAAACAATCATATAGTCACAAACCCGATCCGCCTTCATGTACTCAGGTAGTTAAAAAATGCAAGCCTATTATAGCGTGTCAAAGTTTGGGAGCCAATGATCCATCCAAAACTTTACATTTTCACCATTTTCAATTCTCCATCCAATGCCAATATACACCTTGTTCCATACATTTTGAATGCCTTTCCATGCATAACACCCTATGCTTTTAGTACTTATCTTTGGCAAAATATCATCCCCACACTCGTACTTTTCTCACAAAAATTTAACCCAAAGAGGATCCCATCTCTTCACAAGTCCCCAACCCAATTTCATCATGAAAGCCTCATTTTGACTTCGAGCATGTTTAAGTCCCAAATCTTCAACAGACTTCAACTTGTAAACATCATCCCATGCAACCAAAGTTTCTTACTTTGTCCTACATTACCCTATAAAAAAATTTTGCATCTTTTATCTATATCATCACAAATAGATTGTGGTAGCCAGGCCAACTGCATTGCATAGCTGGGAATAGCTGCTACTATAGAAGAAACCAACATGTGTCTAGCCGCAATTGATAGGAAATTTGCTTTCCATTATACCAATCTCTTGTCCATCTTTTGAATTATGAACTAGTATGTATGCTTTGAAACCCGATCATGATGAATTAGAATGCCTAGGTACTTCTCAAGGTCTGTGGTGGGAGTGAAGCCCAGAAACTCACTAATCTCTCTCTTACGTTGGTGACATATGTTGTCAGATAAAAAGATCCTCGATTTTACTTCATTAACTTTTTCCCCTGATGCAGCACAAAAATCCTCCAAGCATGCTTTAATAATTGCTACTTGATCCAAAGATGCTTTTGCAAAAAGAATCAAGTCATCTGCAAAAAATAGATGAGACACAGCAGTACCATTTTTCTTCAGTCTGAAAGGTATCCAATTCTCTTCTTGAACCTCATTCTGAACCATATGAGCTCGCTTTTCCATAACCAGTATGAACAAATAGGGGGATATAGGGTCACCTTGTCTTACACCCTGTGAAGGTGAGATGACTGGACCAGGGTCACTATTCCCTAAAATTTGCATCTGGGCTGTAGACAAGCAAGAAGCAATAATATTGATAAAATCAGATGGAAAGCCTACCTCCTGCAGGCAAGCATGGATGAAATCCCATTGAACCTGATCATAGGCCTTTTCTAAATCAATTTTCAAGGCCATGAATCCTTGCTTCTTTTTCATATTTCGCATTGAATGAAATATTTCCCATACTAGAATAATATTATCTGAACTTTGCTTTCCAGGTATGAAACTATATTGATTTGGGGCAATAATAGTTGGCATTATATATTTCATTATGGTAGCCAGGATCTTTGTAACCACATTATAGACCACATTGCATAGACTGATAGGCCTGAAATCATGGATTGTTTGTGGAATTTTTGTTTTTGGTATTAACACTATATTTGTACCATTTACCCTCTGTATATCCTCAGGATTTCTGAAAATTTCCTGTACCATGTTTGTGACGGGATCACCTACAACTTCCCATTGATGCTGATAAAAAAGTGGATTCAATCCATCAGGCCCCAAAGCTTTCAAGGGTCCCATACTGAATATCACCTTCTTCACCTCTTGTTTTGTCACCATGTCACCCATAGATCGCAACACATTATCAGGAACTGTTGGATATATTCCTTCAAAATTAATGTTTACTCCCCTCTGCTATTCTTCTGCATACAATTTTTGGAAATAACTCGTACCTTCTATCTTAAGCTCTTCATCACTACATATCCAACTTCCATCATCCCTTCATAGAGACTCAATTTGTTTTCTTCGTTGTCTGCTATTTGTAACTGTATGAAAATATCTATTTTTATCACAATGAGAATTCCAATTACACCTAAATCTTTGTATCCACATTACTTCTTCTTGTACTAAACACTTCTCTAACTCTTCCCATAGACCTCTCTTTAGCTTCTCTATGTTCTCTGGTTGGATGCGTCTCTTATTAAGTTAATCAAGTTCCCAAAGCAAGGAGGCTTTCCTGTAATTTATGTTTCCAAAGGTATACCTATTCCATATACTCACATCACAATGAAATTCCTTTACATTCTCTTCCTATAATCTAGATACCCTTTATGCATTTCATACTACTTCCATGAATGAATCATCTGTCACCCAAGGAGTAAAGAATCTAAACTTTTTCCTGTATTTCTTCTATGGACTATTTGACTTTTTGAAAAGCAAAGGACAATGATCAGATTTATACCGAGGGAGATGAAGAACTAAAGTATCTGTAAATTTTTCTAACCATTCACTATCCGCTACCACTCTATCAATTCTCCTAGTAGACCCATTCTGAACCTACGTATATTTAGGACCTTGAAAAGTTACTCCACTCATGCTGTTACTTCTCATCCATTCTATAAATCCACGGTTTAGGTACATTGGCATTCTAGCTACTGATCGCCTTTCAGAATCATTTATTATCGCATTAAAATCACCTCCAACACACCATCGAATAATGCTATTCTCTTTATTGCATTCAGTTGTTGCCATAATTCTCTGCATTTAACCTTGACTGGATGGCCATACACTACAAAGAGTTCCCAACTATTTTCCTTCCCCTGATTAAATATACCATGAAGAACCTGTGATGCCTTGTACGTTACACAAAAATCTACATTGTCATCCCAGAAACACCATATTCCTCTACTGAAACCACTAGCATCCACTAATTCCATATTTCTCTATCCCAAGCGTCTTATAATGCCTTCAGCTTTCTCCCTCTTCTCTCTTAGTTCAAGCAGAGCCAAGAAATTAAAATGGTATTGCTTCTTAATTTCATATAAAAGACCTACAAAATAGTGCTAACCTATACCTCTTGAATTCCAAATTAATATGTTGTAATCCATAAAATATTATAATGGGATAGATAAAAATCACAACCGGTTAGGAATCATCATTATGAACAGGCATCTCTGCCTCACCTATGTCCTCATCATTCGGCATAAGAGATAAAGGATTTTTTCCCCTTATATAATTTAAACCATTATGAGCTCCTAGATCGCAAGGCACTTCTTCTTCAAAAACAGTGGTCTCTAGGTACGATACATGAGGACTATAATTCAAGTCATGATCAATGACAAGAACAATCAAGGGATCATGAATTTTGCATTGGAAAGAAGAAGCTTTTGGTGGAATGTAACAAGGAAGAAGAAAATATGGGGCCAAAAGGAAAATTAAGTAACAGCCCCAAAAGGACTCCACATGTGCCAAAAGTAGTTACGAAAATGCCCCTAAAACCCTAAAAGTAGGGCTGCCAAGGGTAATTTCATAATTTGACATTGAATTTGGTAATTTTGAGCCCAAAAATGGATTCCTTGGGTGAACACCATCATTGTCAAAATGATGGGGCGAATGATGGATACAATTCATTTTTCAACGAAGTTACAAAAGTTATGGGTATGCGTAGGGGAGGTTGAACCGAATGAAGTTGGGGTGGGTTTTTTGTGTGTTCAAATTCACTGATGTATCTAATTATGAGATGGCTTTGACGGGAGGACCTTGGCTTCTCTTTGATCATTATATCTCGGTGCAACCATAAAAGCAGGATTTTGACCCCGAAGCCGAAGTTGTAATGAAAATAGCTGCATGGATTCGGTTTGCAAAACTCCCTTTATATTATTATGAACTTCAATAATCTTCAACTCAAAGACGACGGGCGCGAGATAGATTTTTGAGCAGGTGAGAGCATAAACAAGGTAGTCAAGTATATAATTACATAAAGAGGGATTGGGGGCAATCAAAAGAGTCTCGTGGATACCACCCATAGAGGGATGGGTTAAACTAAGTGTTGACGGTGCAAGTGGTATAGACGGTGCTGTGGCAGGTTATGGAGGACTTGTTCGGGATCAAGAGGGTACTGCCCTGGGGGGATTCATGTTTGATATTGGACGTGGGAGCTATTTTTTGGCTGAGCTTCGGGCAGTAAGTCTCATATCTCAGGCCATCTTCAAGCCGACAATGAGTAGGGGTGAGCATTCGGTATTCAGTTCGGTTTTCAGTGAAAACTGAAATAACCGAATAACCAAAAAGAGGTATTTTTAAACACCAAACTACCTATAATAACCGAACTAAATCAACCAAAATATTTTGGTTCGATTACCAAGTTAACTGAATTAACCGAGAAAGCATTCAACACTTAGAGTTTTCCATCATGTTTCAAGTGTCATGATACTAAAAATGCTTCAAAAATGTCCCTTATGTTGCACAATCTAAAAAAAATCAAATATATCAATTTAAACTAACTATAATATTGATTCATCAATGAAAATAAGAATTATATTATCTATGGTAAAATCGAAGCATAAAATGGAATAAATAATGAAATTGGAAAGGGGAGCCAGAGTTGAGTTAATGCAAAAAAGAAAAAACTAATAGGCATGATATATTATCACTGGGCCATTTTTGCCCCTTTGGACAAAAAAAACAGAGAAGAGATCCATTCAAGCAACACTGGAAAAGAAAGGTTAGAGAGCATCAATGACTTTAAGTTTGATCTTCAAGTGTTAGAGAAGTCAAAGAGCAACAAATCGAGTCAACTTTCATAGGTGATGATATGGACATAGAGCTCGAGATGCAGTGTGATCTTCAAGCGTTTGAGAGGTGACTCAAGCAAGAATGAATGATGACTGCTATGTTGAGCTGTAGGAAATAGAGCAGCTAACTTGGGGTTGGAGTGGAGACTTAAGGTGTTAGGGTTTAGTTTTGGACTTGGGCTGTTGGACATTTTTTTAAGAAACAATAACGGGTATTGGACTTGGGCTGTTGGACATATTTTTTTCAAAAAGGATAATAGTTATTGGACTTGGGCTACTAGACATATAGATAAAACATACATACAATCCCATCAATCACATGTCATTTCGATTGTTCGGTTATAACTAAAACTTTTTTTTGAACACCGAACACCGAATTTACATGGAAAAATATCGGAAAGAAAAACCAAAATTGAATTAACCGAACCAAGAAAACCGAATTAAGTTCGGTTTGGTTCAATTTTTGGTTTCAGTTTTGATTTGCTTACCCTTAGCCGATACGACGTCCTCCTCCTCCTCAACTACTGCTGCCACCGCTACCTTCTCCTCTACCTTCACCATTGTCATCGTTGCCACCATGACCTCCTCTTCCTTCACTGTTGTCGCCGCCACCCCCTGTTGCTGCCATCACCCTCGTTGCGCCACTACTACCACTACCTCCTTCCCCACCATTATAGCTGTCACCACCTGCCTTCACTACTACCATATTATTGTTTCTGTCAACTCTACCATTGATATGAGTGTAGATGATCAATTAAATAGTGTAAGTGTACACTGTCGTAATCAAGTAATATAGAAGTAAGTAGAGTATCGTTCCCACGAGGATTGATCACTAAATACCAAAATGAGCAATTTTAAGTCTATTTAGTCGATCGATTAGTTGGTGATTTAGAGTACAAAATAAAAGCAAGACAATTAAATATGAATGCAGATGTTAGGAAAGCAAATATGAGAAAAAGCCCTAGGGATTAGATTTCACTTAACAAATTCTGGATTGAACCACTTATCTATTTTAGCCCAATTTATTCCACATGATTGATAGTCGAGTTTCCCTAATTTAATTACCAGCCTCTTCCAAGGTCAAGCAATTCTATAATAAATCGCTAATCCAATATATTCCTTTATGAATTTAAGCAATTAATTATGCATTCAGATTTATGGAACTCAGTAAGACTAAGATGGAGGCATGCAAGAATTGATACAATGTATGAAATTAAATCTAGAAAGTAACACACTTTATTCAGAACTGTCAGAGAAAAGATCTCTCCGTGTCAGAGAAAGGCCTCTAATTGTCAGAGAAGGACCTTTGATTCTCTTCCTCTCTTCCTCATTTGAGCTTGGCATTGATCTCTATTTATAGGGGAAAAATGTGTGCTACAATACTACTACAGTGATCTGACGGCTGCTATAGTGACTGTCGGCAAACAGCTATAGTGTCCAGCGGCTGCTACAGTGACTGTCGGCAAATAGCTACACTGTCTGGCGGCTCTACAGTGCTTCCGTCGCTACAGTGACTTCCATCCGCTATAGTGTAACTTCTATCCGCTACAGTGATCCTGCTGCTATAGACTTTCATTTTTTTATATTTATTTATTTATTTTTATTTTAAATACTATTTATTCCAAAAACATTATTTATTTATCAATCACACCCAATTTTATTATATTAAACGCAAATATCATCCATAAAATCATCATATAAGGGAAAATAAATATGTAAATATTTTATTTATCAAATTCCCCCACACTTAACTCTTGGACGTCCTTGGACAAGAAGTAACTAATAAGTGCTTCTAACAAAATCAGAAGTGTCAGGTCATAAGTAAGAACACAGTTGAAAAATAAAGAGATCATAGTATTAATGAATCAACAAAAATATAAACTGGTAACTTTGATTGAAAATGAATAAACCGAGTTTTTACTTATAGCTCATTATCTCAATCTCTCAAGTGTTCAAGGGTAAGTGTTTCGCTCAAATTCAACCGAAAAAATTGCACTACCATAGGCTTGCTAAAAATCTCAATCTCCACTGCCTAATTCACATGCATAATTCAAATGAAAAGGACTTATTAAGGGTTGTAATAGTAAAGGAATGTAAAACATGATATGAAAGGCTAAAGAAATAGAGCAATTGAAAAATGGGCTACTTGTAAATTTATCTCATCACAACAACCCACAATTCAAACACTTAACATTTTTTTCATAATTTTTTCCTTCTTTTTTTTTCTCTTGTTTTTTTTATTTTTTATTTTTTTTGCTCTCTTTGTTTTTTATTTGCAATTGTAAAGTTGATGATAGACACACCCCCACACTTTGTCAAAAGCCCATTTCACAAAAATTTCAAATGCTCCACTAATCTTCCGAATAAGGTAAAAGCACTTGATATATCAGTAACGCACATGTTAATGGATTGACAACAAAGAAACAGTCAATTAGGCTCAAAAGGACTTATCAACGGTATAATTGCAAGGTTGGCTATTTGGTTCTGGCTAAAGAAAATGAATGCCTTTATCATTTTTGAATGTGCATGTGAGATGTTATTTCAACCAGATTTAAAGCAAGTTCTAGAGTGACAACTTAATAGGTTAATATCACACACAAGAGAAATAATCATTATAGGCTTAGAAGCTCACAGCTAGGGATTTTTAAACTCAGTTCATTCAATCTCAAAATTTGTCACCAATTGCAACAATCCGTTGTTCATTCATGCTATAAAATCTCTAAATTCAATTGATCCATACTTCAAACTTGTATACTTCTTAAGATCATTACAAAGCACTTGAACAAGATAAATTTTTTTTTACTTTTTTTTTGGAAAAGATAAAAAAATGCAACTAATAAAGTGCAACTAATGAAATGCATCTCAGGAGTTAAGAATAACTCCTTACTCTGCCATTTTTTTCCACACCCCATGCATCTAATGATTTTACTAACTAACAAAAGAAAAGCAAATTTTTTCCTCCTCCCCCAACCTAAATCAGACATTGTCCCTAATGTCTTCTAGAGCTCAGAGGAGGTGTTTTTTTAACATAAACACACAATAAAGTAAAACCAAGAGATTAAGGAAAGTTACAACCTAAGAGTGGTATCTGGGTTCTGCTTCTGACTACTATCAGAAGATTGCCCACCTATTTCTTGACGAGTAGATCTGGTTTAGGTTTATAGGTTTGTAGTTGATTGGGCAGTTGATCAGCAGTTGGTGTAGCAATTATGGAGTGGTGAGTTGCTTGGGGTATGAATCCTGTTTCCACAGCATGATCAAGAAAAGACAACAAATTAACATAAAAACCATTAACATTTAACAATCCTAACGGCTTTTTGTGATAGTTTAACTTAGCCCAATAAGCAACACTAGAAATGCCATCCAATGTCTCCAAACCACTAGGTAGAGCAATAAAAGCTTAAGCATGGTAGAACATTACTCCCATCTATTCAGGCAAGCTCGAAACCTGTAACTCTTGTCCTAAGGAAAAAATGTGATCTTCCAACTCCTTCACCCTTACACTTAAACCCTTGCTTCCATTCATAGATGCAGAAATGGCCACACTTCCCTTTAGGCCCTGGATGCCTCCCCCGTACACAAAGTTGATTTTTCTGGCAGCTAATGCAATTCCAAGTTCATTTGCTGCTGTTATAAACTCTCCTCTCTTGCCCAAATCAGTTTCACCAAAAATGCAAATAGATGTAAATCTACATTTTTGTGTGATACCCTTTTTCTCATTCTTTCTCTCGGACCATGTATGCTTACAAGAGGAAGAATGCATATTTACAAATGGAAGTGTGCATATTTACAAATGAAAGAGTACATATATATAACACTAAAGCAGCGACACCAAAATCATACAAATCACGCATTTTTCAAAAAATTTTGAAAAACTTCTGACATGAATGACTGGCTTAATTTGCGTGAAGAAAAAGAGGAAAGAAAGTCAAACATTACTAAAAAGAAAAGAGATATTAAATAAAAGCTTCTGAAAAGATAAGACAGATTAGACAAAAGTGACAAAAAGGATAAGGAAGATTAAAACAAAAGCATGATTATGTACAGTAGTTGTGATTTTGGCTCACATCTTCCTCTAGTTTTACGTCGAGAAACGGCTTAAATGCTTTCTATGAATCGAAGATTTGCTTCCCATCCAGTTTTCTTATAAACTGACAAATAGGGTCTTTTAACGTCAGATTCCCAAGACAATAGTGCTCTTTTTCTCTGTTGAATATATCTGCTAAATCAAGAAGAATACGATGAATATCACCACTCGAATGCGTCTCAAGAGTTTGAATGATATCATCCAGTGACTCCTTACTCAGTCCATCCTTTATAAATTTGATTTTATCTTCTCTATTTATAGAAACCATACCTTTACTCCTACAACGCTGATCACAATTCCACCTTGCACATTTATGGCAGACCTTCATTCTTTTAGCTCTTCTCTTTTTGGAGTAAGAACTTCTTCCCATTCCTGGCAAAGGTTTAACAAATGAATCATGAATCTCACCTGCTAAACGTACCTTATCTTCAATGATCCAACGTACATCTACAGGAAGGCCCAAACAATTGAATATCATCATACTTTCAAGTTGACTGTTATAGATCTTCCTGAGCACATCTTTGGGAAGTGTGGGGAACCTGTTATTAAGCTTTGCAAGAGATTCCTCCATGGTAACTTAAAATAAAAATGATGAAAACTGAGTGAGTAGGAAAGAAAATTGAGAGAGTAGGAAAGAAGTTTTAGGTTTCCCTCCCAAATAGCCGCCCTTCTTTAGCATCTTTAGCTAGACAAAAATAAAAAAAATTATTTATTTTCTTTTTTTCTCTTTTTTTAAAAATTTTTAAGAAAAACAAATTACTAGATTGAGGACTTACCTGTTGGTTCCTTAAACATGATGATAGATTTCAAAGTGTTGAGTGCACCTTCATTGTATTCTTTAAGCCTTTGCCCATTCACTTTGAATTTTCAATCACCATCTTGAATCTCTACAGTTCCATATGGCCATACTTGAATCACAGTAAAAGGACCTGACCACCTTGATCTCAACTTTCCTGGAAAGAGCTTTAACCTTGAGTTATATAAAAGCACTTTTTTGTCCCGGTGAAAACTCTCTCCTCAAAATTCTTCTGTCATGCCACATTTTTGTCTTCTCCTTGTATAACTTTGCACTTTCATAAGCTTGTTGTCTGAATTCTTCAAGCTCATTAAGTTGGAGAAGCCTTTTCTCACCAGCTACCTTTAAGTCAAATTTAATGCTTTTACTGCCCAATATGCTTTGTGCTTCATTTCTACTGGAAGATGGCATGCTTTTCCGTAGACCAATTAATATGGGGATGTACCAATTGGTGTCTTAAAGGCAGTTCTATAAGCCCAGAGTGCATCATCTAACTTTTAAGCCTAGTCCTTTCGGTTGGAATTCACTGTCTTCTCTAAGATCCACTTTAGTTCTCTATTTGAGATTTCTACCTGCCTGCTATTTTGTGGATGATATGGAGTCGCAACCTTATGAGTTACTCCATATTTAGCCAATATCGACTAAAGCTACTGATTGCAAAAATGCTTTCCTCCATCACTGATAATAGCTCTAGGCACTCCAAATCTTGTAAAAATATTCTTCCTTAAGAACTTCACAACCACTCGAGAATCATTTGTAGGAAAGGCAGCTGTTTTAACCCACTTAGAGACATAGTCAACAGCTACTAAAATGAACTGATTGCTAAATGAGGATGGAAAAGGCCCCATATAATCTATCCCCTATACATAAAAAAGCTCAACTTCTAATATGTTAGTTAAAGGGGCTTCATGTCTCCTTGAGATATTTTCCGTCCTTTGACATTTGTCATAGGTTGCCACAATTCTATGTGCGTCCTTGAGAGTGTAGGCCACTAAAATCCTGATTGAAGGACTTTAGTAGCTGTTCTATTTACTCTAAAATGACCACCATATGGGGATGAATGGCAGTGATTTAAGATGCTGACCATTTCTTCTTCAGGAACACATCGCCTGATAATTCGATATGGGCATTGTTTGTATAAGAACGGATCATCCCAAAAGTAATGCCTTACATCAGCCAGAAACTTCTTCTTTTGCGTTTTAGAAAGTTCATAAGGCATTACTCCGCTTGCAAATAATTCACAAAATCAGCATACCATGGAGTAGGTTGTGACTGCATGATAAAAAGTTGCTCATCTGGAAAATTCTCCTGGATTGGTGATTCTCTCTTTTGTTCAGATGGTTCTAACCGAGAAAGATGATCTGCAATGAGATTCTCGATCCCTTTTTTGTCTTTGATCTCCAAGTCAAATTCTTGCAGTAGAAGCACCTATCTGATCAGTCTGAGCTTAGCATCTTTCTTCTCAATCAAGTATTTGATTGCTGAGTGGTCTGTCCAGACAATGACTTTTGACCCGATCAAGTATTATCTGAATTTGTCGAATGCAAACACTACTGCTAGGAGCTCTTTTTCTGTTGTTGCATAATTCAGCTATGCTTCTGAGAGTGTTCTACGAGCATAATAGATAGCATGAAAGATCTTATCTCTTCTTTGGCCTAAAACAACTCCAACTGCATAATCACGTGCATCACATATCATTTCGAATGGAAGATTCCAATATGGAGCTATGATAATTGGTGCAAAAGTCAAGGACTTTTTAGAGTTTGGAAGGCTGATAATCACTCCTTATTAAACACAAAGGGAGTGTTTTTTCTCCAACAGCATGCAAAGTGGCTTTGTGATTTTTGAGAAGTCCTTGATGAATCTTCTATAGAAGCCAGCATGTTCCAAAAAACTCTGAATGCCCTTGATTGAGGAAGGAGGTGGTAACTTTTGAATTGTTTCAATCTTAGCTTGGTCTACTTTAATGCCTCGATCAGATACCTTGTGACCCAGCACAATTCCTTCTTTCACCATAAAATGGCATTTCTCCCAATTTAGAACCAAGTTTGTCTCCATACAACGTTGCAAGACTTTTGCCAAATTTGATAGACAATGATCAAATGATTCTCCAAAAACTGAAAAATCATCTATGAATACCTCGATGAACCTTTCCACCATGTCTGAGAAGATCACCATCATACTCCTTTGAAATGTTGTTGGTGCATTACATAGACCAAATGGCATCTTTCTGAAGGCAAAGGTATCATATGGACATGTAAAAGTTGTTTTCTCTTGATCTTCTGGTGTAATTGTAATTTGATTATATCCTGTGTACCTATCCAGGAAACAATAATATGCTTTCCCTGCTAGTCTGTCAAGCATCTGGTCTATAAATGGCAGAGGGAAGTGATATTTCTGGTGGCTTTATTGAGCTTTATGTAGTCGATGCACACTCTCCATCAAGTTACCGTGCGTTGTAGAATCAATTCATTTTTCTGGTTGGGCACTACTATCATTCCACCTTTCTTTGGCACAACTTGAATTGGGCTTACCCATTGACTGTCGGAGATTGGGTAGATTATACCAGAATCTAGCCACTTTATTACCTCTTTTCTCACCACCTCCTTCATATTAGGATTGAGTCTTCTCTGGTGCTCAACTGTTGGCTTGTAGTTGTCCTTTATCAAGATCTTATGCATACAAATTGAAGGACTAATCCCTCTTATATAAGCTATTGACCATCCAAATGCTGATTTATACTCCCTTAGAACTCTTAATAACTTTTCTTCTTCATCAAGAGTAAGAGCTACTGAGACGATTACTGGTAATGTTGAATTTCCTTCCAGATAAGCATACTTCAAGTGGGATGGCAGTACTTTCAACTCCAGTACTGGTGGTTTCTCCATTGATGGTACCGGCTTACTCAGCCTTTCCCCCAAATCTTCAAATGGTTTCTTGATAAAAATTGGGGAATTTGCTTCCAGGTACTTAATCTTCTCCAAGACTTCAGGATTAGTAGATTTTGATACATCAACCATTCCTATTACTAATGGTTGATCCATGCAGATTTTGTTCACCAGGTCTTTTATGCAACTGGATAATGTATCGACTCTATAGCAAGTGTTACCTTTATCTGGGAAGGATAAAGCCTTAAAAATGTTGAAGGATACTTGATTATCTTGAACTTACAAGGTTAACTTCCCATGTTGCACATTTATTAACGTTCTCCTAGTTGCTAGGAATGACCTCCCAAGAATGATAGGAATTTCTTGGTCTTCTTCCATATCGAGTATTATGAAATCAGCTGGGAATATGAGTTTGTCTACCTTTACCAAAACATCTTCTAAAACACCCCTCGGATGCTTTATTGATCGGTCCACCAGAAGTAATGAAACTGTGGTTGGCTTCACCTCTCCAAGACCAAGTTTGTTGTAGACAAATAGAGGTATGAGGTTTACACTTGCTCTAAGATCACAAAGTGCTCTTTCAAAGTGACATTGGCCTATGGTGCAAGGTATGCAAAAGCTTCCTGGATCTTTCAGCTTTGGAGGTAATTTCTTTTGGAGAATAGCACTGCACTCCTCAGTAAGTACAACTGTTTCAAATTCCTCAAGCTTATACTTATTTGAAAGAATGTCCTTCATGAATTTTGCATAACTGGGCATTTGGGCAAGAGCGTCTGCAAAAGGAATGTTGATGTGCAACTTCTTGAAAACCTCTAGAAACTTTGCAAATTGCTTGTCTAGCTTTGCCTTCGTGAGTCTCTGAGGGTATGGAACTGGTGGTACATATGGAGGAGGATTGTCTGGAAAGCTGATTCTTCCTGGTATCACATCATCCTCCTTTTGTTGTTGTCCTTCCTCCTTTTGTTCTTCTCCACCTTCTTTCTTTTCCCCGTCATCCTTCTTTTTAATTAAAGGATCTTTCAATTCTTTCCCACTTCTTAGTGCAACGGCCTTCACATGTTCTTTTGGGTTTCTTTCAGTGTCACTTGGTAGAGTTCCTAGTTGCCTGGAATTCAGCATATTTGCAATTTAGCCCATCTAGATCTCCAAGTTCTTTATTGAGGCATCTTCGCTTTTGATTGTTGCATCAGTCCTAGCCATGAATTGAGATGTATTCATGGTTAGTTGAGCCAGTACATCCTCCAAATTCACTTTCTGTTGTGGTGGATTTGGTTGTTGAAAAGCTTGCTACTAGTAGTTCCCTTGTGGCTTGAATGCATTTTTATTATTCCTCCAACTAAAGTTTGGATGATTTCGCCAACCTGGATTATAGGTGTTTGAAAATGGGTCATTCCTTAGATTTCTGATGAATTGAGCTTTCTCTGGCATGAATGAGTGTCCTTCTTGACATTGTGTACTCACATGAGGTCCTCCATATTAATCACAAGCTTCCATAGGAGTGTTGATTACATTTGCTTGGGTTGTCAATGATCCTACTTGCTTGGATATAGATGCAACTTGAGAAGACAAAGTTGGAAGGACATCCAGCTTGTGCACTCCAAGTACTTTCTTTGAATTGCTATGTTCATAAGGCCATTGATATGCATTGGCTGTCATTTCCTCAAGTAGATTGTAAGCATCATCTATATTTTTTCCCATTAAAGATCCTCCAACTGCAGCATCTACAAGAATTCTGAAGATGTGCGTCATCCCACTATAGAAAGTTTGTAGTTGCCACCAATCTGGTAACCTATGATGAGGACATCTCCTTAGCAACTCCTTGTATCTTTCCCATGCTTCATAGAGGCTTTCTTGTTCATGCTGGGTAAATGACACAATTTCATTCCTCAATTCAGCTATTTTTGCTGAAGGAAAGTATTTCTCCAAAAAATTTCTGCGCCATGATCTCCCACATAGTTATGCTTCCCACTGGTAGCGATTGTAACCAACTCTTAACCTTATCCCTAAGTAAGAAAGGGAAAAGTCTAAGTCTAATGGCATCGTCAGTAATACCATTATGCTTGAATGTGTCGCAAACTTCTTGGAAGTTGGCTATGTGTGCATTAGGATCTTCTGTTGGTAAACCACCGAACTGATTTGCTCGCATCATCTGGATAATTGTCAGCTTGATTTCAAAGTTGTTAGCTACTACTGGTGGTCTTGTGATTCTAGAATTTGTCCCTATGACTGTTGGTGTTGCATAGTCACGGAGTGTTTTAGTATCTGTTGTTCCTCCCCCCGGATTTGCCATCGGATTACTTAGGATTGAAGTAAACTGCTTTCAAACTCTTTGATTTCTTCGACAAGTTCTTTCAATCTCCGAATCAAAAGGCAATAGTTCAGTCTCCTTCGATCTGGTCATACGGTAAGCAAAAACCTGAAAAGAAACACAAGACACCAAGAAGAAAAACAAATGTAATATGAAGACCAAATTAGTATTAAAATTAATTGGTATTGATATTAGTGACAACAATCCCCGGCAATGGCGCCAAAAACTTGATACGAGATGATCAATTAAATAGTGCAAGTGTACACTGTCATAATCAAGTAATATAGAAGTAAGTAGAGTATCGTTCCCACGAGGATTGATCACTAAGTACCAAAATGAGCAATTTTAACTCTATTTAGTCGATCGATTAGTTGGTGATTTAGAGTACAAAATAAAAGAAAGACAATTAAATATGAATGCAGATGTTAGGAAAGCAAATATGAGAAAAAGCCCTATGGATTAGATTTCACTTAACAAATTCCGGATTGAATCACTTATCTATTCTAGCCCAATTTATTCCACATGATTGATAGTCGAGTTTCCCTAATTTAATCACCAGCCTCTTCCAAGGTCAAGCAATTCTATAATAAATCGCTAATCCAATATATTCCTTTATGAATTTAAGCAATTAATTATGCATTCAGATTTATGGAACTCAGTAAGACTACACAGCTCATATGAATATATTCCTATTTCATATGCAAGTCATGGTTTAAATTATAGGATCTACACACATGTATCTCCTTCCGGTCTCAACATGCATATTGAAATCATTCAAAAGATAGCCAGTCAATCAAAAGCATTAAGAATAATAATTAAAACTCAATCATGAAGGAGAAATTCAAACTAGATTTAATAAGTTAAGATTCAATCCGTCATTAGTAAGCTACGTCATCACCCTAGGAAAATGAAAGTTTAGCACATGATGAAATTAAAAACAAAACCAAAATAAATTGACATTATATAAAGCTAGAATGAAATCCTCAGAAATTCTACATAAACTTGAATATTAAATTCTTAAACATAAATATACAACCAAAAGATGCATGAAAAATGAAGAAATCAAGCTGTCCATTTAGGAGGTAAAACCTTCCATGTAGGCGGCATGCAATAAATATTACAATCCTAAGCCTTCCAAGATGGAGGCATGCAATAAGTAATACAATCCTAAGCCTTCCAAGATGGAGGCATGCAAAAATTGATACAATGTATGAAATTAAATCTAGAAAGTAACACACTTTATTCAGAACTGTCAGAGAAAAGATCTCTCCGTGTCAGAGAAAGACCTCTAATTGTCAGAGAAGGACCTTTGATTCTCTTCCTCTCTTCCTCATTTGAGCTTGGCATTGATCTCTATTTATAGGGGGGAAACGTGTGCTAGAGTACTGCTACAGTGATCTGGCGGCTGCTACAGTGACTGTCGGCAAACAGCTACAGTGTCCGGTAACTCTACAATGCTTCCGTCGCTATAGTGACTTCCATCCGCTACAGTGTAACTTCTGTCCGCTACAGTGAGCCTGTTGCTACAGTACTTTCATTTTTTTTATTTTTATTTTAAATGTTATTTATTCCAAAAATATTATTTATTTATCAATCACACCCAATTTTATTATATTAAATGCAAATATCATCCATAAAATCATCATATAAGGGAAAATAAATAAGTAAATATTTTACTTATCAACCACCACAACCATTGACATTAGATGATCCTCGATGAAATAGCGTAACGGTTATTATAAGGCAACGTAATAGCTCTTAACTATTTTTTCTACAAAGATTATATTAAGGATAAAATAGATTTTGTGTGATTATTAATTTTAAATAATTATTAAAAAAATAACTCATTTCACCATGCTTAAAAATAAAACCAAACACTAACCCTGTAATTAATATTGCGTTACATTTCCATTGTATCACATTGCATTGTAGGGCGTAATGGGATCGAACCAAACAGACCCCTAAAGTCCAAACTTCATATTGCAACTTGTGAGAGAATTCTGGTATATGAAGCCAGAGGATGTCCTTTTAAAAGTGAGGGATGCTTATCTGAACAAGTCTTGTGCATCAAATAACCCGTATAAATGGAAGCTTCAACAAGGGACAAAAATTAAGATCAAGTGCATTTCTGTATTTAGAACATTTCAGGGTTCCATCCAAGTTTTGTTATCTCGCTGGCCAAAACACAAAAAGATTACAAATTTAAATAATCCATTTTAAAATAAATTCCTTACATCATAATAATTTATAGCACTCAAACATATATATTTTTATCAAATTTATGTAGCCAACTAGCCATTGAGTGTAAGTACATTTAAAAAAATGATTCAGAACACTTAACATATAAATTTCAAAATAATTTATGCACAAACAATTTTCATAAAAATATTTTTATTTTTTCTTCTTATATAATATTAAAATTGTTCTCAAATTCTTTGAGGGTAAAGTCATAATCACACTCAAATTCTTCTCATTGTGCTCACAGTTAAAAAAGGCAAATCCAGTTGACCCAATCTAAACCTTAACACAGAGGCATACTCCAAACCCTAAGTATTTTGTTAGGGGGATTTCTATCTTCTTATATAACATTAAGTTTCTTCTCAAATTCTTTGAGGGTAAAGTTAGAATCACACCAAAATCTACTAAAATGTTTTTGTTGAGTAGAAAAATATTTATAAAATAAATGTTTTAATTGGGGGATTTTTGGAGCATGAAATAGAGCTAGGAATATATCTCCAACCTTCATCAATGGAGGATTGGAGCTATCATGGAACAAGAAAAATGAGGGAGGCGCATAGCATATGGGAGAGGGGTATTTCCATCAAACTTTCTCTCAATTTCCTTTCCATTTACTATCTCCACAATTGGATCAACTTCCAATTGTTGATATTTAATATTTTGTGACAACATAATATAATCTTAAATAACAAAAAAAATATATACATAATTTTAAACTAATTAAAGTTTAACACAAACATTTCAAAAGTGCATGAGATAATAAATAAAAAATTTATAACATTTATTAATAAAATTTTAAATTGTTAAAGTAGTTAGATATAATTTCAACATTTTAAATATATTTATATGTATTTTTGTATTTAATATTATAATAATATAACTAATAAAATATTAAATCTCAACCAATGGAAGTTGATCCAATGACAGAGATAGTAAATATTTTATTAATAAAAGTTCAAAATTAAGTGTTTTGAAAAAAAAAAAATAACACATCATTCTAAATAAACAAATCAGAATAGCTTTTTCCTTTTTTGTTGTTGGGGGAAAAAAGCGAGAACTAGCGATTTTAAAACAATTTTGCAAACAAATTCTTTTGTTTGTTTCCTTCCCAAACTTATTTTAAAAAATAACTTTATATAACTATTCTAAGAACATAAAAATTAAGAACGTTATCAAACAAACTTTAGATTGCAACTAGTAATATTACATTACTTTAGTCAATAAATAATTCTCAATATTGATATATAATTAAAATTTTAAAATATGATCAATAGAAAGAAATTCTTTGAAGCAATATAATTTAAATAATCTATTTCAAAATAAACTTCTTACTTACATCACATAATTTATAGCAGTCAAACATATACATTTTTATCAAATTTAAAGCCCATTTGGTACAAGGAATGGGGGGGGGGGGGAGGAAGATAAGTAAGTTTCCACGATGAAAAGGCATTTGGACCATACCACTCTGATCCTATTTATAAGTCATTTTTTACCAAAAAATTTGGTCCTATTTATAAGTTCAATTTCAGTGTAATAAATGAAATTGTGATAATTTTACCCCTATTTATTATACAAATGAAGAAATAATTTAAAGATAGATAGAGAAGAAAGCGTTGAAAAGTACTTATTCATAAATGAGAGCATAGTTGTAAATTTACCCTATAATCATTAAGTTAACTACCTCTCCTTAATATGTGATATTTAGTTAAAAGAGACTTATAAATAGGATCAAAGTGGTAAATGTCATCATCTTCTTGAGAAAATGACCCAAAATCAAGATCTTCAACTCCAATATCAATGCTTCCAATTTCATCCTTAGCTTAAGGATGAACCTCATTGCCTTTTTCTTCAAAAACATCTTTATAAATAGTTTGCAACAAACCAAGTTATTAAAATTAGAAACATATAATATAAATAAAATAAAGTAACATGTCTAAAATTCATATACCATTTTTTTAAATTTTTTTTGTGTCATCAAATTTTTTGAAAAAAAAAATTGTAGCAAAAAAAATTCACATTTTTATTGGGCTGGACGATTTTTGAAAAACCAGTCTGGTTTCTGGTCCAAAATGGCTCCCTCAGAAAAAGGGTCTAACATATATGTACGGCCCACCTCAGTGACCTACCGACGATCCGACCGGTCCGACTGTTTGGTCCGATTCGGTTCTCTAAACAGTGTTCAAAACACATAGGAGTAACATATAAATTGCAATTTATTTCATGTATAAACATTCTTTAATTTTTAAATTTTTTTATAAAATTAAAATTGAGATGATGTGTCCATTTGCAATTGATAACAACATTTCTTACAATTGTTCAGAATTGTCAGAAAAATGTGAGTTGTCAAAATTGTTAGCATGAGCCTTTTGCCCAAGAGGGGGTGAATTGAGTGATACTTAAAAATTTAAAACTTAAGTTGAAACTTAAAAAAGAGAGTAAAGTCAAAGAGATATCACCAAAGGTTGACAAAAGAAATTTATACTGGTTTGGTTCAACCACTTGACCTACTTCCAGTCCTTAGAAGCCTTTTTGATGTTTCCACTGACTTCCAAGATTCACAAGGCTCTTAGTGCCTTAGTACAAACAAGTTCTTCTTCAAAGAAAAATTGCTCCCTCTTGCACTTTATAATTAACGCCGACTCAAGATCCCATTATCTTGAGCAACTCATTGTAATAAATGATTCAATAAATGACTCTCACAAAAGTATAAGAATTATCACTAAAGTACAAAATCACACTTAAGAGCTCAAGACTTAGCATTGAATGCAACAGTAAAATTTTTTGTAGAGAGTTGTTGTTCCATCTTCAATGCTATGCTATTTATAGTGTAAGACAATTAATGACCATTGCTTTTGAAAGTATCTATTGGAGTATTTGGTCTTTGATTCTAACCATTGAAATATCATAACATTTGTTCAACATTTCAAACCTCAGAGCCTTTAATGCTTCTGACACATAAAGTGTTTTTCACATTTTGTGTGTTAATCCATGATTGATCACCTGTAAATTGTTTATGCACTAAAGTAATAAAGTGTTTGGGGAGATGGAAGCAAAAAGGAACAAGTGATGAATTATTATGAATGAATTTCAAGAGATTCAATATAAAGCTCTGTCTTCTGGAAATGCATCACTCGAGTTATCTTCTTTTAAATAAGGTAGAGCATTGGATGGGTCATTGCTACAATGTGATAATGATGAATAAAATATGATCACTCAAGTGATCTTGTTTCTTTTGAAAAAAAAGATAACTAGGAACGTCATTGTGGTGATCTAGTGGTGATGAGAATAATAGGATCGCTCGAGTGATCACTCAAGCAATCTTGTTTCTTTTGTTTTCAGAGGAAATAGATAACCAGATGCCATTACTATAGTGCACTGGTAGTGATGTACTTTTTACAGATCATTCGAGTGATCTTATACTTAGAAAATTTGAAGCATTTTGAGCACTATCAAGTTCACTGTGGTGCGCTGTTAGTAATGCACTTTTTCACACATCACTCGAGTGATCACTAAAGTGATCTTTTCTTCAAAATATTTTTCAAAAAACTGATCACTAGGACAAACCACTGTGGTGATGTGATAGTAATGAAAATTGAACACATAACTTGAGTGGTCACTCAAGTGATCTTTTCTTTGAGAACTTTTCACAAAACTGATCACTAGAATGGAGCACCGTGGTAATGTGATTGTGATGACAAATTAAAGCATTACTTGAGTGACCACTCGATTGATCCTTTCTTTGAAAAATCTTTGCAAAACATATTACTAGATGAATCACCATAGTGATTTAGTAGTGAAGGCAAATCCTCCAACATCACTTGAGTAGTTTGAGTGGTCATTGCAATGATGAGTTATTTTCAAAAAACATCACTCAAGTGAGCAACTAAATTTTGCAATAAATGACCTTTGTATGCTTCAAAAAAATTTTCTAATCATTGTAACCTTCTGGAAAACCTTTCTAACTCTTTCTAAAGCTTTATTATGATCAAAACATAGGCTCTAACAAAAATCATGCTTTTATGGGTGAAGCTTTTCAATATATATATGTGCGCGCGCGCACACGCATGTGTCATTGTAGTAATGAAATTCTTCCAAACATGAGAAAAAGAGAAATTCATTGGGAAAAATTTCACTACACCCATTTTGTAGCCATTTAATATTACACAGCCCCCAAAATTTTATAAAATTTCGCTATACCCCTAAGACTAAACTGAAATTAAAATTTATGGGTGAAAAGACAATTGTGCCCTTACTTTATAACTCAAATATGATTATTTACAAGACACATGAAGGAATTTATAAGTCAAATATGCTTATTTACAAGACAAATAACTGAAATTGCAAGACCATCTCAACCATGTACAAGACAAAGAGCATATTCACAAGAATGCATGCTATTTACAAGGCATATGTCGGGATTTACAAATTAAATATGAGTATTCACAAGACACATGTGGGAATTTATAAGATCATCTAGGCCATGTATAAGACAAGGGCATAAATGTCTTTTCTGCCAAAAAAACTTAATTTTAGTTTAGTCCTAGAGGTGTAGTGAAGTTTCAAAAAGTTTTGGGGGCTCTTTGATATTAAATGGCTACTAAGGGCGCATTGACCTTTTCCCATTTCATTGGCCACCTTTAAGATGTTGTTTGGTTCTTGTATTTGTCTTATGTTTGTATTCTTCCTGCTCTCTTTGATCTTCATTCTAATGGTGAGATTCTTGTATTGTAGATGTTAACTCAAGCATTTGACAACAACCCTACTGAAATGATGTTTACAAGAACATGAGTGGGCTTATCCATATTTGAATTGTTTTAGTTTTTCTTTGTTATCGACAATCATTTTGTCCTCCAATTTGTTGAGCTTGAGAGTGGAGGATCATACCATTCTGGTGACTTTGATGATCGAGGATTATTGAGAAGTGATTTATTATTTTTCTCCAAAATGCTTTTAAAATTTCATGCTTATTACAAATTTGGTTGACCTTGACAACACATATTTGAGATGTATGATTGATTTTAGGGTTAAGGGGAAAAAATACTCATATACTTTAATCAAAAGTGCATCTAACATCATATATTTTCTTTGAGGGCAAAAATGCCTATGAACTTCTCAAAATGTGATAAAAATACCACATCTATTAACTTAGACAAACAGTGGTTATTTTTTGAGTTAGTGAGCCCTACAGTATTATTTTTATGTGATTATTTTAAAAATCTCTTTCTCACTCCCCTACTCTTCGTTTCAAGTTCAAACTCAAACACCCACCCTCCCTCCTTCTCTCTCCTGCCCCCTACTTAACCTCCTCCTCTCTCCCCCTCCTTTCTCTCTCTCTCTCACCCTATAAACTACATCAAAATTGAAACCTTGATCACCAGAGAGAAAGAGAGGTTGGTGTAATTGTATAGTTCCACTACTGTGTCAATCTTCTTTATACTACCAAACTTGAGGAAGAGCTTGGTGAAGTCCCTTTCTGCTTTCTGGAATATCGCCTTCTACACACTGTACCTGAACTTGTTATTGCTATATTGCCTCTAAAGTTCATTTGATTTTAAGTTTAGTTTTAGAGATAAATTGGACCTTAGAGAAGAAGACATGGTTGCACTTTTGAGCAGCCTTATTGGCAAGAATGATGAGGAAACGATGAATATCTTTGTTGACCTTGTGGAAGTTACCAGTGGTGAGGTGGTGACGAAGTTGGTTGAAGGAGATGGTTTGATAAGTAGAAGTGGAGGAGATGATGGAGGAAACAAAGAAGGGGCTGGTGGAAGAAGAAAAGGAGGGGGGAGAAGCAATGGAGTAGAAGGTGACGATTTTGGGGAAGAGTGGGGGAGAAGAAATGGTGGTGGGTAGGAAGAGAATGGTGGTGGTGACGTGGTGGTGGTGGGTGGAGTGGAGAGAGAAAGAAGAAGAGAGAAGGAGGAAGAGTGGTGTTTGACTTTGGCTGAAAAAGGGGGATGTAGGGGTGTTTTCTTAAAATAATCATATAAAAATAATAGTGTGGGGCCATAAATTCAAAAGGTAACCACCGTTTGTCTAAATTAACAAATGTGACATTTTTCACTCCATTTTGAGTAATTCATAAGCTTTTTTATCCCTAAAGAAAATATATGGTGTCAGATGCACTTTTGAGAAAAATATATGGGTATTTTTACCCCTTAACTTTTAATTAATTTCATGGTGATAGAAATTAGGGTTGGTCATTGCATACAGTATAATTAGTCAATTTAAAGGATTCCACTTTCATTTTCACTTCATCTCAGTCTCTCTCTGATTGAACATAGACATACATGCCTTAAATTCATCCCAGATATTTGTAATTTAATTTGATTACGTAGTTTGTGTCCTTATGAAGCTAAAATATTTCAAGATTGATATGTGATGGCAAATACTATTTAAAATAATAAAAATAGACCAATAAACTATTGATTGAGGTGGTAAGAGATCTCACCCCATAAGAAGGAGAAAACAAGTTCAAATTCTGAGAAGCGCACTGGTTGGGAGAGGAAATTCTTTACCCTCTAAGCCTCAAGAGAGAAATCCTTGGTCTAATAAAATAATAATAAAAATAGGAAATTGAACGAGTACACATTTTTTGTTGATTCTTTAAGTTCTTTCTTTGTGAGAAGAGAAAACATGGAACGTAAAGTTTGTTAAATGGAGGACCAAGTTGTTCCTTCCTATAAAAGAATAGTGATTTGCTTTGAACCCAAATATTAAGAACAATTCATTCATTTAGCAGCCGCACCCCAAACACAAATTGTAAACTTGATATTTGGATCGCACAATTAGTGTTGCTTGTCATGATCTTAAATTTAAAGTTAATGACATCTCGGAGATAATTTTCAAATGACAGTGTTCAAATTACAATGTGACACGCACATATACTAACTTTAGTACACAACTTTCTAAAAGCACACAAAAAAGAAGAAAGCAGTTATTATGAAAGAAGGTAGAAGAAAGTCTGACTCCCTAAGACTTAACCATCTTAATGTCAAACATTCATTTTTCTTTATCTCCAAGATCACCATGAACACATCGTACTTTCTTGAATGAATTGGTTGAGAATACCATATTAAGCTGCAGCATCCGTCGTTTTTATTGTCAGCTTTTCTTGGCCCAGAATGATGACTGAATATATAAATACACATACTGTTGCAAAGACGAGAGAACATAATATTAGTTCATAGTTTTTTTGGGTATAATTTTAGTTGATAGATATTAAAGACTGAATATAGGGTTTGCGTCATACAGTAGACATGTAACTAAAAGTCAATTCTAAGAATTCAAATTTTTATCGGTTACCCTCAAATCTTTGCTTGCCGCAACCAGCATTTGCAATCACCACATTTTGCCACATTTGATCCATACAAAATCCAGAGGAGATAAAAGCTTAGCTGCTTCACTACAATTTACACCTACAAATGCTTTAAGATTTTTTTACTTAGCCTCCACTGCAGAAGTTGAACACTTTTGTAAATAGACAAAAATCTAGCAAAACAGAAAGACTTGTGAAAAATAGTTTTTTATATAGACAATATTACAAGATGATAAATCATTTTCATCCTAAATATAATCATCTAAAGTTTTGATATTGATTATTTCACTTAACTAATCTTTTTTATCACAGTACCTATTGAAGCCGGGTTATACATACCAAGTTTCCTGTTGTTACTGAACTTCTGCATCAAGAAACATATCAATAAAATTGCATTGTCTGAGAAAATAGAGTACTATCATTGTAAGAAGCCAAGAAATTGAAATCCTAATTTTGGAAATGATTGGATTCAAACGTATCCATAGAATTAAATATATTACAATGAAATTAAAATGCATAAGGTTTGATAACTGAGATAGAGTACTAATGCAAAGTCCTTACCAACATCGAATCAGAATTAGTTTAATTATATTCGACAACTTTCACCTAAAACTCACTCTGAAGGAGTAATAGCGCATGTTCTGTTTTCTGTACCCTGTTTCCATCGACAAACACCAACATGCTCATTCGTTAAAAACAACTTAGTCTATTCACCTACAAATCTTTTTATTGATATGGAGTTTATAAAATTATCATTTCCCTGGGATGGAATCACTCAACTGATTAACAAATGCTCAAAATCACATCATTAGAATCACGGGTGTGTTGAAACATCCACGAAGAAAAGTAACCTGTAATCCTTGTAACAAATAGACATTTAAATAGAAACAAAAACAGACATGAAACAAAAAAAAAGCATTTAAATTCACAACAACAATCATACGCATCTTAAAATACCTTTGTGCAACATAGCTTCAAGCTTGGTTACAATTATAATTAAGATTAGCCATGAAGCAGTTCATCTGCAGTGTGTTATAATGAGCCCTTGTCAAGATATCCTCTGCCACAGAAATTCCAGGGCATAATCAATTTCTCTTCACAATCTACAATTGAAGTTGATAACTTGTTGAAGGATGTGGCGCTGTATGTATGTAAACAAGTCAAAAATCAACCACGAGTGCAGCAATTACTACATAAAAGGACATCAAATAAATGTCTATATTAGAAAGTAGTCAATGATTTTTCGGAACCTATATAGTTGACAATGATCGGCAGCATGTAATCATTTTTAACGCAGCTATATATATAGGAGAGCATCATAGTCAAGAATGAAGAATACATGCTCTTAATTTGATAATAATGCAAGAAGATAATACCTAATGATTAATGCTGAAGGAAATTTCAGGTGGCCTACATTTTATCTCTGTTATGCGGTCAAGAATGATGGCGCAAAAAAATGAAACCCACTAAAGTGTGAGAAGATAGAGAAAATTTGAGGGGTGTCCAAATCATTTAGGGTCCGATTATTCTTAAACCACTTGAGAACGTTCTTTCAGTTGGAGTTTTAAGCCATATGTGGATGTGTCAAATGGAAGAACTCCCACATTGCTTGGGAAAGAGAGAATGCTAGTGTATATATTACACCTTGTGAAGTTGGGCTAGTAAATGGGCCAAGAGGAAGAGTGGGCTTGCGCGCACAACAAAGGCCCAACGGAGGCAAACATAGTGGAAATCCGGTGATTCCCCCTGCGCGTGAATTAAATGCGAACTGGGAACTTTTGTTCAAATGTTTTTTTGAAAAAATCTATAATTTATTTTTGTGAAAATGGCCTATCGGAAAAACCCAGTTTTGAGGCATCTAAATTTTTGAAACATCAGTATTTACGTTACAACAGTCATGGATCAGATTTCAAGATTGCCAAACGTATATTTAAAATTGCCCAACGTATGTATGGTCCTTCAATGTTTAGAAACTGCCTCATCATGTGGTTTTATTATTGTGTAACCGGCGGTTTAATGGTATTTATGTGGATTAAAATGTTGCCCAACGTTCAGATGTGTAACCCCCTTCGATAATCAGGCCGGAATTAACGTTTAATCACATTTAATTATCGAATAAGAAATCCAGGACAATTAAAAACTTTTTAAAACGCCGGTACAAATGGATTTCTATTCATTTCATTCGTTAAAACAAATGGCCTGTTTGGTCTGTTACATATACAATATCAGAGTAAGCACAATTCCCGACGTTCACCCGGGATAATAACATTAATCCAAAGGTTCATACAGGGCATCATTGCCCATCTCAGTATCCATACCGGGGATTACACAAAACTATAGTACTATGATCTATACAATATATTTACAGTGATCCAAAATGATAACCAATTCGATATAAAGCCAAAATATTTAACTAAGACTACCGCTGGCAGTCCTAATCGTCCTTTGCCACTTGCTTGCTTTTCGATCCACTTGCCCTGTCTAAAAATGTTATTTGGAAAGAATGAGATTCTAGAGAATCCCAGTAGCAACAGTTTATTTATATGATGCATATATACAAAGCAAGTAAACATGTATCACAATGCAGCAATCAATATTCGAGACCGGGCTTTCGCCACGTTCCCTTCACTTTTTACAAGGTCGGGCTTACGCCACGCCCCATCACTTTATCAATGTTCGAGTCCGGGCTTTCGCCACGTCCCCTTCACTTTCACTGTAATCGAGTCCGGGCTTTCGCCACGTCCCTTTCACTTTCACTGTAATCGAGTCCGGGCTTTCGCCACGTCCCCTTCACTTTCACTGTAATCGAGTCCGGGCTTTCGCCACGTCCCCTTCACTTTCACTACAATCGATGACTAATGCAAACAAGCAATGCAATACACATGATATAGGATAAAGTGTCACTACCTTTGTCTTTCCTTCCTTGAGCAGGCACAAGCCTTCTATGCTCCGGGCGGATATCAAATCCTAAAGTCATAATTAAGGACGAAACATTATTCTCTATTCCAATACTCAATTAACTCTTCAACACTCAGATTTGGTTATCAATAATGACCCTTAAGAAGCCACAAATGCCTCTAATAAAACCCCTAAAAGGTTGGGAAACAATAGGGTGAAGATCTCTTTTCAAAAACTTAAAATGCTGGAACACAGGGGTGGGCCGTCCTTGGGCTGCGGCCCAAATATGGTCAGAAGGCCTTGGGCTGCGGCCCAAATATGGTCAGAAGGCCTTGGGCTGCGGCCCACCACTCATGGGCTGCGGCCCAAAACAGGTCAGAAAGGCTTGGGCCGCGGTCCGCCACTCTTGGGCCGCGGCCCATAGATTTCCTGACTCTGGGCTGAACTTCGAAAAACCATAACTAATTCTAGAAAATTCGAAACGGAGTGATTCCAAAGCCAAAAGAAAGGTATTTGAGTCCTCTTTCAAGTAAAAATATGGCTTATATCTTAAAATCATCACAAAAATACAGAATCACCCAAAACCCAACATTACTCCAAAACAGAGTTCTGTTTTTGCACCAAACTTTGGCAAAGCATAACTCTCAGAATACCAAACGAAATGACATAAAATATATGTCCATTTTGAAGCTTGGGATGTGAACTTTAAGACTGGAAAGTTTCACAATTTTCTGAAATCATTTGGTCACTCAAAACGTCCACACAAATAAACTGTCCAGACAGAGTTCACATTGACAGCATTTTCCAACTTTTCTACCAAAGTGTTCAATGACTCCAAAATCATTAACCAAGCTTATTCCCATACAATTTTCCACAAGGAACACAATGGTAGCCTCAAAATGACCAAATTCATACTCTAACCACATGCCCTGTTTTGACCAATACACCAAAACCAACACAAAGATCCCAAACTTTACTTTTAATGATTCAAACCAATCCATTTGTCCAAAAGACATCACAATATACCATTTCCATTATCACAACATGCCAAACTCACTAAGACCCTAATTTTCGAAAATAGGGCATAAATTTCTAGAAAAATCAATGCTTACCAACATCCACAATATATATATCAAAAGGGAGATAACACTCACCTCTTTCACTTTGCCAAAGAGATTTCTTGATTCTTCAACTTTCACAATCTCTTGAGGTCACAAACTAACACCAATGAACACATTACAACCATCAAAATGAAGCTCTTCATTCAAGGATCAATATTAAAGAAGGGAGTTTGAGCAATAGAAGCCATTTTCCCTACCTTTTTGCAAGCTTTTCCCCCTTTGTTTTTCTGCAACAATGGCGCCCCCAAGGAGAGAAGAGAGAGAACGAGAGAGATGAGGGATGGAGGTGGAGTGAAGAAATGAAGAATGATGACACTACTCCCTCCCTTTTCAGTTTTTTTCTGCGCACAAGAGAGGGAAGAGAGGAGAGAGAAATGTATTTAAAAATTCCCTTTTGACTTTTCTCCCCCACATGTGAGCTTGCCATGTGTCCACCCCTCATTGGCTCTCACTCACTAAATCACCAATTAATCTTTCTAATCCTTCCATTAACCATTTTAATTACACTTCTCATTTTTCTCTTAGTTAGTAATTAATTTCCCCATTAATTACCAACTTATGCCAATAATTCCATTCTTTCAATTTTCCAACAATTATGACATATAACTTTATATTGTCACCAATATACATTAATTTAACTTTAATCCAATAATTATCCTCAATAATTATCATTAAGCCTTAACCGAAATTTGGGGTGTTACAAGATGCATGGAGGCCTATAAAAGGCATTGCCTGAAAGAGGTTCAGGCGCCCTAACTCAGACATTTGAGCCCTCTCTTCCTCTCTGACATCCTTATGCTCTCTCCGCCTTATAGTTGTTTTCTTTTTGCTGTTCTATTTGCCCTGTGCCTGCAGGAAGGATCCGTTTTATCCTGGGGAGTTCCGCTTCCAGTCAGCCGGTGGTCGTGGAATAGCTCTTAAGGACAGTGTCCTTAGACGTGACTCAGATTACGGTGCATTTGTGGGAGTTCGCCAACACTTTCTTGGGTAATAAACTGTTACATCTTTCTTCTCATGAACTGCCTTCTTCAACAACCCCCTGGCTTGTTCTTCAATGGCACCCACATCTAATTTCGCACCATTGACAAATGAAATGATTTTTTCACCATGATTCTCAAACATGCTTGAAACCGAAGCGTTCGACAAAGATATATTGTAACTTTGAAAGATGCTTGATATTGTTCGGGAGTTTAGTGAGGTTGGGCCACTCCTCCAAATACAGCGTTTCTAAAGATGGCAATGCACACGTAGGTCATCAATTTTAATCTTCTGGATATGGAGTTCCTCCAGAAATGTTAAGCGACTTAAAACCTTTATGGGAAGTTTACTCAATAATGTATCAGGGAGATGGAGTGTTCTAAGTACAAGCTTACATCCAAAGAAATGAGACTGTGGAGGGATAGGAGAGATGCATGCACATGACACAAACACCAACAAGCCTTGGAAAAATCTGGTAACTCCCTCAATTTATGGCATTCTTGAAGACTTAGGGTCTGTTTGGTGTGAGGGGTTTGGAGGGGAGGGAAAATTTTTATGAGTTGAATTTTAAAAGATTGAAGAAGTGGGGTAATAAAATTTTAATAAAAAGAATATATAAGATAAAAGTGTAAGAAAAATTAATTAAAAAATTTTAACCCCACTTCTCTAATTTTTTTAAATTCAACTCAAAAAACTTTTCCCTCCTCCCACTTTCCCTCCCCTCTACTCAGACCAAACAAGCCCTTAATCTTCTCAAATTTGCTAGATCCTAGAAACCATTAGAAAAAGTATTAATCAATCATATAAAAAATAAATAAAGGCATTACATCACAAAAGAACTCAAGTAATAATATTTAAAACTGAAAATTATATGCAATACCTGCACTCCTTCCCGAAGTGTTTCAATCAAACTGTGTCCTATATTAAGTTCAACAAGAACCTCAGTACAAAAATTTGATGGCAAGGACTTTGCTGGGTATCCATCCTAATGGAGGTACCTTATTTTGGTAGAAATTGACTCAAGACCTATTGGAATGCTCATACCATGAGACCAAGGAACCTAAGTTGAAAAAAATTTGAGAAATCTTATTCTTGTCATTTTGTTAAAGGTCTTTGCAGCCAATTCTAAAGGTTGAACAAACCTATATATATTGAACATTATGCCTTCAACATTATGCTGTACTAAGTCATGCATCTCAACTTTCCCATTGTTCTTGACAATAGGAGCCTTATCTACAAGGGTTTGTATGCCAATTGTTGGAAAGAATTTATAGCTCTTATACAAATTCTTCACTTTTAACCTTTAAGAAACATGCAATGTCTAGAAAAATTTGCTTCGTCTCTTTGTCATTGCCTAATCCATCATAACTCAACCTTAACACCTTTTGAATTTTGTCATTGGGACTCCCAGCCCGTAGTTTTCTTAACAAATCATCCCATAACTTTTTATGTTCAAAGTGAACATATGAACCCAGAACTTTTAAAGCCATGGGATTGTGTTGGGTATAAACTACAAAACCTTTAAGGATCTGTTCATATCCAACTTCTGGATGTTTTGATCCAAAGGCCCTACGGATGAAAAGTCTAACCGAATTGCCATAACTCAATCCCTTAGCTTCATGTATTTCTGTTAGAATATTAGAATATTATAGTGGGTTGTTAGAGTGGGTCATTAGAATTATTTTCTTTATTAAGTCATGATTGTAAATCCCTTGATTCCCTCCTTAATTTCCTCTACTAATGTCTCCTTATTTAGCTATAAATAGGATCTTCACATATGAATAAATCATCAGAGTGTTTAATGATAAGTGCTTGTTCTTTCACTCGATCTGGGCTTGTTCAAAATAGTGAGAAAGAGAACGAGCAAGTGATAGAGAAGAGTGATAGAGGAGGACGCCATGAGTTCTCTGACAGGAGATTGAACTGAACCTCACCGCCACCACCAGACGAACCGACGGACACCGACCGGCCAAACCCTGATGGTCCGACATCGGTTCAGGTTGCGCGTACTCTTCACACGCTACCTAGGGCTCCTGCTGATGAGCGAATTTTGCCTCGCCACCCCCACTATAGGGACTGACGGACTAAGATCGGCAAAACCTCGGTGGTCCGACACAATTCCAGCATGCGAGTGATCCTCACGCGCCGTCATTGTAGCCACTGCCGTAACTGTTCCTCCACGCGCCGCCGTCATTTTTCCACCCAGAACATGGATTCACGTGATTTTCCTCCTATTTTTGGATCTATTCCTCACATCCCAACAAATTTTGGAGCCATTCCTACTGTCCTTATGTCCGGTACTAGTGCTTCAACACAAGAGAGCACTATTTCTTCTTCATCTATCACTACTATGCCATCTAAAATTTCTGAGGTAACATCAGAATTTGCACATCTTACAGACATTCAAGGAATGATTATCAATCATAAACTTAATGGGAAAAATTACCTTCAATGGTCCCAATATGTTCTGAGATATTTGCGTGGCATGAGGAAGGAAAAGTATATTAATGGTGAAGCTTCTCAACCGGAACACAATGATCCCACTTTTGACACATGGTTCGCTGAAAATAATCAGGTAATGAGTTGGTTGTGCAACTCAATGACTCTGGACATCAGCGAAGGCTATCTCCTTGCTAACACCGTTAAATAGATTTGGGATGTAGCCAAACGAACCTACTCTTCCCTTGATAACACTGCTGCCTTGATTCATTTAAAAAGGCAACTTCATGATTTAAGACAAGGTAATCTTTTAGTAACTGAATATTACAATTCGTTACTAAAATTATGGCAACAACAAGATTTGTTTAAGGTACACCCATGGGAAAGCATCAAAGATGCTCAACTATACAAGGAAATAGTGGAAGGCAGAAGGATACATGATTTCTTATTGAGCTTAAATGACTCTTTTGAGGAGATCAAGGGCAGAATCATGGGACTACGCCCACTACCAGTTCTATTTGATGTTGTGAACTTCCTACAATTTGAGGAAAGCAGGAAACTTCTGAACCAGAGTAGCCCAAGTTAAATTAAAAAAGTTCAGCACTTGCTGTGAGAAGACCACAAGGTGATAGAAGAAACAACAAATGGTGCAACTACTGCAAAAAGAAGGGTTATGTCAAAGAAGAATATTAGAAACTACATGGCAAGCAATCCAACGAAAAACAGATCTCCCAGAGTCATCTTACCACAATTGAGCCAAAAATTGAGCATGGTGATCACCTAAACCAAGAAGTACTACAAATGCTTCGCAAACTCCTAGAAAAGCAAAATAATTCAAACTCCATTCCTAGTACGAATCTTGTACAATCAGGTAATTCTATTATAGCTCTTAATGTAGTGATGACTCATGATGACACTTGAATTGTTGACTCAGGAGCTACAGACCACATGATGGGTAACAAAAACTTAGTCCGCAACCTTAAACTCTGTCATGAAAACCTCAAAGTAAAAGTAGCAAATGGTGTTTTCACACGAGTTGAGGGAATTGGCACGGTCACATTATCTAATCACTTAGAACTCCATAATGTCTTGTTTGTGCTTGTGCTCACTTGTAATTTAATATCTGTGAGCAAATTGACTAAGGATCGTATATGCCGAGTAGTCTTTGATAATGATCTATATGCTTTTCAGGATTTAAGATCGAAGAGGATGATTGGAACGTCTAGAGAATGGGATGGTTTGTTCTATCTTGAAGGATCGAGGCAGAAAAATAAAGATGCATGGAAAGTGAATAGAGCACTGGTTAGCTCTAATTCTCAAAATAATGATGTATTATTATGGCATTGTCGAACAGGTCACCCTAGTCTTGATTATATGAAACATGTGTTTCCAAGTTATTTAATAAAAACTTTGTTCCTTTTCATTATGAGACTTGCCAACTTGCAAAACAAACATATCCTCATATCCTAAACAATCCTACACCCCTTCCGCACCATTCACACTAATCCATAGTGACATTTGGGGACCAACACGAATAAAAACCCTCTCTAATGCTAGACGGTTTGTCACTTTTATAGATGACCACACAAGAACCACTTGGGTTTACTTAATGAAGGAAAAGTCCGAAGTAGCCAAAATCTTCGATACCTTTGTGCGTACTCAATTTAACACTTCCATTAAGGTATTACGAAGTGATAATGCCAAGGAATACACGAGCGGAATCTTTAAGGAATTTCTCGATCAGCAAGGAATTCATCACCAAACTTCATGTCCATACACCCCTCAACAGAATGGAGTGGCCGAGCGTCAGAACCGTCACTTGTTGGAAGTAACTTGAACCCTATTAATGGCAAGGAATGTTCCCACCATTTTCTGGGGTGATGCCATCTTAACAGCCGCATATCTTATTAATCGCATGCCCTATAAAGTTCTCAGTTATATTACTCCTATCCAAAAACTACTTGAACATTTTCCAACTTGTCCACTCCTAAATTCCTTAACCCTAAAAGTGTTTGGTTGTGTTGTCTTCGTTCATAACAAAGATGTCAACAAATTTGCTGCTCGAGCTACCAAATGTATATTCCTTGGCTACTCCCCTACTCAAAAAGGATAAAAATGCTATTGTCCTACTTCAAGAAAACTGTTCATTTCCCAAGATACCATCTTCTCTGAAGACGAATCCTATTATCCTATATTACCCATTCAGGGGGAGTTTAATGATATTGAATGGCTAATTTTGGATGAACCTCAATCTAAAGTCTCACCAGCTACATCATCAACATCACAACCTTCTTCCATAAATAACCTTGACTCATTTGTTCCCATAAACCAGCCTAGTCCTACCCAATATCAGCATGAACCTGAATCTACACCCAATGAACTGGAAATAAATGTTGAAATCAACACAGGGGTGAATACTAAGACAAGACAAGAAGAAGAGTCTAGTCAACAAGTTCAAAAAGAACCAAACTCTGGTAGAACAATCTCTCCCATTCAAAGGAACGGCCATGACTCCAATTCAGATTTAAATCCTGAAGAACTGGGTTGGCCTATTGCTTTGAGAAAAGGGGTAAGATCTTGTACTCAACATCCAATTCAGCGGTTTGTTTCATATGGTAATCTGTCTGCAAAAATGAAAAGCTTCGTTGTACACAGTACACAAATAAAAATTCTAAACACATTTTAGCAAGCCATGGCTGATCCAAAGTGGAAACAAGCTGCAAAGGAAGAATTAAAAGCACTAAAAAGAAATAAAGCATGGGAGATTACAACACTTCCTAAAGGAAAGAAACCAGTGGGATGTAAATGGATCTTCACTCCAAAGTTCAATCCAGATGGTAGCATCAACAAATATAAGGCACGACTTATAGTAAAAGGATATACTCAGACATATGGGATTGATTATCAGAAGACATTTGCTCCAGTAGCTAAATTCAATATAATCCAAGTACTGTTATCGATTGCAACTAACTTAGATTGGGCACTACACCAATTAGACGTCAAGAATGCATTCCTGAATGGTAACTTGGAGGAAGAAGTCTACATGGAGATTCCTGATGGAGTTCTAGCTCCAAGTAACTCTGTGTGTAAGCTCAACAAATCTTTGTATGGGTTAAAACAATCTCCTAGGGCATGGTTTGGAAAATTCTCCATAGTAGTAAAGAAACTTGGGTATACACAGGGACAAGCAGATGATACAATGTTTATTAAACGAAGTAATGAAAAAATCACTATCTTAATTGTCTATGTAGATGACATAGTCATTACAGGGGATGATGAAGATTCCATTACTCGACTTAAGAAGGACCTGTCATGTAAGTTCCAAGTAAAAGATCTCGGGAAGATGAGATATTTCTTGGGTATGGAAGTGGCAAGACCAAAGATGGCATCAATATGTCCCAGCCAAAGTATACTCTAGATCTACTACATGAAACATGTATGTTAGGAGCACAACTTGAATGAACACCTATGGAAGAAGGTTGTCATCTGGAGATCAAAACAAATGGAGTCCTAGTTAACTCAGAACAATACAGAAGATTAGTCAGGAAACTCATATACTTAACCCACACACGTCCAGACATTAGCTATGCGGTTAAAATAGTAAGTCAATTCATGCACCAGCCACAAGAAGAGGACATGGCGGCAGTATACAAAATCCTGAGTTGTTTGAAACTGAATCCTGGAAGAGGAATCTTCTTTAAGAAAGGAAGAGCTAGAAATATTGAGATCTACACTGATGCAAACCATGCAAGAGATAGGGAAACCAGGAGGTCAACATCTGGCTACTGCACATATGTATGGGGAAACTTAGGTATATGGAGAAGCAAGAAACAAACGGTGGTCTCAAGAAGCAGTGCAGAAGCAGAGCTAAGAGCTGTTAATGAAGGAGTGTGGGAGGGACTCTGGGTTATAATGCTATTGAAAGAATTAACAATTCCACATAAAGGACCTATGAAACTCTGGTGTGATAACACGTCAAGCATCGAAATAACAAAGAATCCTGTTTATCATGATCAAACAAAACATGTTGAGATAGACAGGCACTTTATTAAAGAGAAAGTTGAAGCAGGCATTATGAAACTGTCCTATCTATGGTCTGAAGAACAAATTGCAGATATAATGACCAAACCACTAGGCAGATCAATGTTTGAAGGTTTTCAACGCAAGCTAGGAATGATTGACATATATTCTCCAGCTTGAGGGGGAGTGTTAGAATATTAGAATAATATAGTGGGTTGTTAGAGTAGGTCATTAGAATTATTTTCTTTATTAAGTCATAATTGTAAATCCCTTGATTCACTCCTTAATTTCCTCCACTAATGTCTCCTCATTTAGCTATAAATAGGATCTTCACATATGAATAAATCATCAGAGTGTTTAATGATAAGTGCTTGTTCTTTCACAATTTCAAAACCATTTCCACGAAGCAATTTCTTATTTCTTGTTGTTATAATAACTTTACTGCCTTCTCCCAAGAATTGCATATGTTATCTTGCAAATCCTCTTATTGCTCAAAACTATCAATATCATCAAGCACAACCAAAGCTTTTTTACTATTGAGCCTTCTGTCAACAAAGGCATTATTCCTTAAAGCATTTGATGGGTTACTTTGCATATCTTGCTCTAGTAGCTCCAAGACAAGAGAGTTATGTACATGTTCTGATCCCCTTTTTTTCTGTTTTCTTCCCATACATTTTTCAAAAAGCAGCAACTGTCATAGCGAAAGGATAATTTGACAAATACAGCCTTAGCCATTATGGTCTTACCCATTCCACCTATCCCCAAAATTCCAACTTTGTGAAATTTTTTTGGTAACTCTTCAATAAGTTCAATCATTTCCTCAATTCCAATTACATCCTTTAATGTGCGTTGACAATTGCATAAATGTTTCAGTTTTGTGTTGACATCAGCGGCAATTTCTGTAATTAAATTGGATTAATCCCTATTGGACAAAGCAAGAAAGAAAAATAAACAGAGTAAACCATACAAAAAGATAAAATATTTTGATAGACATGGTAAAATACTCGTAACACATTAACAAGCACATACTTGGATCTGTCTCACCTAAAAGCATTGAAAATGGAACGTTGAGAGAGAATGTTTCAAAGAAGGTCATTGGTTTAAGTGAACACGATAAAAATAATATAATGTAATTATTCATATATAAACAAACAAACGTAGTAGTTAAATAAAAATTCATTAATCCACAATTAAATAGAACATTCATAGATACATATTCTAACAAAACAGAGTTCTTGAAAAACAGGCGAGGACAACTCAAAGAATCGTGTTCCCAGATTGAATGTGACAAACAATTCAGAAAAGATAAAATTAGTAGCCAATTGATCGAGATGAAGTGAAAAGTCAGTTTGATAAAAAGGAATACTTACGTGGAGGCTTCTCATAAACTCTAGTATGCTTTCAAACATGAGATGGATCAACTTTGTAGAAGATGGGTATAACAGACTGGCTCTCTTCCTTTCTGTATTGCATGATCTGGGTGAGTTCATCCAAGCACCATCTTAAATCTTTGATTGCTTGGATGAGTGATGGTGCGATTTCTTTACCTTTCTCAAGCTGCTTATTATCGTGAAAGGCCACAAAGAAAGCTCCATTGAGAGCAGCATAAAGATGGCTAGTGAAGTTGTTGCAAGTTTCACCTCTAAAACTCACAAACACATCATACTTTCTTGCTGTAGCATATGGCCTAGAGCCAGAGCTTGAAGAAGAAGAAGCAATCAGAGTTTGTTCAAACCGCACAAACTACAACTCTCTCTCTCTCTCTCTCGCTCCCCCTTTCCTTCACTAGTGATGAGGAGTAAAGCATCGATCGGGCCTTTTGGCATAGACGGAAATAGCCTTCACAAGTAAATGAAGTTAAAAGTTCTAAAAACATGGTTTCAAAAATTAGCCAACCATGCATTAAAAGTCATCCAAAAAAAGAGTTGGGTGAAAAGTCATTGGGACAACGGAATAACCATTTTCTGGCAAAAAAATAAAAATAAAATAAAATATAACTATAATATTCTGAATTTTGAGATTTAAGGCTAGAGAATAAACCTGAAATAAGTGGAATGCTAAGCCCAAGTTTAGCAGGAGCCCAAATTTATTCCCTAATGATTCTTATATCTTTGGGGTATCAAAGAAAGTAAAATGATGAATTTTGGAGAAAGTAATTATGTTTTTGGTGAAATCGTCTATGAGGTAGTAAACTTGTCATGCGATTTTGTATGACCAAATGATGAGAAAAAATTATGCAATTTTACAGGGTGAAAGTAGACATACTAAGTTTTAATTTTATAGGTCACATGACTTAATTAGAGCTATATACAAAAAGTTATGCATTTTTGAAGTCACCACAGAAAAACTATGAAATTTCTAGAACAGTATACAAAAATTGAAATTCTAGGAATTTTGTGATTCCATTTAGCAAAAGTCTATATTTTTCCTTGAAATTAGACTCAATAAGGGTTCTATAGTCTTTGGAATCACTCCAATTTTATTTTTTAAAAATTAGTTATGATTTTTCAAAGATTGGGCAGAAATTTACCAGAATTTCCATTTAATCCGAATTTTGGGAAATGATTACATAATTAAAATACAATATCATATGATAAAATAAATCACCTCCTTCCTCCATCAGGCCATAAATGACGTCCTTTTTGCTAGAAATAGAGAGAGAAAGCTTGAGAGGGTTTAGAGAGAGAAGGAGAAGAGAACTCGCAAGGTAAACTGATTTCTCCGACGATTTAGCTCCTAATACGTATAACTCCGCTCCTAAGCTACTCCTCTATATTCTTTAAGGTTTGGAAGCTCAAAATCTGTTGTTGAACACCTAGGTTTTTCAGCCAAGTCAAGGAAAAACTATTAGGAGCGTGAGGTAACTTCCAAACTCTTGTATATTTACTATTCTGGCTGTTGTGGGCAATTTAATCGATAAAATTTCGCCGGATTGCAGTTGGTTTTAAATTTTGGAAATGGGCTTCCTTAGGGGTTATTCTGCCCAAATTAGTACTAAATGATAGTTGTAACCTAATGAAATAATCAATAAAATGGTTAGGAGTAGAAAGGAATGCATACATGTAGCCGAAACCGAAAAACCCCAATTTTTCCCGAGCAACTGAGAATTACGGCCAAGGCTAGTTTGGAGGGGTTAGAGTTGGATTTTCAATGATTTGATGATTCCATTAAGTTCAGAAGTGAAAATTAGGTGCAATTACAGTTGGTCACTTTTTCAGAAAAGGCTGAAAAAACATAATTACGAAAATGCCCCTAAAACCCTTAAAGTGGGGCTGCCAAAGGTAAATTTATAATTTGACAATAAATTTGATAATTCCGAGTCCAAAAATGGATTCCTTGGACAAAAATATATCAGGATAGCCCATGATAGAATTTTGGGAAAAGTACAGCCGAACTGGGTACGGCATGGCCGGGGCAGCCCCCGGGGGCATTTTTGTAAATTTTCATAATAGGCTCATATAACCCCCAGAAACACTATGGAAGTGTCTAAATGGTACATTTGGAATTGTAGGATTGAATATGGAGCTCGAGTTGTTGTCATGCTTTACGAGGCACACGTTTCGAGGTGAAAAAGGGTTAAGGTAGGGAACTTACCTCTCATGCATGTATTTGATATTTGTGCTGGTGTATTAATGTATATTATTGATTTTCTTGATTATGTGAAACATATATGAATGATTGAAGCTCTGTTTTTGTTTATACTGTGGCCATAGTTTTGTTGCACGAAACATTGAGCACGCAGATATGTCATTGTGTTAGCATGAGTTTTTATAATGCAAGCATGTCATGCATTAAGTATTTATCTTGAATGCATATTGGTACTGTTTTCCTACTGAGGTTCTGTCGAATCTCACCCTTCCCTACCAACAATTTAGACAGGAGGAGGTAGAAGATACATTGAGAACAAAGAATAGAATAGTACGAGGGGATTGCGGTGGTGGAATGAAGACAAGAAGATGTCTATGTTCTACTGGGACGAGTTTAGATACCCAAGTAGCCCTGTGTGGCTACATTGATGGTAATGATTATGTACGAACCCCTATAGGGAATTTATGTAATCATGCACATATTATCAGTATAATTATGCTATTCCTATATTGCCTACCGAACCGCATATCGTTTTCCATAAATACTTTGAAAAATGTTAAAATGAAATAAGGGTGTGACAATAACCATTAATTACGGCAAGTACATTTATAATGTTTTTTGATCATATATAATGATATTTATATTACTCTAAAGACCCACAATTATATTACATTTATAATATTTAGATTGGGAAGTACACAGTCCAACAAGAGAATAAAAAAGGCCCACAAACTAAAGACCCAAAACATAAATTGTAACAACAACAACAACATTAACCTCAATAATAGCCAAACTAATGGGAGCAGCCACCCACAAGATCACTAGAAAAGCACGTCGTCTCTTCATCGAAATCTGCAAAAAAGAAATAGCCTTCATAACAATGACACCTTTATAAGGGGTGGTGATTCGAAGGAACCAATCCCAAAGGATGCACTACTCTTGTAGGCAAAGAAATGATCAATAATTGTTTTCGAATAGTATGAGAGCCCATACAAACAGAACACCCACAAACATAGAGCACAAATTCAGCACCGGAGTAGGAAGAGAACTCACCGTCGACTACCCACAAAACATCGCCTCTTGATTATGCATATGGCCAACATTAGTGCCTTGGATTCCCCACCATTGAAACATGGCCAACATTAGTGCCTTGGATTCCCCACCATTGAAACAAAGATCCTTTGAGAGGTAAAGCATATAGCAATATCAACCATTGACAAAATCCTTTCCCCAAAAACACAAATCTGAGCCTCCAAATTGGGATCTAATCTATCAACTTTCAAACTATCATCTAACTAAGAGGTGTCATATAGTGTTTGGATTAGCTTCTAGAGAATAGCTTCTGGAGAAAAAGTAGAGAATTGCTTTTAGAGAACATATTATGAACAAAATAGATTATGGGAAAAAAAAGATTTTGATAAACTGAGAGTTTTTGGATATTGTGATCAAAATAGTATTTTTCATGGTCAAATTACTAAAAAGGACATTAACTTTTGTGATAATTACATATAAAGAATATGATTATATTTTATGTATTATTTAAGGGTTAAGGTATAAATTTAATAGCCAAGTTTTTCCTGAGAGGCATCTAGTACAAATAAGTTCTAGAAGATACAAAAATACCAATGAATAATTAAAAAGAATGTAATTTTAACAAACCCGTTAAATTTGATCTAACGGCATTAAATTATAAGAGAAGAAAACCCCTAACGGCATTAAAAAAGATGCATGCATTTTAACCCACTATTTAACATTAAATTTTGTAATTAATACTAAAAATGAAATAAATTTGATTATATGTAATGTTAATTAACTTAACTAATTTTTCTAATATAATAAAATTAGACAAATAGATCTCATATTAAGGATATGAGGGAGCATTAAAATTTTAAAATTCTAAAAAACAATATTAAACAAACGAGAGAGAACGTCGAAATTCTAAAAAAAATACAAGAACAGATGAGAGAGACAGAGAGTGGCGTGAGCGCCACAAATATGAAAAAGACTAATGAGAGAGAGAGAGGGGGGTGGGGCCCATATCATGAAAAATGAAAAAAATGTAGTGTTTGGGTATTTTTTTTACAAAATCATGGTTTTACCCAGAAGCACTTTTTTTCCTCTACCCAAACACACATAATCAGATTCTACAAATCTGTTTATTACCCGCAAACCAGAGAACACCATCACTAAAACCCAACACCACAAAAGAAATAAAAAAAGACAGACGTTACCTTCGCCGACGGAAACCGCAGAGAAGGGAGACACCGTAGCAACTCGCACAAAGGTGAGGAAGAAGGCTCTTACCGCCTCAAGAAAAATCTGGAGAGGGAGAGAAACTCTACCAAGTGGGTTTATAATTTAGTGGATCACAACACCAACTTTGTAATTATGAAAAGGGTAATAATGACCCTGAAATATTTTCGGAGATGTGTTCAAGTTCAAGATCTTAAACCATTCAGTAGTGTAACTTTGCTCCCAAAATATTAAAAATATGCAATTCCACACCAAATTAACAGCCTCCTTAACAACCCTTTGATGCAATTGACACTTGGGTATTTTTTCTTTTTTCTTTTTAAATAATGGCATGTATGGTAATAAAATTCGCCCTATATACAATAATAATAAAAAAAAAGCTTCCACCTCTATTTTACAAAATGAATTAAGACCGAAGATGCCCTGGCTTAGGTTTTGTTTGAGAAGAGAAGTCGGCGACTAGGGAGAACTCACCAACTACACGATGGGGTGAAGTTGATATTCAGTAACCATCTCAAAAGCATTTTCAGATCTACTTCTCTCCTAGCACGAACTAAAAGAAGGAATTAAGTGGCTATTTTAAGACAGTTAATTGCTGGGTTTCTGTAATCACGTTGTTTCTAAGAACTAATCCTTCCAAGTTAAAACCAACAGAATTACGGAAGGTCAAAGCAAAGATGCAAATCCCAAAGTTTATCCAAAATGATTTTGAGCCGCCATTACCGTAATACTTGTTTGGTAAGAGTTGGTGTGTTCCAGCCATAAAACAGAAGGGAAAGAAACAACATCATTACCAACTTGAAGATCTTCGAGGATACGAGGGAGCTTGAGGAAGCTGTAATCGCAATCAGCCATGGTAGCTAGCTTCCCTTGTTCTTCGTGTCTTCACCCCAGTCGTCGATTTCTCTGGGAGTTCTCCCGTGTTATTCATTACAATGGCAGTTTTTAGGAAAAAGATAAAATAATAGTTCAAATTAAATTTCAAAATCTCATATTAATAATTTTTTATTAAAATAAGTTATCAAGTGATATAATTTTATAGTTAATTCTTATATTTTTGTAAGGCAATAAGATTAATTTAGGATTTTAAAGTTTAAGTGATATTTTTTTTAATCTTTTTTCAATGTTTTTATTTTTAATTCATACAGGCGGCATTTTGTCAACACTCGTTTCTATTTCGATAATCGAAGAGTAAATAAAGACAAGATTCTGTGGATATACATAAAAGTACAATTATATTGATAAAAATATACGTTTACAATCCCAATGTCGTTCGTCAACGAAATACGGAAAATATAGAAATACAGGGGAAATTCTAACGTTTACAGGATTCCTCAAAATATCTTAAACATAAGCTAATTATAACCAACAGCCTTGACCTTGCCTCGAGACACATGCCAATCACTTCTCGGCGCCCATATCTTTGCCTTTCGATGCATTGGCACCTGTTGAGATGTTTATTTAAAAATAGGGTGAGATTCTAAAGAATCCCAGTAGAAACATGCTATCGTTCATAGAAAATACAAAAACTAAATATGATATGCGCCAAGGTATGCACCAATTAATGAATATTATAAACACATAATCTGCATGTATACATGTATAGATAGGGCTAAGCCCCGCAATTTACACCGGTTGGACTTCCGCCAACTCCCAGTGTAAGTGCACATCTAACACTAACTGCCCATCTCTAGGCAAATCATGTTGATTAATAAATTAAAACACATTTACAAACAATGACATCCACACAATCACGTAACTATGGCATGACGTATGAAGAATAATGTCCCTACCTCGAAGTTTGTTAAACCCCTTTTTAGTGTGTCCCGTAAAATGTGTCGCTTCTAGCTTCCAACTTGGTCCTAAAATATTAAATGTAAAAGAAATAGGTCATAATCTATTCAAGTATCATTTTAGACTATTCCATAGTGTTTATTGTGGTTATATTAGTCTATGGTGAAAATTTACTAAAATGCCCCTGGGACCCGGCCCGACCCCACAGTACCCGGCCTGATGGCACGTTTTTCCAAAATTTTGACTAGGGCCATCCTGACGTATTTTTGCCCAAGGAATCCATTTCTTGGCTCGAAACTATCAAATTCACTGTCAAATTATGAAAATACCTTTGAGAGCCCTGATTTAGGGTTATAGTGGCGTTTTCGTAATTATGCTTCTTCGGCCTTTTCCGAAAAAGTGACCAACTATAACTCCACCTATTTTTGCAACTAAATCCAATGGAACCATCCATTTCATGAAAATCTAGCTCCTACCCCCAGAACAGTGTTGGCCGAAAGTTTCTCAAAAAAATGGAAAAATGGAGTTTTGTGTTTTAGCTTCCAAAACTTGTACTTTTCCACTTCTAATCCTTCATTAACTCATTTAATCACTTCTTAACCATGATTCAAAGAAATTTGTTCAGCATAACCCCTTAGGATTAGGGCTTTTTCGAATTTACAACTCAACCAAAAATCACCAAATCAACAACAAACTTCAATATCAACTTTATACAAGTATATATTTGAGTTTGGTGTAGTTACCTCTTAAACTTCTTGAATCCTCTCACTCTATACGCCTCCTCCCTGTCTTCTTGATCTCAATGTGTGTCTTCACAATCATGGATTCATGAAGAAAAGGAGTTTAGAGAAGGTTTTTCATGCAAAGATCATAAAAAACCTTAAGAGATCAACTTCTTACCTTAGGATTTCCCTTCTTCCTTCTCCCTGGCACATGAGACATCCAAGCTCTCTCTCTCTCTCTCTCTCTTCTCTCTCTTGCTTGGCCGAATACACAAAGGGAAGGGGAGAGGAAGTGTTTTAATGAAATGCTTCGTCTCTTCTCTTAGCCCTTGATTTTCCAAGATCAAATCTTTTGGTAACACTTGTCACAAGCCATACTTCCACCCATACCTCCTTCATATTATGACACACTTACTCCATTAGCTTCCTTTTAGATTTGGACCACTTCTCTTCTCCCTTGGTTGGCCAAAAAAACATGCTCCCTCTTGCTTCAACCAAACCATTTACTTTCTCCATCTAATCGAACTTCATACTCTACCAAGCACTCAAGTAGTAAAATATCATGCACTCAACCTCTAACCCAACCATATGCACTCATCATCTAATCCAATAATGCACTCTAACATTGTCATCATTTCCATGTTCATGTAGCGTGATCATCATGACTATGTTCACGTAGTAATTAGGCATGTGCTCTTGGAAATCAATTTCCCCCCCTCATTTTCATGTGATAGGTGAAAATTTGGAAGAAAAGAGAAATGAAAATGTGTTTCACTAATTCCATAATTCAATTAAATGAATTATGCATAATTCCTTCTAATTTCACAATTCTTGATTTATTCCTCTAAGAATATTCAATTTATACATTTTCCTTTATTTTCCTTGATTAATTAAAATTAACTTCAATTAATTGGAAAATATTTAATCTTTGGCTAAATTGGCAAAATTATGATTATGCTATCATCTTATAATTTAATTCATTTCTTGAATTAATTTTGCCATTTTCTCATGAATATGAATATTTCAAAATTCATAGGATCCAAGTTCATGAATATTCACCATTTCATTGAATTTCTCAAATAATTACAATATATTTTTTTGTGAATATAAAATTTGGGGTATTACAGTTTTCCCCCACTTAATTAAATTCCGTCCCCAAAATTTGCTACACTTATACATTCATAAACTCCAGGTGACGTTTCTTCATACTTTCCCCTATTTCCCACGTAGCCTCTTTAGGTGATAACCCTTTCCAAACAATCTTGAAGTATAGAATTCTCTTGTTTCTGAGTTGTTTTTCCTGCCGATCAATGATTCGGTCAGGCATGACTTTATACGTCAAATCTTCACACATTTCCACATCTTCGTACTCTATTACATGTTCTGGATCAGGTTGATACCTTTTCACCTAGGAAACATGAAAAACATCGTGTAGCCTGCTCAGACTCGGTGGCAAAACGATACGGTACACTACAGGCCCAGTCATCTCTAAGATCTCGAACAGACCAATATACCTTGGTTGCAGCTTCTTTACTTTCAATGCCCTGTCAATACCCTTAACAGGTGATAGTTTCATGAACACGTGGTCATCGACTTCAAATTCCAGAGATTTTCGCCTCTTATCTACATAGCTTTTCTATCGGCTCTGAGCAGCTAGCAACCTCTACTTGATCAAATTTATCTTCTCTATTGTCTGATCAACAAGATCTGGCCCCAATAACTCCCTCTCAGACAACTCAATCCATCATACTGGCGACTGACACTTCCTCCCACAGAGTGCCTTATATGGAGCCATCTGGATACTGGAATGATAACTGTTGTTGTAGGTAAACTCTTCCAATGGAAGGAATTTGTCCCAACTACCTTTATAATCAAGCACGCATGCCCTTAGTATGTTCTCGAGGGTTTGAATTATTCGTTCTGTCTGCCCATCAGTTTGAGGATGATATGTTGTGCTGAATTGGAGCTTAGTACCCAAAGCTTCATGCATTGCCTTCCAAAACTTGGAAGTGAACCGTGGATCTCAATTAGAGATAATGTTCTTCAAGGTACCATGCAATCTCACAATCTCCTTAATATAGATTTCTGCTAATCTATCAAGAGAATAGTGGATACTAATTGGTAGGAAGTAAGCTGTCTTCGTGAATCTGTCAACTATCACCTATATAGCGTCATGGTTTATGACCTTAAGCAATCCTATAACGAAATCCATAGTAACGCTTTCCCACTTCTACTCAGGAATCTCAGGGTTCATCAAAAGCCTCGATGGTCATTGATGTTCAACTTTCACTTTTTGACATGTTAAGCAACGAGTAACAAACTCAGTCACCTCTCTTTTAATCCCTAATCAATAGTATTGAGCCCTCATATCATGGTACATCTTTGTAGCTCCTGGATGTGGAGTATATTTACTCTTATGTGCCTCTTCCAGGATTTGTCATTTTAGTTATGGTTATAGTGGAACATAAATTCACTTCTTGTACCTAACTAATCTATTGGGTGACAAATCATAATCTTGAGTCTCGCCCCTATCAATTATGCCTTTGATAGATAGTACTTCCTCATCATGCTGTTGGGCTTCTTCAATTACTACCCTCAGATCGTTGTATACTTGACTTACCCTACTGCCTAATAGAATCTGACTAGACATATTTAAGTCTCTGAAATCCTTGATCAGTGTTCGCTCATAGATCATCATGGCTTCCACTTGCACTGATTTCCAGCTTAATGCATCAGTGACGACATTAGCATTACCGGGATGATACTTGTTTATAAATTGTAATCTTTCAGCAACTCCATCCATCTGCATTACCTCATATTAAGTTCTTTTTGATCGTACAAGTATTTCAAACTCTTATGGTTGCAGTACAACTCTACAGTCTCACCATAGAGATAATGTCTCCAGATTTTCAAAGCAAACACTATTGCCACTAACTCAAGATTGTGGGTGGGATAGTTCAATTCATAAGGTTTTAGCTGATGTGATGCATACGCCATTACTCGACCATGCTACATCAATACGCATCCCAATCCATGCCCATAAGGAAGGTGAACTATAACCTTTTGATTATGAGATCGAGAAAACTTGTAGAAGAGATCACAGAGTTCCAAAGCAATCTACTTCAATTCTAAGCAATTTGATAGAAAATCCAGAAGGAGAAACAACAGATACCAAAACACTCTGTGACTATGCAACACCAACAATCATAAGGACAAATCTTGGAATCATAAAACCATTAATAATAGCCAACAATTTTGAAATTAAGAATGCAATTATCCAGATGGCACAAGCAAATCAGTTCGGTAGTTCACAAACAGAAGATCCTAATGCACATATTTCCAACTTCTTAGAAATTTGTGACACATTCAAGCACAATAGTGTTACTGATGATGCCATTTGACTTAGACTTTTCCCTTTCTTACTCAGGGACAAGGCTAAGAGCTGGTTACACTCACTACCAATGGGAAGAATAATTACATGAGATATCATGGCACAGAAATTTTTGGAAAAAATACTTTCCTTCAACAAAAATTGCTAAATTGAGGAATAAAATTGCCTTATTAACCCAGCATGAATTAGAAAGCCTCTATGAATCCTAGGAAAAATACAAAGAGTTGCTAAGGAGATGTCCTCATCATGGGTTAAAAGATTGGTGGCAACTACAAACTTTCTATAATGGGATGACACATATCTCCGGAATTCTTGTAGATACTACAGCTAGAAGCTCTTTAATAGGAAAACATCTAGATGATGCTTACAATCTTCTTGAGAAGATGGTGGCCAATGCATATCAATGGCCTTCTAAACGTAACATTTCAAAAAAAGTAGTTGGAGTACACGAGCTAGATATCCTTACAATTGTCTTCTCAAGTTGCATATATATCCAAGCAAGTGTAATCAGCAGTCTTATTAAAGCCTGTGATCGATGTGGAGGGCCTTATGTGAGTACAAATGTCAAGAAAGACATCCATTCATGCTGTAGCAAGCTCATTACATTGGAAATCAAGGAAATGACCCATTCTCAAGTACCTACAATGCAGGTTGGTGAAATCATCCAAACTTTGGTTAGAGGAATAATCAAAACGCATTTAAGCTGCAAGGAAACTACCATAAACTATCTCTTTAACCACCGAATCCACATAGCAGAAAGTGAATATAGAAGACGCACTTGTTTAACTAACCATGAATACATCTTAATTCATAACTAGGACTAACGCAACACTCAAAAGCCAAGAAGCCTCAATAAAGAACTTAGAGATCCAAATAGGCCAAATTGCAAATATGTTGAATTCCAGACAACTAGGAACTCTACCAAGTGACACCGAAAGAAACCCAAGAGAGCATGTGAAGGCTATTGCAGTAAGGAGTGGAAAAGAATTGAAAGATCCTATAATTAAAAATAAGAATGAGGGAGAAAAGAAAGAAAATAAAGAAGAACAGAAGGAGGAAGCACATAAACTGTAACCCCCTTCCCACCTTAGGCCGAGATTAAGTTCTTAAACTCATAATTAAGTTGTACTTAGAGACCATATTTTAAAATGGGACTTATTAAGATACTCATTTGCCCAAAAATCGGATTTGCAAAAACTTTTCTAAACTTATTCACAATGGTCCCAAGTTCTCAATACAAAATAATACTGGCCTGAACAGGTGGATTCCATTTACAATTATCAGAGTGCAAATAAGTTCCCGACTCACTCGGGTTCCGTTCATAACAAAAAGGGATTTACACAAGGTACATAGCCTACAATTCAAACCCTTTCACTTGGGGATTACACAAAATCCACTTTATACCATTCCAAAATATACAATGATAACCATAATCTCCAAAATATACTCCTAAACAGGAGCTCTAACTACTCTTCGTCGCCCGCTTGCCTCTCGATCCTTCGGCCCTGTCTAAAAGGTTTAATTTTGGGAGAGTGAGATTCTAAAGAATCCCCGTAGTAACAAGCCAATCATATAATGTACAACAATAATGCATGTAATCAAATCATCATCCACACAAGCAACTACAACGGCAGTTGCAGCGGCAATGGTTAGTATGACACAAGTCATCCCTGACGATTGCTCACGCTGAATTGCTCACGTTGTATTGCATCACAACAGTCAACACAGTATAATTCACCACAGCTGGGATCCATATAAAGCATATCATATTCGCAAGCCACATAGGCAAGATACACACACACAGCCCACGGCTGGTTTTCACATACGCCGGCCCCACGGGTCGGATTCACAAAGATCCATGTCGATTACGACGGCAGTCCAACGGCCGACTAGAGATGACCACTGTCACTCCCTATACGGCTCACGCTGACCTGCTCGCGCCGTAATGGACCATGGCACACATTTCACAAGTTCAATGATAAGATATGCATACCAAAACATCATACAAGATATGAGAGAAAAGTCACTACCTTGATCCTTCCGTGCGTGTCCTAACGCCGGTCTCTCCCGAGGAAGGCAAATGTCAAATCCTATATTTATCATTAGGGACGAAGAGTCAATCTCTATTCCAAGACTTAATCCACTTCATAATACTCAATTGGTTATCATTATTACTCTTTTAGAGTCATTAAACACCCCTAACAAAACTCCTAAAGGGTAGGAAAAACTATCCCAAAGATCCCCTTTTGGAAGCACAAAACACTCATTTTTGGTCATCTCACTCGAGCACAGATGCTCTCACTCGAGCACAAGTACGGACATCACTCGAGCACAAATGCTCTCACTCGAGCATTGGTACGGACAGCACTCGAGCACAAAAGAAAGTGAGACCGCGAGTGAGCACCCGAGAGCACAAAGAAACCTTCAGGAACCGGCTCACTCGAGCACAAAATCCTCACTCGAGCACAAGGCTAAATGCCTCACTCGAGCACCCACGAGAGAAGTTCAGGAAGTGAGGACCCGAGAGCACACCAAGCTCTCCAAGCACAAGATCACTCGAGCACAGCCATATGTGCTCGAGCACACAACTCACACCCGCGAGCACACTCCTCTCACCCGCGAGCACCTCTCTCACCTGCGAGCACACCTCCCACCTGAAGCACAACCTCACTCGAGCATGACCCCCAGTGCTCGAGTGAGAAGGCTATGCTCGCGAGTGTCAGAGCACACTCGTGGCATCCACCAGCAAGTGAAGACCCGAAAGCAAACCTTCACTCTGAACTCACACCATCACTCAAGCAGCCCCAAGCTCACTCGAGCATGTTCTTTCCTCACTCGAGCACAAAGCGATGTGCTCGAGCATCGCTCATAAAAACCCAGACAAACTCGAAGCACAAAAGGGAAAAACCACTCAGCACTCGAGCAGAGTTCATCCCTGCTCGGGTGATCTTTATCCCTCACTCGAGCAGACCCCTTCTGCTCGGGTGATGCTCATACTTCACTCGAGCACACCCCTGTCTGCTCGAGTGAATACCTCAGATAGCAGAAAACGCAGAACCAGAGGCACTCTCCCTCACACTTGCCCAATTGCTTCCTATGGACTCAAAACTCAACCCAAAGCCATTCCCACACAAAAACACCCAACAAACTCAATGGAATACTCAAAATCGTCAAAATCCTATTCCATTATCATGCTTTGGGTTTTGGGCAACAATTTCAACAAAACACCAATCTTAACCAAACTTCACATTTCATTTACCAATCAATCTATCTATCATAACTCATTCCAAAACACCATTCTCATGCCAAAAACATACCAAATGAACAGTGGCATCCAATTTTCGGATTCAAGCCAAAATTTCCAGAATTTATAAACTACTTCAAATGGTATGAAACATAGATAGATAGATTGAGTTCCCTTACCTCTTTCACTTTTCCAAAGAGAGTTCTTGATCCACCAACAATCAATTTTTGTGTGATCACCAACCACAACCAAATGGCCAAACTACACATACCAAAATGAAGTCCATCACTTAAGGATCAACATTAAGGAAGTGAGTTTGAGCAAATGAGATCATTTACCTACTCAAATCACAAGCTCTTCTTTCTCTTTCTTGCCTAGCTGACCGCCGGAAATGGAGGGAGGGAAGAGAGAGAAACGAGAGAGAAATGGAGGAATGGAGTAAAAGAGGAAAAGCAATCTTTTGTCCTCTTGTGACTTCATTCAACAACTCCCACACTGCCACTTGTCAGCATCTCCTTCATTCCCACAATAAGCTCACACAAGCTAAATGCACTGGATTCTGACCCATGTACAATGAATCTCAACCCTTGATCTTAAATACCACACATATGCAATAATATTTCCAATTTCCACTAATTATGACATAAATTAATATTGTCATAAAATACATAATAATTCCAATAAATTCATAATTATCATTAATAATCATGATTATCCCTTAATCAAAAATTGGGATATTACATAAACCTAAAGAGGATGATGTGCTACTAGGAATAACCAGCTTTTCCGATAACCCTCCTCCATATGTAACCCCATTTCCATACCCTCAAAGACTTGTGAAGGCAAAGGTAGACAAGCAGTTTAGCAAGTTTCTAGAGGTTTTTAAAAAGTTACATATCAACATTCCTTTTGCAGACGCTCTTGCCTAAATACCTAGTTATGCCAAATTCATGAAGGACATTCTCTTAAATAAGTGTAAGCTTGAGGAATTTGAGACAGTTGCACTTACTGAGAAGTGCAGTGCTATTTTACAAAAAAATTACCACCAAAGTGAAAAGATCCAGGAAGCTTTTGTATACCTTGCACTATAGGTCAATGTCACTTTGAAAAAGCACTTTGTGACCTTAGAGCAAGTGTAAACCTCATGTTTCTATCTATATACAAGAAAGTTAGTCTTGGAGAGGTGAAGCCGACCACAGTTTCATTACTTCTAGCTGACCAATGAATAAAACATTCGAGGGCTATCTTAGAAGATGTTCTAGTGATGTGGACAAACTTATATTTCAAACTGATTTCATAATACTTGACATGGAAGAAGACCAAGAAATTCCTATCATTATTGGGAGGCCATTCCTAGCAACTGGGAGAACGTTAATAGAAGTGCAAAAGGTGAAGTTAACCTTGTGAGTTCAAGATAAACAAGTATCTTTCAACATTTTTAAATTATTGTCCTTTCCAGATGAAGGTGACACCTATTACAGAGTAGATACATTAACCAGATGCACAAAAGACATGATAAACAAAATCTGTATTGATCAACCATTAGCAATAAGAATGGTAGATATATCAAAATCTACTAATCCTGAAGTCTTTAAGCAAACTAGGTAACTTGAAACAAATTGCCCATTTTTTATCAAGAAACCATTTGAAGATTTGGGAGAAAAGTCGAGTAAGCTGGTACATCAATAGAGAAACCACCAGTACTGAAGTTGAAAGCACTTCCATCCCACTTAAAGTATGCTTATATGGGAGGAAATTCAACATTACCAGTAATCATTTTTGCAGATCTTACTTTCGATAAAGAAGAAAAGTTATTAAGAGTTATAAGAGAGTATAAAACAGCATTTGGATGGTCAATAACTGATATAAGAGGGATTAGTTCTTCAATTTGTATGTATAAGATCTTGATGGAGGACAACTATAAGCCATCAGTCGAGCACTAGAGAAGACTCAATCCAAATATGAAGAAGTTGGTGAGAAAGGAGGTAATAAAGTGGCTGGATGCTAGTATAATCTATCCAATCTTTGACAATCAATAGGTTAGTCTAGTTCAAGTTGTGCCAAAGAAAGGTGGAATGACAGTAGGGCCTAATGAGAAAAATGAATTGATTCCACAATGAACAATAACTAGATGGTGAGTGTGCATCAACTACATAAAGCTCAATAAAGCCACTAGAAAAGATTACTTCCATCTGCCATTTATAGACTATATGCTAGACAAACTAGCTAGAAAAGCTTATTATTGTGTTCTAGACGAGTACACAGGTTATAATCAAATTATAATTGCACCTAAGGATTAAGAGAAAATAACTTTTACATGTCCATATAGTACCTTTGCCTTTAGAAAGATGCCATTTGGTCTATGTAATGCACCAACAACATTTCAAAGGAGTATAATGGTGATCTTTTTAGATATGGTGGAAAGGTTCATTGAGGTGTTCATTGATGATTTCTCAGTTTTTGGAGAATTATTTGATCATTGTCTTTCAAATTTGGCAAAAGTCTTGCAATGTTGTGTGGAGACAAATTTGGTTTTAAATTAGGAGAAAGTCATTTCATGGTTAAAGAATGAATCATGCTGGGTCATAATATAATATCACAATTTTTGATCAAGGGGCTAATCATGATTATTGTGGATAATTATGAATTTAATTGGAATTATTATGTGTTTTATGACAATATTAATTAATATGTCATAATTAGTGAAAAATTTGAAAGAATGGAAATATTGGTCATAAGTTGGTAATTATGGGAAAAATTAATCACTAACTAAGAAAAAATGAGATGTGTGATTATATGGCTGATGGAGGGATTAGAGAAGCTAATTGGTGACTTATTTTGTGTAAACCAATGGCATGTGGACATGTGTTAAGATGAGAGTATGAGAGAGCATGGGAAAAAGTCAAATGGGATAAAATATATGTTCTCTCTCCTCTCTCTCCCTCATTTTCAAATGAAGCATGGGCATGGAGAAATAATCATCATTCCTTCTTCTTCCACACTCATCTCATCTCTTTCTTCCTTTTCTTTCTTGTTTGGCCATTTTAGAAGAGGAAAGGAAGAAGAAAAGCTTGATTTTTGGGTAAGCAAATGACCTTTAATGCTTAATCTCACTTTATTATAGTGTGCCCATTGGTGTTAGTTTATGGCCACACGAAATTTTGGAGATTTATGAATCAAGAAGTCTCTTTAGCAAAGTGAAAGAGATAAGTGAGACTAATCTATCTATCTAAGTTTCATGCCAAATGAATAAGTTTAGAATTTCTGGGATTATTGCCCTATTTTCAAAAATATGGGTCATTGGGTAGTTTGGCATGATATAGTTGTGGAAATGGTGTTTTGGTATAAGTTTGAGATAGATAGATTGATTTGGAATTGTAATGATTGAGTTTAGTGATTTTGGAAAATTGAAGATTTGTGTTGATTCAAACCAAAGCATGATAATGGAGTAGGATTTGGAAAATTCTGATATTTCCATTGAATTCCTTGGGTGTTTTTGTGTGGAAGTAGCTTTGGTTTGGTATTTGGGTTCATTTGGATCACTTGGTAGAAAATTCTAGAAGTGATGTTATACCTTTTGCATTTTCTGGTTTCTGATAAAATCACTCGAGTGAGAGTGAGTTCACTCGAGTGAGGGAATAACATCACTCGAGTGAGGGTGGGATCACTTGAGTGCATTAGTGTATTTTCCCCTCTGACCTTCGGTTTTCATGTTGCACTTCCACGTGAGAGGCAAGAGTGTTGCCTCACTTGCAAGTGTTGTGGGCTCTCACTCGAGTGCGGGTGTATTTGTCAGCTGATCTATCGTCTCGAGTTGTCACTCACGTTCAAATTCAAGAGTGGGCTTTAGATCTATTTTAGGCCAAGAAGAGATAATGTTTTTCATGCCATCTATTATACTAGTAGGACACTCTCAGATGCATAGCTGAATTATGCAACAATAGAAGAGGAGATTCAGCAACATTATTTGCATTCAACAAATTCAAAGCCTACTTGATCAGGTCAAAAGTCATTATCTTGATGGACCACTCAGTAATCAAATACTTGATGGAGAAGAAAGATACTAAGCCTGGATTGATCATATAGGTGATTATGCTACAAGAATTTGACTTGAAAATCAAAGACAAAAAAGGGACTGAGAATCTCATTGGGGATCATCTTTCTCAATTAGAGCCATCTGAATAAAATAGAGAATAACTAATCAAGGAGAATTTCCCAGATGAGTAACTTTTTGTCATGCAATCATAACCCACCCCTTGGTATGCTGATTTTGTAAATTATTTGGCAAGTTGAGTAATGCCTTATTAACTTTCTAAAGTGCAAAAAATGAAGTTTCTAGCTGTTGTAAGGCATTACCTTTGAGGGGATCCTTTCTTATATAAACAATGCTAGATCGAATAATTAAGTGATTTGTTCCTGAAGAAGAAATGGCCAGCATCTTAAATCACTACCATTTATCCCCATATGGTGGTCATTTTAGAGCAAATAGAACAGCTACTAAAGTCCTTTAATCTCAGTTTTACTAGCCTACACTCTTCAAGGACGCCCATAAAATTTTGACAACCTGTAATAGATGCCAAATAACCAGAAATATCTCAAGGAGACATGAGGCCCCTTTAACTAATATCTTAGAAGTTGAGCTTTTTGATGTGTGGGAGATCGACTTTATGGGGCCTTTCCATCTTTATTTAGCAATTAGTTTATTTTAATAGCTATTAATTATGTCTCCAAGTGGGTTGAAGCAGCTACTTTTCCTACAAATGATTCTCGAGTGGTTATAAAGCTTCTAAGGAAAAATATTTCTACAAGATTTAGAGTGCCTAGAGCTATTATCAACGATGGAGTAAGGCATTTTTGCAATTAATAGCTTCAATTAGTGTTAGCTAAATATGGAGTAACTCATGAGGTTGCAACTCCATATCATCCACAAACTAGCGGGCAAGTTGAAATCTCAAATAGAGAACTAAAATGGATATTAGAGAAGATGATAAATTCCAATTAGAAGGACTGGGCACAAAAATTAGATGATGCACTTTGGGCTTATAAAACTGCCTTTAAGACACCAATTGGTACAAGCTCATATCAATTAGTTTATGAAAAAGCATGCCATGTTCTAGTAGAAATGAAGCACAAAGCATATTGAGCAATAAAAGTCTTAAATTTTGACTTAAAGGTAGTTGGTGAGAAGAGACTTCTCTAACTCAATGAGCTTGAAGAATTCAGACAACAAGCTTATGAAAATGCCAAGTTATACAAGGAGAAGACATAAACGTGGCATGACAAAAGAATTTTGAGGAAAGAGTTTACACCAAGAGAAAAAGTGCTTTTATATAACTCAAAGTTAAAGTTCTTTCCAGGAAAGCTGAGATCAAGGTGGTCAGGACCTTTTACTATGATTCAAGTATGGCCATATAGAATCTTGAAAATTCAAGATGGTGATTGAAAATTCAAAGTGAATAGGCAAAGGCTAAAGGAGTATAATGATGATATACTCAATACTTTGAAAACTATTATCACATTTGAGGAACTAACAGGTAAGCCCTCCTTCTAGAAAAAAAAAGAAAAAAAATATTAAAAAAAAAGAAAAAAATGTCAATTGGTTTGGTTTTCATCTAGCTAAAGACGTTAAAGAAGGGCGGCTATTGGGAGGCAACCCAAAACTTCTTTTTCTTACTCGTTAAGTTTTCTTTCTTGCTCACTAAAGCACTCTGCACTACGTTGAGAATTTTAGTTTTCATCTTTTTTATTTCAAGTTAACATGGAGGAATCTCTTGCAAAACTTAAAAATAGGTTCCCTACTCTCCTCAAAGATGTGCTTAGGAAGATCTATAGTAGTTGACTTAAAAGAATGAAGATAATCAAGCATTTGGGCCTTCCTAAGGATATATGCTGGATCATTAAAGCTAAAGTACATGTAGCAGGTGAGATTCATAAGTCATTTATTAAACTTATGCCATGAATAGGAAGAAGTTCTTACTCCAAAAAGAGAAGAGCTAAAAGAATGGAGATTTGCCATAAATGTGCAAGGTGAATATGTGATCAATGTTGTAAGAGTAAAGGTATGGTTTCTATAAATCAAGAAGACAAAACTAAATTCATAAAGGATGGTTTGAGTAAGGAGTCATTGGATGATATCATTCAAACACTTGAGATGCATCTGAGTGGTAATGTTCATCGTATTCTTCTCGATTTAATTGACATATTCAATAAAGAAAAAGAGTGCTACTATCTTAGGAATCTGACATTAAAAACCCTATTTGCCAGTTTATAAGAAAACTGGATAGGGAGTAAATTCTCGATTCATAGAAAGCGTTTAAGCCATTACTAGACGAAAACTAGAGGAAGATGTAAGTCATAATCACAACTACTATACATAATCATGATTTTGTCTAATCTATCTTATATTTTCAATAATTTTTTGACTTTATTCACTTATTTTGATTAATTTCTTCACACAACGGTCTACCGATCATTCGTGTCTGAAATGTTTTTCAATTTTTTTTTGAAAAATGTGTGATTTGCATGATCCAGTTGTCATTGTTTTAGTATTATATACTTGCACTCTTCTACTTGTAAATATGCACTCTTTACTTATAAAGATGCACTCTTCTACTTGTAAGCATAAAATGTTTGAGAGAAAAAAAGAGAAAAAGGATATCACACTAAAATGTAGATTTACATCTATCTGCATTTTTTATGAAACTGATTTGGGAAAGGATGGAGAGTTTCTAACTGTAGCAAAAGAACTTAGAAATGCATTAGCTGCTAGAAAGATCAACTTTGTATACAGGGGAGGCATCCAGGGCCTAAGGGGATGTGTGGCCATTTATGCAACCATTAATGGAAGCAAGGGTTTGAGTGTAAGGGTGAAGGAGTTGGAAGATCACATCTTTTTCTTAGAACAAGAGTTACAGGCTTCAAGCTTTCCTGAATGAATAGGACGAATGTTCTACCATGCTCAAGCTTTCGTCTCTATACCTGTTGGTTTGGAGACATTGGATGAGATTTCTAGCATTGTATATTGGGCTAAGTTAAACTTTCACAAAAAGTATTTTGAGACCCCAGCTCAATTGCAAAAAAAAAAACCCATTAACATTTAACAATCTCAGCTCAAAACTTAGTTACTTAACATTTAACAATCTCAGCTCAACTCAGGCTGTTAAATCCTATCCAAAACTCAGCTTAATTGCCCAAAAATTAGTTAGTTAGTAAAACCATTAGATGCATGGGGTGTGGTAAAAAAATGGTAGAGTAAAGGTTACTTTTAATTCTTGAGACGCATTTTATCAGTTGCACGTCTTTTTTCATTCGCAAAAATAATTAAAAACTCATCTTGTTTAGGAACGTTTTAATGATCATGAGAAGTAAATAAGTTTTAAGAATGTATCAATTGAATTTAGAGATTTTATAGCTTGAATGAACAACTGATTATTACAATTAGTGATGAATTTTGAGATTGAATGAGCTAAATTTGAAAACCCATGACCGTGAGCTTTTGAGTCTATTTTATCAATAATGATTATTTCTCTTGTGTGTAATATTCACTTATTAAATTATCAATAGCCAACCTTGCAATTATATCATTGATAAGCCCCTTTGAGCCAAATAGAAAGTTTCTTTATTCTCAACCCATTATCATGTGTTTTAATGATATATCAAGTGCTATTACCTCATTTGGAAGATTAGTAGAGCATTTGAAATTTTGTAAAATGGGCTTTTGACAAGTGTGGGGGTATATATATCATCAACTTTAGAATTGCAGAATCATAGAAAAAAAGAAAAGAAAAGAAAAAACGAGATATTATGTATTCGAATAAAAATCGTGGGTTGTTGTAATGAGATAGGTTTTTTTATAAGCTAGTCCATTTTTTTTTCAATTGCTCTATTTCTTAAATGTAGTCGTTCATATCATGTTTTACATTCCTTTTACTTTAACCACACTACAACCCTCAATAAGTCTTTTGATTTGAATTAAACATGTGAATTATGTAGTAGAGATTGATATTTTTAGCAAGCCTATGGTAGTGCAATTTTTTCAGTTAAATTTGAGCGAAACACTTACACTTAAACACTTGAGAGATTGAGAGATTCAGAGAATGAGTCATAATTACAAACTTGGTTTCAAACAAAGTTACCATTTTATATTTTCGTTGATTTATGAATACTATGATTTCTTTATTTTTTTTAATTGTGTTCTTGCTTATGACTTGACAATAGGGGTGGAAACAGGCCAAGCCAGGCTAGGCTTTAACCTTAATAGGCCTGGCCTATATTGTAGCAAATCGGCCTGTGCCTAGCCTATAGCCTGTTATAGGCCTTTTTGTCAGCCTGAGCCTGGCCTATTCATAGGCCTGGTCAAGCCTGAGGCATGTTAAAAGCCTATATTTTATTTAAACAAAAAATGCATATACAAAGTCACAGTAACCAATCAAAAAAGCCTTTCCACTTGAAAACATGAACTCCAAGAAATTGACCTGAGAACACTTGGAAATTGGATGAAACTATTTTGAAAGCTAAATTCTCAGATAATTGATTGATTTAATCTAACAATTTTTCATTAGCACATACAGCTTCTGGATGATTGGTGGTAAAGTCAATGGCAACAGTTGAACCAAAATAGAAGAACAAAGGTTAAAAACAAAACAGAGATCTAGAATAGACTTACAGAGCTGGAGATCTGCCACTACAGATTTAATCCGAACCCCAAAATAGAAGAACAGAGTTTAAAAATAGCTAACCAAGAACAATAGATCCTAAACATTTTTATTGGCCATCAGATACTAAACTAAAATCATAAACGATACAAAATCAAATATATAGATCATGGAACGATCAAAATAGTCCATACCCAAATATGTAAATCAGAGTGGCAACACAAATCAAAGATGCAAAACTCACAAGAATGAAAAATCTTTACCAAGAGTCATGACTGCAAATCTGCAACAAGCTGAATGCAAATTTTTTAGCTATACATTGCATCTATGGGGTGTTCAGCAGTGAGTACCTGATTCTCATTAGCACAAACAAAACTCAAACAATTTTGTGCCATCATCGATTCAAATCCACGAATATTACTCAACTTTCTAAAATTTGGCTGACAATGGCCGTTCTGGCCAAAGTAAGGGTTCGAAGAACTCTGAGAACCTCGTTAAACTGAAGACAAAGTGAATCGGAGAATCAACCTAATCGGATGGCCTCTGAGAGTCTAGGTTGATGAGGATGAGTCAAGACACACTGTGAGTTGACTGAGAGTAAGATCGGAGTGAGACGAGGATCCTCGACTAAGAGCAAGATCGGAGAAGGGAGGATGGATGAATGTGTAGAAAAAGATCATCGACTAAGATCGAGATCAAAGTAAGAGTGAGAGTTAGATAGTAAATTGAGACTCTCAGAGTGAGACTCTGAGAACGAGATCGGAATGGGAGTAGGAGTGTGGCTCTGAGAGAGAGATTGGGACTGTAGGAGTGGGAGTGAGATGGCTGTTGGAGTAAGCGAGAGTAAGAGATTGAGACTTGAGAGATAAGAGGCCGAGATTGAGATTTGGAACTGAATGGGTGATAAGTCTGAGAGAGGGAATTCGGCTGGGACATTAGGGGAGGAGCGACCCAATGTTTTTTTTAATATATTACCAGGCCAAGCTAATAGGCCTAGCCTAGCCTATTTAATAAAATAGGCTTTAAAACATGCCTGGGCTTGGCCTTTTATGCTAACAGGCCAGGACGCCTGGCCTGTTTCCACCGCTACTGGAAACTTCTGATTTTGTTGGAAGCACATATTAGTCACTCCTTGTCCGGGGACATCCAAGAGCTAAATGTGGAAGAATTTGAAAATAAAAATATTTATATATTTATTTTCCCTTATATGATGATTTTATGGATGATATTTGAGCTTAATTTAATGAATTTGGGTGTAATTGATAAAGAAATGATGATTTTGGCATAAAATAGAATTTATTGAAAAATACTAAATTTGACCATGTTTTAGTTTTTAGGCAATTTCTGAAGCTCTAGATGTCATATTGGGATGTTCATTTGTATGGATAAAAAGCTAAGAAAAAGTTCTACAACTTTTATGTTAAGCTTAAAACTCAATTCTTCCTTTAAGGGTTTCAAATTTTACTTGGAAGTTGAGGATGTGAATTTGTCCCTGACTGACCTTTGCCCACTAATTTGACCATAACTTGAGTTGCAAATGTTGAAATAGGGAGCTTCCAGTTGTGTCTTCAAGCTAAGAGCAGAACTACAACTTTCATGAAGATCACATGATAAAATTCCACCATTTTGAATGTCAAAAGTAGGTAGCAATCAAGAAGTTTGGTAGTCACAAGGTTAATATTGGTAGCTTAAGGTCAAAATTCATGCCTAACAATGTGGAAATTTTTGCACCTCCTCCATCTATAAATAGTGGAGCTCAAGACACAAGAAAACACACCATCTTAGAGTTAATTTCATGGATTGTATTTACTTCTTGCATGCCTCCTTCATGGAAGTCTTAGGTAGTCTTCTTTTATGGATGGTATATGTTTTCACATACATGGGAGGTTTTACCTCCTATATAGAAAACTAGATTTTTCCATTTTCATCAATCTTATAGTTGTATCTTTGTGTTTTAGAATTTAATACTCCCTCCGGTCCTAATTATAAGACATAGTTACCTAATTTTGGAGAAATTAAGGATAGTAGTTAAATTAGTTAATCATACTTAATTTCCTAAAATGCCCTTATCTAAAATTTAAAATGGCATCAGTTTCATTGTACCTCTGTTTTTCATCATTCCTCTCCTACCTCTCAAATTTTTCTACTAAAAGGGCATCTATTTAATTGGACATAATACAAATGAAAGGTTTTTTTTAGCCAAGGGAAAAAGATAATGAAATTAATATTTTATTAGGTTATTTTTAGGGAAAAAATCAATCACTTTAGACAGATAGTTACAGGAACATATTTTTAAAGAAATCTTAAAATTATTTCATTTAAAAATAAAAAAAGAAAGTAGAATCTCTCACTTGATAGAATATAAGCGTGTTATTAAATTAATTATTGTATTTAATTATTATTAAGAAAGTATTAATAGGGGATAGTTTGGGAATAAATTAACAAAAATTAGAACTTTGTCCTATAATCAGGACCAATGATCAACTCCCAAATATTGTCCTATAATTAGGAGCGGAGGGAGTAGTTAAGTTTCATTCAATGTTTATGAAGTTTTTAATTTATTTTGGCTTCGTTTTCAATTTCATCATAAGCAAAATTTCCATTTTCCTAGGGTGATGATGTAGCTTACTAATGACAAATTGAATCTTAACTTATTAAATCTAGTTTTAATTTTTCCTTCATGATTGAGTTTTAATTATTGTTCTTAATGCTTTTGATTGATTGGCCATCTTTTAAGTTATTTCAATATATATGTTGAGACCTAGAGGGAGATGCATGTGTGTAGAGTCTATAATTAAAACCATAACTTGCATATGAAATAGGAATATATTCATATGAGTTGTGTAGTCTTAATGAGTTCCATAAATCTTAATGTATGATTAATGGCTTTAATTTATATAAGGATATATTGGATTAGCCATTAATTATAAAACTACTTGACCTTGGAAAAAGCTAATAATTAAATTAGGGGAACTCGACTATCAATTATGTAGAATCAATTAGACTAGAATAAATAGGTGATTCAATCCAAAATTTGCTAAGGGAAATATGATCCCTAGGACTTTTTATCATAATTATTTTCATATCAATTGCATTCATATTTAATCATTTTTATTTTATACTCTCAATCACCAACTAATCGATTGATTAAATAGAATTAAAATTACCCATTTTGATACTTAGTAATCAATCCTCTTGGGAACGATATTCTACTTATTCTCTATATTACTTGATTATGATAGTGTATACTTACACTTTTTAATAAACCATTTACACACGTAATAGTTTTCAAGTCAATTAAGGTTTCAAGTCCATCATTAAGGTTTTGTCTTCATCAAAAAGGGGAGAATGTTATAATACATGTTTTGATGATAACAAAGTGTTAATATACTGTTTTGTAAAGGAATTCATGTTTTGAAGATGTAAACTTAAACCTATTAGATTATCAAATGCATCTCACAAGTTTAAAGAAAGTTGATGTGAAAAATTGCTGATGTACTCAAGTGAGGAAGTTGCACTCAAGGTCTGGAAGCTTGAACACTCGAGTTTTGCTTCACGCTCTTGCAAGTGTTAGACAGAAGCTGGTTCAAAAAGTGAAATTTTACTGATGCACTCGAGTGAGGATGAAGCATTATAGTTCTGTAAGTTGCAACACTCGAGTATGGTTCTTCACTCTTGCAGGTATGATACAGAAGTTGATGAAGATATGCTGATACACTCGAGTGTCAATAGTGCAGTCGAGTTCTGGATGCCTTAGCACTTGAGTCCAGGAAGTGTGTCCATGCAAGTATTTTATAGAGAATCAAGGAAAAACAAAAAATGCATGATGCACTAGAGTGCTGGCTCAACACTCAAGTGTAGATGGTAAGTGCACTTAAGTCCTGAAAGTGTTTGCTCGAGAGAAAATAGGATCCTAAATCCAAAAAGTACACTCTAATTCCTGTATATGCACTTGAGTGAAGGACTAACATTCAAGTTCTGAAGCAAAACTTTAAAGTGAACGTCTGCAATCTTGTATGCTGAAGCAGAACCAGAAAAATTCATCAAGCTAATATGTGATAGTATACTTGAGTGCAGGGTAAGACACTCAAGTGTCGACTTGCACTTCCAGTGCAAACTTTACACTCTTTGTAGGAATCAAGTGAAGAGATGTTGAAAAGCATGTGCACTCGAGTTTGACATTGTGCACTTGAGTGTGGCATGAACACTCTTGCAAGTGTAAGTTTCACTTTTACGAGTGCTTGGCAGAATCAACCTAAAAATGTGACAATAATCAAGTACACTAGAGTGAGGCTCAAGCACTCGAGTGTGACCATCCAACACTTGAAAGTGTTTCCATGTACTTGAAAGTGTGATCAAGATAACTCTATATAAACCATGCAAAAATCAAATAGCACTCAAGTGAGAAGTTGACACTCGAGTGTGAAGGAAGCACTCGAGTCCAACTGGCTCAGAAGCAAACTTCAATACAGAGTCTCAGTGAACAATCCCGAATATGGTTAAATGTTATTCATTTATTTTGTTTTCACTTATTTTTGTTTGTAAATATTAACTAACATATACTTCAAGTGTTAAATAGGATATTAAATGTTCAAAGTATAGGTTCATGAGAAAGAGTAAATTGTGGCGAATATTATCATTACACCAAATATGTGCCACCTATCATCATGTGCAGTTGACCCATTAGGAGAAATTGTCTAAGATTTCAAATGCATACATCCCAAGCCTCAATGGAATGTTACACTCCACAATGGATAACTCAAACTGTCAATAAATACAGGGTATTAGAGACAAGTAAAAAATAGGAACATACGATAAGAGTATACATCAAAAAACTTACAAGAGTTTTTGTTTTCATATTCTCTCTGTATTCAATTATACTTCAGTGATTATCATATTCACTAGGTGAGAGAGTCTGTAAACACTTTAAATTGTATTTTCAATTTGATCTCAAGGTAAAGGGACATTGAGAGGGTAGATTTCCTTACAAGAAGCTATAGAGAGTATTCTTGGTAAAAATTTTTGCTCATAAGACTTACAACGTACAAGCAGTAGAGAACATTGCTACACATAAGACTTATAGTGGTGTAAGCAGGAGAGAACGTTGTTGCTCATAATACTTGTATGGGTAAGTAAGAGAGAAAGGTCTTTAGATTGCTCTACTCATAAGACTTGTTGTAAGGGGGAGAGAAAATTCTGTGTTAGAATATTTCTGCTCGTAGTCCTTGTGAGGACATTTATTGTCTTGTGGCATTCCAAGAGCCTACTAAATCTTGATGAGTAGTGAAAATCTTGGTGGTGTTGATCTCTGACAACTAGACGTAGACCTTGGGTTAGGCCGAACTAGTATAACTCTCTGTGTGCAAATTCTCTTATCTTTATTCTCTCTTCATTTATCTCCACAATACCATAATACGCAACAAAAATTTTTTTATCACATTACCAATTCACCCCTCTCTTGGGTGAAGCCTACCTTTTCACAAAGGTGTTTAAGTCCTAGGATCGAAACCTAGCTTAGTGGTTCTAATTCATCATAATGACTTACCAGATTAGATCACATTAAGAATAGGGGAGTTACCCTCTCGAACTATCCACACCAACTCATGGGACAAACAGTATAGGCCTGTGGGCCTGCACGTTTATGGGCTAGGAAATCCCTAACCCTAACCTTGTCCAACCTCACAGGCTGCAAGTTGAGCCTGTGTAACTGGCTCTAAACAAAATAACCAAATGACCTACTTTCAAATTTAAAGCTTATATTTAAGGATGGAGGGAGTACTTTTTAAACAATTTTAGTCACATTATATTTTTTTAAATATTTCAAATTAATAGAATATAAGCATTTTTCCTGTAAAATTGAATTCCAATTTAATTTATAGCGAATTCATAGTAATTGAGTCATTTTGGAATTCTCAATTGGAATTTACAGATTTGGGGTATTTTTTTCCGTCTTATCTTTTTTTCCTGTACTTTTTTCAGACTTGTGGTATTTATAAATTAGCACCAACATATGAATCTTCTCTCTTTCAAATGTCAAAATGGGGCAAAAAGAAAAATAGAGTAAAAAAAGTACAGATATGTGCATGTGATAGAGAGAGTATGCTTTTATGATTCTATAAATATGAATGTAGGACAATCTAATCTCAAAAATGTTAATCACCCATCTAGAAGGCTTTTCACTTTAGATATTTCAGGGTTGAACACAATTTTTGTTGCTTTAGAGACGTTGGTGATATGACTATGTACTTGCAAAATGATAAAAAAATATATATTAGTTAATCAAAAGAAAATGGCATGATTTTCAATATTATAGTCATTTTGTTACCTTTGTTTTGGTTGATCTGTGCAAACCTTAAAAGAGTGACAATTGATGGTTCTATTGTAACACCCCGAATTTTGAGACTCGAGGCTAGAGAATAAGCCTGAGATTAGTGGATTGCTAAGCCCCGGTTTAGCAAGATCCTAAATTGTGATTAGGGTTTAATGACTATAAAAGTGGACGTGGTTAGTGATTAATGAACCCTTTTAAAGAATATAAAGTGGATTGTAGTCGCTTGTGTTATGAGCAACGCCAAAACCCTGTATTTGAGTTCAATTGTGGATTAACATCCAAATTGACTTAGAATAGAGGGAGGAATTGAATGGGATATTGTGATGGAAATGGTGTCATGTTGTGGTATTTAATCATTGGAATTGATTTAAATTGGATTGGACACATTGGTTGCAAAAAATTGGAAATGCTGTCCAGTGTGAATTCTGTCTGGGCAGTCTTCTTGTGTGGATGTTTTGACTAGGAAAATGATGTCAGAAAATTATGAAACTTTCCAGTCTTGAATTTCACATCCCAAGCTTCAAAATGGACATATAATTTGTGCCATTTCGTTTAGGGAACTGGGAGATATGACTGTCCAAAGTTTGAGGTCGAAAATGGACTCTGTTTTGGGGCAGTGATGAAATTTGTGTAATTCTGGAATTTTGTGGTGATTTCTAGTAATGGATCATATTTTTCCAATGAAGAGGACTTAAATACCTTTCATTTGGCTTTGGGATCACCTCATTTTGAGTTTTCTAGAATTAGTTATGATTTTGCAAAGATTGGGCAGAAAATCTGCCAGAAAATCCGAAAATGCCAATTTTGGGAATTATGACATCAGCATAATAAAACATGACATCATCCTAATATTAAAGCACCTTTTCTTCATCTTCCTTCCTCCAAACCCACGCCATTCTGCAACAGAAATAAAGAAAAAGGGTTGAGAGGGTTTTGGGAGAAAAGGAGAAGAGAACTCGCAAGGTAAGCCGATTTCTCCGATGATCTAGCTCCTAACGCGTATAACTCCGATCCTAAGCTACTCCTTTATGTTCTTTAAGGTTTGGAAGCTCTTTCTTTGGTGTTAAAACAGCTAGGGTTTCAGCCAAGATAAGGGAAAAGCCAGAGGGAGCTTGAGGTAACTTCCAAACTCTTGTGTATTGACTATTCTAGCTGCTGTGGGCAATTTAATCGGTGAAATTTCGCCGGATTGCCATTGGTTTTAATTTTTGGAAATGGGTATGTGGGGCTGTTATGCTGCCCAAATTGGTACTAAATGGTAGTTGTAACCTAATAGAATAGTCAATAAAGTGGTTAGGAGTAGAAAGGAACGCGTTTACGGAGCCGAAACCGAAAAACCCCAATTTTCCCCTTAAAACCCATATATTTCGGCCAGCATTGTAAATGGGTCTTAGAGTTGGATTTTCAATGATTTGATGATTCCATTGGATTCAGTGGGCGAAAATAGGTGGGGTTACAGTTGGGCACTTTTTCGGAAAAGGCCGAGAAAGCATATTTACGGAAACGCCCCTAAAACCCTAAAAGTAGGGCTGCCAAGGGCAATTTCATAATTTTACATTGAATTTGATAATTCCGAGTCCGGAAATGGATTCTCTGGGTGAAAATATGTCAGGATAGCCCAGGTTAGAATTTCGAGAAAAGTACAGCCGGACCGGGTATGATGGGGCCGGGTCCCCGGGGGTATTTTAGTAATTTTTCAAGATAGCCTCATATAACCCCCAGAAACACTATGGAAGTGTCTAAATGGTATATTTGACATTGTAGGATCGAATGTAAAGCCCCGAGTTACTGGCACGCAAATCGAGGAGAAAAGACTGGAGGTAGGGGACTTACCTTACTTGCATGTATTTGATATCTTTGCTTGTGTAGTGATGTATGTGATTGCTTTACTTGATTGTGTAGAGCATATTTGAATAAATGAAGCTCTGTTTCTGTTTTGTTGTGGCCATAGTTTTGTTACATGAAACATTGAGTATGCAAAAATGTCATTATGGGGCATGCATCTAGATAAAGCTAACATGTCATACACATAGCATCTATCATGCATGCATTATGGTATCTGTTTCCTACTGAGATTCTCTTGATTCTCACTCTCCCCTACCAAAAATTTAGACAGGGCAAGTGGCTCGTGGAGGGAGCGGCTAGGACTCCTCCGAGATGAGATTGTGTAATCCCCATTTGAAGAACTGTAATAGGCAATTGTACCCTGTGTATCTTTAGCGAAGGTATGTACCCGGGATTGCCGGGATGATTAAGTTGTGCACTCTGATATTTATATGAATGTGATTTATCTTCGCGTAGTAATTGTATTCGAAATGTGAATATGAGACCAAGTTTATAAATGATTTCAAAAAGTATTCGTGAAAACCCCGTGATATGATGGGTTAGTAAATGTTATTTGATTATTATTGGTCTCTATTTCATTTTAATCGCGTATTTCGGATATAATTACGGAGGGGGTTACATCTATTGCCATAATGTTTTTGTTGAATGTGTCAGTTGCGCACTTTCCAAACAACGCCACATTTATTGTTGTCTCATTATTCAATGCACGAGTTACATACGTGTAAACTTGGAAATTTGACACGAAACTGGGATGCTAGAAATAATTAAATTTTTATTTGAAATGCACATTTAATTCTTCCTTAAGTAAAAGGGAGATGACATTTTGGGTTTGAAAAAGATAATTCAATTATATTTAGGTCCCAAAATAGTTTATAGTTGCAAAAAGCATAAACTTATTTTAAATAAAAAAATGTGTTTTACCTTAAGTATTATTATTAGAATGGTATTTTGAGACTTAATTATCATATAAAAAATATTAGTAAATAGAGAATGATTTTTTATATTGAAAATTGTTGCAAAATCTACATGGTGGATCTGTATTCTTGTAAAACTCAAGTAATTCAGGTAAGTGTCTTGGTTTTTAGGAAAAACAATAGGCCACAAGCATGTCGTGGGATGAGTTATACTCTTTATAAACAAATATGGGGTTCAATCTTTTGCAAGTGCTACAGTTTGTTTTATGATCCTCAACTCCCCAAAAGCTTGAAGAAATCCTATTACATCTATTTCATGTGAAATTGGTAAACAACTCAAAGTTAGGAAGTGAGATGTACAACATCCAATTTTTAATTGGTATTCAAAAATAGAGTTTTAAATGTTGCGTACCAATCAGTTCTTCATTTTGACAGTACAATTGGCAATATTTTTTTAGGGAACATAGTTGAATACTTCCTTAAGGATTAGGAAATCTACTTCCTTGAAATATATAGCTTTGTGGAACTTGATCTTTCAAGAGTGCGTGGTCACTTTATATTTGTCGTTGTTCCCAGCACCTCAAAGTTTTCAATGTTATAGACTTCTCCCTCCTTGATCTCTTTTATGCAACGTTCCAACAATCTTTGTTGCATTGCAAAACCCTTGACCATGGTTCCTTACAGGTATAAAAAAAGTTACCATTAGTAATAGCGGGTAAAGCAGTACAAGGAATGGTGGAAAGGCACTACCTATATGCCTGCTCAGCCTCCAAAATTATGCTAACCTTCCAGTGGGCATGTTGTGGGGTCTTCTTATAGGAAACAAACTTTGTAAGAACATGTGCGATAATAACCCATGTACCCTTTCGGTCATCAATTTTGTAGAATTTTGCATGGCCAATAGTGGTCATATTGTACTTTAAAGGGTTCACGTGGCAATAAAAATGTGCAATCTACAATGTTATTTTTGTAACACCTTACATTTCTTCCCCTTTTATACATGTCAGAAGTGTTACTATTCAATTCTTTAGGGGGTTCATTTCTATATTTTTGGCTATTGAGTTGTTATTCTTACCATGTTCATATATTAGAGTTAGTTCTATTTCTTCACTTTTACTTTTAGTTTTAGTAATCTTGATTACCGGTCAATACTAATATGTGTTTTCATACTTTCTTATTCATATGTATTCATCGAGTGTAAATAATTTACAAATAGTTAAAATAAATATACTTGAAGACTTCAATTCTTTGACTTCTTTCTTTCCAATTCTTCTTCAAGTATTCTTCTCTATCGTATTCCTGTATCTATATTGCTGGTAGGGGTGAGATTCAGTGTTGTATTCCCATACCTGTATGGCTAGTGGGGGGAGAGATTCGGGGAAATCTCAGTAGCAAACATATAGACAATGTATGTAAGATGAATACTAGTGCATGATATGCTTGTCTTACATAGGTTCATGTTCACATAATGATATTTTGCATGCTCATTGTTTCGTGTAATATACTTATAGCCATAGTAAAGATAGAAACAAAGCTTCATTCATCCATACGTGCTTCACATAATCATGCAAAGCAATACAACAAATCAATCCATAGCATAAACATCACATACATATAAGTAAGTTTACTACCTTTTGTCTTCGAGTTCCCTTTTGTACCTTTTCTTCTAACCATTTAAGTTGCTTCCATTACCTCTTCTTTATCATCTCATAGCCCTAGATAAATGGATATATTATCAGAGGCATGACAAATAAATTTCCAATGGGTTACTTTAGCCTCTAGGACTTGTCTATACTCTTTGGGCCCATACTTGTCACAAATTTTAATAACCCTAGACACATTAGTTGGTTAACCTTAAAGTTAAAACACATTAGGCCCAATGGATATTTAATGGGCCAAATCAAACTTTATGGGCTTTACTTAACTCTCAAAGGTCCAGTTTTATTACAAAAACACTTTACTTTGAATTTTCACACAATTACCAAAAAGCTAGTAGAATTTTCATTAATCTTTGAAAATTCATAACTTGAGCTAGAAAAATACAATTAAGGTGATTTCAAATCTTATATGTCACTTATTAAGTCTATTTAAGGAAAAAATATTTCCCACAGTCTCCTAACCACACAAAATTCAAGCGATCACGTTTTCCCTTGCTGCCAGTAGATCTGACCAGAATTATTACTCAACTTCAATCAACCATAACTTTTTGTTTGCTTATCCAATTTCTACCTATTACCTATCAAATTAAAGGTCTTTATGTGTGCTTTAAATCTGGAAATTATCATCATCATCATATGAAGTTTGAACATTGAAATTTTAGCTACAACAAAACTGCTAGCCAAAAACGCACATTGGCAGCTTAGTGAACTAATTTTTCAATATTTAAGCTTTTTAACTGATCTTCCAAAAATTATAATTAGAGCTTATTCCTACACAATTTTTTTGTGTAGAATCCAATAGAAATCTCAAAAATAGCAAAATCAAATTCTTTCTCCCAGTTTTACCCTTGACTAAAATCTACCAACAACGAATTACAGTAAGTAAAGGAAGTTTCCTGAAGGACTTACTAGATCATAACGACATTTTGGGGTAGGAATCGGCTTAAGTGTTCTGAAAATATAATTATTCACTAATTCTCTCTCCTCTAACACTTTGGTTAAGTTAAAATCAGATTTTCCCTATTCTCTTTGGGTATTGGAGAAAATCATAAAGGGAAATAGATGGAGGATTTTACATCTTGGCTTTGATTGCTTCTTATAGTGCCATGTGTCAAGTGATTGCTCCACAAGATGACATGTGTCCAAAAAGTAAATGGGTTTTCTTCTCTCTCCTAGATGAAGCCTAAATGGCTAGGAAAAGGAAGGGGCTAGACAATTTCTCCATACACATGCGACATGTGGCGCTCTCTGGGAATGCCAACACAAAAGGTATAAAGTTGAGTGTAATGATGAGGAATACATGTCACCTCCTCATTTGGACAACACAAAAGTAGCCTTGTACTTTGTAATGATTATGCAACACTTGTCATTTTCTTACTTGGCCAACACAAAAGGTGTGTTATCATTACTTGCTTCATTAAAGTTACTTTAATAAAGTTACTTTATCAGTGCATACTCGATATTCTACTTAGGACTTACTCGGGATTGTTTCACGTATACCGAGGCCCCCTAATAATACTAGGTCAGAGTATACTTGTGTGTGCCCCACATGGCACCACACAATGATATCTTTTCCTAAAAACTCAAGGTACACATATCTGCCTTGAAAATGCCATTTACACACCTTTACCAGCATATTTTGCTAGATCAATTATTCTTATACCTCATGATATAGCTGGGCAGCGTCTTTCTACCTACCCAATGGCACCGTATATGTGTCCTGTACACATATGTACCGATACTTTGATCTTACTACCTACGCATGCCGAGCCTTCTGCCTGATTGAGCCATATTACATAGTCTCCAAGAGTCTTTCTATCTCTCATCATTCCTGGGACTCTTCTTGAATTGGGCTTAATTATCTACCTGATATAGGCTTATCCTTAAAGTTCTAGGTCCAAAAATCAGGATATTACAATTTTAGCTGGAAATAAATAAATGAGTAGGGAGGGTGCTTGGTTGTGGTCACATATGTAGATGAGACCACTTATAAGGAATTGCATGTAGCTATAATAATGACAAATTTAAATTTGAACTAATTAGTATTAAATAGAAGGTTTTTCAGGCCATCCAAAATGTGTAAGTTGGCACATATGAAAGGTGTATGTGTAGCATAATGCTAAATTGAAAAGGATTAGGTGAAGGGATTTGAGTTGGTATAGTGTTTGTTATAATATCCCGAATTTTGGGCCTAATACTTGAAGGATAAGCCTATATCAGGTAAACTACTAAGCCCAGTTTGGGAAGAGTCCCAAGAATATTGAGAGATAGAAAGACTCTAAGGACTATTTGATCCGGCTCTACCAGGCAGAGGGCCCAATATGCGTAGGCAATAGAATCAAAGTGTCGGTACAGATATGCATAAGACACATATATGGTGACATTGGGTTGGTAGAAAGATGCCACCCAGATATGTCATGCGATATGGGACTGATTAGTCAAGCAAAATATGCCAATATTAGTATGCACATAGCATTTTCAAGGCAAACATGTGTACCCTACATTTTTTAAGAAGACACCGGTATGTGGCACCATGTGGGTCCACACACATACTCCGACTTAACATCATCTTATGGGCTATGATACACGTGACGCAATCTCGAGTAAGTCCCGAGTGAAGACACCAATAAAGTAACTTTATTAAATAGCTTTAATAAAGTAAGTCATGATAGCTAATGATTACACAACTTTTATGTTGGAGCCACAAGATAGTGACAAGTGTCATCTCATCATTACAAAGTACCAATCAACTTTTGTGTTGGCATGTTAAGAGAGTGACAAGTGTCCTTAATGATGGCACTTGCTTTTTACCTTTTGAATTGGCACTCCCCAGAGGTTCCACCTAGCCCCTGAATCTAGGGAATCTGTCGATCTCTGACCCTGTCGCATACTTGACTTCCCAAACACCAAATCTAAGAGTCCATGGAAATTGTCAGGCCTCTCCTTCCCCTGGCCCATAAAGGATGACTAGGAGAGAGTAAAGAAGAGAGGATGTACTTTTAAAGACACTTGGCATCTTGTGAAGTAAGATCATGAAACATGGCACCATAAGACTTAAACACATGTGATTAAATATTCTACCACCTGTCTCACTTCTTAATTTTGTCTAAACAACCCAAGAATAGAGAAAAATAGTGAGAAAATGAAAAAGGAGATAAGACGGATGAATAGTATTGTGTTCTTGAGCTCCGGAGCCGATTCCGATCCAAAATCGTTGTTTCTAACCGATAAAGCCTTTAGTAAACTTCTTTTACTCATTCTAAACTTTATTTCTATGGTTTTGGATTTTCATTTAGAGGAGTTTAGTATGTCTCGCTCTGGAGTACTGTTGGATTTTCGAACCGATTGCAGAAACATGTAAAGGTAAGCATAGCCTTCATTTTGAACAGGTTGGTTTGTTGTTTGGATGAGTATTCATGAAGGGAGTACTATTCATGCTTTGGCAAGGGAGTAAGGTTTAATCATGTGTTTACGGTTAAATGATGATTTATGATGATATTGAACTAAGTTATTGGACAAAATTTTGTTTTCGCTAGTACACAAATGGTGTTTAAAATAGGCACATTTAAACTGGTTATAGAAGATAAGGTCTTAAAAGAATGACCAGTGGCATTTTGATAATTATGATCAACTTCTATGACCGGTTATACTAAAATAAGGTCTTAAATATATTATTTAGACCGGTTTTATCAACAATCGGTTTTAAAAAATTAATCATTAAAAAATATAAATATATGTATGTATTTTCTAGACCGGTTTTAAATGTAACAGGTCTAATATATTTTCTGAAATAAAGAAAATTAAAAATTTATTTTTTTCAGAATGGTTATAAAAAAGAACCTGTCTTAAATGTTGAACTTTTAAGATCAATTGTTGTTAGGAGCCAGTCTAAATGTTTTTTAAGACTGGTAGCTGTTAGGAACTAGTCTAAAAGTTTTTTAAGACTGGTTATACTAAATAACTGGTCTAAAATCTAACTTTTAAGACTGATTGTTATGTATAACCAATCTTAAAAATGCCCTAAATATTCTAGCCGCTTCGTATCGTGCCTAATTTCAACTCTGAAATTTGATACTCAAGCTTCTTACAAACCCCTCCCTCCTTTCATGGCAGCTCCTCCTTCTTCCCACATCACTCCTCCGTCCTTAACCTCCATAGCTGTCGACGTAGAGGTTTGGTTGAAACATTACCGTAAGGCTCGGCTTTTGTTTCCTCTGATTGGTTTCTTCTTCAAGCATGGTTTCTTGCCTCCCCTAGGTTTTGTCTTTAAGCTTGTCTTTTCCATGTTTCTCCTACCAATGCCACCGATGGAGGCAGGGCTATGGTGGATTGCATTCCCTCATTTCTATTGATTGCCTCCCCTGGGTTGGTTCCTCAAGCTCAAAGTCTAGGTTTTTATGAGATAAATTTGGCTTTTTTTGTTGCTCACTCTGAGGCATTATTCTCCCTTTTAAATTATCTTAACTTGTGAATATTAATGTTAATATTATATGTAGATGTAAAGCCTATCTTTCCTTTCTTAGAGCTACTTCTATGTCTCTTGGCCTTGATTCTGTAACTCTATATTGTTGAATTATAATGTGAGTTTTTCTATTCTGTAACTCTATATTGCTGAATTATAATGTGAATAATGTCTTTGAGCCTTGATTCTGTAACTCTGTTTTGTTCAATTATAATGTGTTAGATTTTATTCTGGAACTCTGTGGATCCCAATAATGTGCTAGATAGAGTTAGATTTTATTCCTTTTTATAGCTCCAATGAGTTTAAGAGGTGGAATTGTATAGGGAGAGCATGAGGAAGAAATTGTTATAAGTTAGTTGCCGAAAAATTCCAAATTCTAAAGTGGAATTGTATTATGTATTTCAATGCCCTGTACAATACTTAAGTGCCAACAAGGATATAACAAAGTCTAGAATGTTAATATAGTGTGTGAAATGAAAATTGGAGGCTGAAATTTAAAGTGTCATGACTACATAGGAATATAAACTAGCTCATTCAATTTCAAGTGAGGATAATGAGCCATCCTACTGAGGGTACTCCGGAGCCAACTAGTGTTAATCAAAGTGAGGGTACTCTTAGCAATGCTCGAGCTAAAATCAAAAGCATTGTAATTAGCCCATACGAAGGGGTAGAAGAGGCACCCGATTGAGAGACATTCCCCTTAATCAGAATATTAGGAAAAATATTCTGATTGAGTTTGATAGATATTAAGAACCAATTGGGCCTAATGCAAGTCGGCACAGGAGTTTTGCCAACCTCCTAACATGCAACAAGCCTAGCATCTTCATAGAGAAGTGGAGAAATGTGGATAAACATATGAAGCAACATATTTGGGAAACTATCTATTACGTGTGAATGGTCCATTAAATAGTGCAAGTGTACACTGTCGTAATCAAGTAATATAGAAGTAAGTAGAGTATCATTCCCACGAGGATTGAGTACTAATTGCCAAAATAGGTAATTTTAATTCTATTTAGTCTATCGATTAGTTGGTGATTAAGATAACAAAATAAAAGAAAAACAATTAAATATGAGTGCAGATGATAAGAAAGAAAATATGAGAAAAAGTCCTAGGAATTATATTTCACTTCACAAATTCTGAATTAAATCACTTATCTATTCTAGCCTAATTTATTCCACATGATTGATAGTTGAGTTTCCCTAATTTAATTACTAGCCTCTTCCAAGGTTAAGCAATTCTATAATTAATTGCTAATCCAATATATTCCTATATGAATTTAAGCAATTAATTATGCATTAAGATTTATGGAACTCAGTAAGACTACACAACTCATATGAATATATTCCTATTTTATATGCAAGTTATGGTTTTAATTATAGGATCTACACACATGCATCTCCTTCTGGTCTCAACATGTATATTGAAATTATTCAAAAGATGGCCAGTCAATCAAAAGCATTAAGAATAATAATTAAAACTCAATCATGAAGGAGAAATTAAAACTAGATTTAATAAGTTAAGATTCAATCCGTTATTCGTAAGCTACGTCATCACCCTAGAAAAATGAAAATTTAGCTCATGATAAAATTAAAAACAAAATAAAAATAAATTAACATTACATAAAACTAGAATGAAATTATCATAAATACTGCATAAAACTTGAATATTAAATTCTCAAACATAAATATACAACCAAAAGATGCATGAAAAATGAAGAAATCTAGCCGTCCATTTAGGAGGTAAAACCTTCTATGTAGGTGGCATGCAAAAAGTAATACAATCCTAAGCCTTCCATATAGGAGGCATGCAAGAAGAAATAGAAGAGAGGAAAGTAATGGATATGACTTTGTGTGTGTGAAGAGATGAGAGTAATAGATATGAATTGATATGCGAAATGTGAAGGAGAGGGTGTCTATTATAGGGAAGAATGGAGTAGGGTAGATGAAATGTGGTCAGTGATGTAGTAGATAGAATGTGGTAGGTGAAGTGGTTGGTGAAAAGGAAGATGAAGAGGTAGATGAAATGTGGTAGATAAAGTAGTAGGTGAAAAGCAAGATGAAGAGGTAGATGAAATGGTTGGTGGAATGGTAGATGATTCTTGCTTTCAACTTCCAGGAAAAATTCAAAACCCTTGGAGATAAACTGGATTTTTGTCTCAACATCAAAGTTGTAGAGCTCTTTCTTAGCTTTTTATCCATATAAAGAACGTCCTAATCCAACATCTAGAGCTCTAGATGTTGCCTGAAAACTGAAAGAGGGTCTAATTTAGTATTTTTCAAGAAATTTTATTTTATGCAAAAATCATTATTTATTTATTAATGACACCCAAATTTATTAAATTGAGTTCAAATATCATCCATAAAATCATCATATAAGGAAAAATAAATATGCAAATATTTTACTTATCACTATCCAGGTATAAAATGATTGCCCTCACTAACTACCAAGTTTATATGGTTGAATTAGTAAATTTGTTAGTTACTAACTATCCAATGCATGCATTACAACTCACTTACGACATTCCTAAGAGTGAAATCTTATATATAAGACAATGACATATTATGATGAATGATGGAGGAAGTTTAAGACAACTCTAGCCAATAATTATGTCTATATCGAGGTGGAAGGAGGTTAGTCTCGTCCTAATCCATGTGACGAGTATTCTTATATTAATGAACATACTTGACAAGAATTTAGAAGGCTTCGGACTACTTCAGAAGCTTTGGTGAGTTGACATATTTTGCATTTTATTTACTGATGAATTGTCTTTAATTTATTGATTGTAATCTTTTTTTTATTTCTCATTCACAGGAAAAAAGGAAAAAGGCATAAGAGAGTGGAAGAAAGCATGATTGCCCCCATACAAGGTCTTGTGGGGGTTATATGATGACTGAAAAAGACTTGTTGGCAGCCAAACGAAAGAGATTGGAAGAAGTAGCTCAATGCGATCCTTCTGTTCTTCTTTTTCCACTATTTTCAATACATCATGAAGAAATGTGAAAGTTCGCTCACCAAAAGAGGAGCGGGTCTTATACGAGTAAGCAATCTAGTATAGTTGGTGAAAAAATTGTAAGTATTATTGTTATTATTAATTAGTGAGTAAACAAAACTTCATTACTTATGTTTGTCTTACGTGTCTTACAGGAGAATCTTCAAAAAAAAAAACAAGCCGAGGGATCATTTAGGTCGGATAGGAAGAATGACATCCTGACCATTGCTATAGGAAAACACGAGCATCCCGGCAGTGTTAGGGGAGTTGGAGGAGGGGTAGGCATAAGGGATTATTTTGGAGCACTCCCACACCATTCCTCAAGTAGTATGGTGACTAGAGAAGAGATGGAGCATATATTGGCCATTGTGAAAGCGGAAGCTAGGGCCAAAGCAGAAGCATCATTTGATGCACGATTTGAAGAAAGGTTCATCAAGATGAAGGAGGAATGAATTATCATAATAAGACAAGATACCAGTGCTCCCTAGGCACATTCCCTAAACCCTAAATAGAGCACTAAAGGGAGTTGTATTGGTCAGTCACCAGAGGATCCTGGAAAAGAAATTGGTGAGCCTTATGACCTATTTATGGAGGATCCTCTAAGACAATTAGTTGCATAGGGGAGCATACACAACTTGGGATCAACTGTCCACCACCAAGAAATAAAGGATGATCAAGTCAGAGTGGCAGTTGAAGAGGTGGTTATTGTAGATGCACCTCTCCCTATCCCCGCTGATGACTTCAAGATTGTGAGCGATGTCTTCAACTCTTTCATCTTGTGGCCAAAGAACCTTGTTTCTGATCAAGTTGAAGAATCCCCGATCACAGCCCCGCCACCTGCACCTCCCTCCACTCAAGATGTTTCTAAGCCTGTATGGAATGTCATGCAGTAAGTGATTATGATGGCATATGATACATCCTTTCGAACAAGAAATTGGCCTACTGATTCAGCTGCTGGCAAGTCAGGGGTGTAATGCTTCTTGAAAGCGATGATTTAATGTCCCTAGTAGCTCCTTGATAACAGCTTACGGTTTCAATTGTCCAACTATTTTTAATGTAAGTATCTTCTCCAATTGGAAGTAAATATTTTACAAATTACGATGTTAAACTTTGATTTGTGTGCTTGCATTATTGTAGGTACATGAATTATAGGTTATTTTCCTCTAGTAAAAGTGATAAATTTAGATTCCTATGCCCATTTCAACTCCACGACAAAGAAACCACTACTGCTATTAGACACACATACTTATCGAAGAGGCTTAGTGAAACCCCATTTGAGTGTTTCTTGGCTCCATATGTGCATAGGTAAGAAAAAAATTTATATTTCATATTATACATAATGTTTTATATTTGCTTAAAAGTCTTCATTTTTTTAGTGATCATTAGCAATCGGTTATTTAGTGCAAGAAGAGTTATATTGTCATCCTCTTATGCTCCCTCTACCATAGCAAACTAAGGAGTGAATTGAAGAAGACCATGAACTTGCAAGTTTTCTTGCATTATTAATTACCTTTTGTGTGCAAAATTTATGGAATTTGTGTAAATTTGTAACCTTTCTGATTTTGATGATATAGGGCTATACGGACATTCCTACACGTTGCTTGTGGTAGGCATGTTCGTGACCTAAAAGACTCTACATGGATCTTGCCAAAGATTAATTACATATTGGTTTGTTTTAAGAATGTATTCAATAATAAGCCATGCTTTAGCTTTATACTTGTTTTAATGATATCATGTTATTTTTCAGACTCGTAGGCAACCATTAGGGTCCAACTTATGTGGGTTGTATGTTTTGAGACACATTTAGAATATTATTACCCTAGGCATGACAAAATTTACTCAAGAGGTAAATGTATATATATTTCAAAAATTTTGTATTACTTTTATTCCTTTTTAAGCTAGCAAGTTAATGTTTTGCCTGACTTTGGTGCTTCAGATGTTTGATCTTGCTGACCCCTTTCTAAAAGAAGATATTGATCATATCCGCAATTGTTGTGCTGAATTCATTTATGAACTTTTACAACAACAGTGAGTTTTTGTAAAACTAAGGAATTTTCTGTATATATTGAGGAATTTTTCTTCCCTCGGCTTTTCAACAGAACTTGTTGGTTGCATGAATTGACATGTTTGTTGTTTTTTTGATTATGTGAAACCATGCATTTATACAAGCGAATTTGTTTGAGACATGTCATTGGTTTGCATGTGTTTTAAAGAATTATGCATATATATATATATATATGATGGTTTTAAACAACACATTACATAGGGATGAAGGCGCATGTTATGTTACAAGTTCCCAATGAGAAGGTTAAATAAAAAGGGAATGGTAAGTCGAAGTAAAATAAACACCTTATGGAGCTTAATAAGTACGGCATTAGAAGCAATAATTCTAAGATGTGTCTATTTATTAACATAATTAAAGACAATAAAAAAAATTATAATACTTTTAAGATCAATTATATAGATAATTAGTCTTAAAATTTATTTTAAGACCGGTTTTCCATTTAACCGGTCTTAAAATTCAAGTTTTAAGACCGGTTGTATGTACAACCTGTGTTAAAAATCAAACTTTTAAGACTAGTTATGTGGAAAACCAGTCTTAAAAATATTTCAGCAATTTCAGATGGTATAGAGATAATTTCCTCCTGAGAGTTATGGCCAGAGAAGATGGAAATCATCCTATCTGGAAAGAAAAATTTCTTGCTGGTCTTCCTAGGTCTCTAGGAGATAAGATCAGAGAAAAAATTAGAAACCAAACTGGTGATGGTCAAGTCCATTATGAAAATTTAACATATGGACAATTAATTGCAATTGTTCAAAAAACTGCTTTAAAAATTTGTCAAGAAGATAAAATCCAACATCAACTTGCCAAAGAAAAAGCATCAAATCGGAAGGACCTAGGAACCTTCTGTGAACAATTTGGTTTTCCTGCTTGTAAGAAATCTAAAAAACTTAAACACAAGCACAAAGACAAAGAATACAAGGCTAAAAGATATTACAAAAAATATCAAAAACCTTGGAAGAAACCAAAAACAAACAAACCCAGAAATTTGAAAAATGAATTCAAATCAAAACCTCCTATGGATCTTCCAAAAGGAAAAATTGTTTGTTTTCGATGTGGTAAAGAAGGTCACATGGCAAAATATTGTAGGCTTAATAAAAGAATTAATGCCTTACAACTTGAAGAACCAGTCCTTCAACAATTAAACAATCTTTTGATTGAAGAAACCTCTTCTGAAGAAGAATATGAAATATCATCATCCGAAGGAGAAGTGAATGAACTTCAGGGCAAAGTGAATAAGCTTCAACTTGATGATATTTCATCTTCATCTGAAGAAGATGATTTTCAAATAAACTGTCTTGACAAGTTTGCTGAGAGTTCAGAAAAGTCTGTTCTTGATGACCCAATCAAGGAATCGGTCTTAACCGGTCCCGGGATAGACAGCTTACAAATAAATGTTATTGAAGAAGATTTAGTTTTTGAAATAATTAACTCTCTTCCAACTAATGAAGAAAAGGTTAAGTTTTTCAACAAACTAAGAGAAAGCGCTGCTTCTTCTTCTTCCTCTTCAAAACCAAACCAAAAATATTTGCAAAAGAATTTGCAAACAAGATATGATTTTTCTGAAATAATCAAAAGATTTCAGTCTAATCCAAAACCTGTTTCAATCTCTGACCTTCAGAATGAAATAAACAATTTAAAAGAAGAGATAAGAAACCTTAAAAATACTCAGGAATTCCATTCTCTTATTTTAAATCAAATTCAGGAAGAAAGTTTTGATAAAGGAAAGAAAGTCGAAGAAGTTAAAAACTCATCGCAAGATGATGAAATGCCTTCTGAGAATTTCTTGAACATTATATCAAGAGTTTTAGTCCAAAAATGGCATGTGCCAGTTAAAATTATTGTTACTAATGTCTTCGTATTAGAAACAATAGCTTTATGGGATACTGGTGCAGCATTGAGCTGTATCAGAGAAGGTTTAATTCCAACAAAATTCTTTCAAAAGACTATAGAAAGACTTTTGTGGACCAAACAAATCTCCATTAAATGTTAACTATAAGCTTTCAAATGCTGTAGTTGAAAACAATGGGGTCAAAATGGAAGAACTTTTTATCCTGGCAAAATTTTTATCTCAAGATGTAATTCTTGGGTCTCCTTTCATCAGTAGATTAATACCATATTTAACATATGATAAAGGAATTGAATCTGATGTTATAGGCAAAAGAATTTTCTTTGAACTTGTTGATCCACCTTATACAAAATTTATAAATCAAATTGAGTATAAGGAAAGTCAAATCAATTTCTTAAAGGAAGAAGTTTTTTACAAAACAATTGAAAATCAATTAGAGAAACCTTTTCTAAAACAAAAAATCCAAAAGGTTTTGAAAAACATCCAAGACATAATTTGTTCTAATTTTCCAAATGCTTTTTGGGAAAGAAGAAAACACATAATTGATTTGCCTTATGAAAAGGATTTCAATGAAAGAGCAATTCCAACGAAAGCTCGTCCAATTCAAATGAACCAAGAACTCTTGGAACATTCCCAAAAAGAAATTTCTGATTTACTTGAAAAGGGTTTAATCAGAAAAAGCCAAAGTCCCTAGTCGTGCGCGGCCTTCAATGTAAACAAAAATTCTGAGATTGAAAGAGGAACCCCAAGACTTGTAATAAATTTCAAACCTCTTAATCAAGCTCTCCAATGGATTAGGTATCCTATACCTAATAAAAAAGATCTTTTGAATCGCCTTCATCAGGCCAAAATATTTTCAAAATTTGATATGAAATCTGGTTTTTGGCAAATCCAAATCTCAGAAAAAGATAGGTATAAGACTGCATTCACAGTCCCATTTGGACAGTATGAATGGAATGTTATGCCTTTCGGGTTAAAAAATGCACCCTCAGAATTTCAAAAGGTTATGAATGAAATTTTCAATCCTTTTACAAAATTTATTATTGTCTACATTGATAATGTTTTAGTGTTTTCAGAATCAATTGATCAACACTTCAAACATGTCAAAATCTTTGTGGATGTTGCTAGGTTCAATGGCATAGCAGTTTCTAAAACCAAAATCAGTCTCTTCCATACAAAAATTTGGTTTCTTTGTCATCATATATACCAAGGAACTATTGTTCCAATTGATCAAGCAATTCAGTTTGCTGATAAATTTCCGGATCAAATTCTGGACAAAACTCAACTATAAAGATTCTTAGGTTGTTTGAATTACATAGGTGATTTCATTCCTAACCTAAACAATATCATTAAGCCGCTTCATGAGCGTCTTTCAAAGACTCTTCCTCCTTGGACTGATGATCATACTAATGTGATTATCAAAATTAAATCCTTGGTCAAAAATCTCCCATGCTTGTATCTTCCGAATCCACAAGCATTCAAAATTGTTGAAACTGATGCCTCTGACATAGGTTATGGTGGCATTCTCAAACAAAAAATTGATGGTAAAGAGCATTGCATTGCATTTACTTCAAAACATTGGAATAGAGCTCAACAGAACTATTCCACAATTAAAAAAGAAATTTTAGCAATTGTTTTGTGCATAAATAAGTTTCAAAGTGATTTGCTAAATCAAAAGTTTCTTATCAGGGTTGATTGCAAAGCTGCAAAAGATGTTTTGCAAAAAGATGTTAAAAACCTTGCATCAAAACAAATCTTTGCCCGTTGGCAAGCAATTTTGAGTGTCTTTGATTTTGAAATTGAATTTATCAAAGGTGCTTCAAATTCCCTACCAGACTTTCTAACTATAGAGTTCTTGCAGGCAAAATAAGGTGACCCAAATGAGTGATCGAGAAAAGAAAAAGAAGCAAAGGGCCAAAGCCCAAACAAAAGAAGATCCAGAAAGGATCGCAAAAGAAGAAGCAGCCCAACTAAAGGCTGCAATCAAAATGTCAAAAGGGTTATTGACCCAAGGATCTTCAATCCACCAAAAGGGTTCCCCTTCAGGGACCAAACCTATCCCAAAATCCTCCCCAAAAACTGCAGGAACCATAATGGATCCTTCCTATTATGGGATTCCAATTGAAACTCTTTTAGCCTTACAGGCTAATCAAAATTTGGCCAAATTGCCAACCAAAACATGGGCTGATGTTACCAAAATGGAACATTCCAAAGCCTTAACCCCATTTACCTTGGATCCAGAGTCTCTCGCTTTGGCGATCCAAAAAACTTCCCAAACAATTTCGAAGGCTGGTTCAACCTCAAAAGAATTAGCCATCTATTCCCAGCCAACACAAACTACTTTTGTGTTAAAACCAGAAAAGGTCCTAAGCCTTTTCCACACAGAACCAGGTTTCTGTGACAAAAATCCTGTCACTTTGGCAGCAAAAATTTATCCGGAAGGATTTCATTTAACTCCAAAATCTCTGGAGAAAACACAAAAATTTTATGAACTTATTCTTGTAGATGCAGAATCTACAGAAATAAGACATTTTGTGGATAAAAATCATCCTGATGATAAAAGCATTCATGGTTATTCTACTTTCAGATTCAGGAAATTTTTATCACTAAAAGATTGGGGTCAAGACCTCAACAAAAGAAAAAAAATTTTCAATAAAAAATGCAAATCCAATTGGTTTCACATACTGGGATTATTTGGATGCGTGGTGGTGTACCTTCTGGTACCAAAACCCAAGCTTTAGTCATACTTGACTTTTAATGTTCTCGTATGACTTGGAAGTAAAATACCAATTTCCACTGTGGTTTAACCAATGGTGGGACTATTTTGGTCCTATCCAAGAAATTTTACCAACTACAGCGAAAATTGGGTTCGACTACTTCAAGAGTCGGATCAATCTTAGTGAAGATCCTTTCCCAGCAGATCTTCATTATTTTTCAAAATTTGGTTTAGCCTGGGTTTACAAATGGAGCTACAAATATGGTCCTTCAAGGTTCCAAAAATTGTTCCCAATATTGTAAAGAACCTCTTATGTTAAATGGTAGGCAAGGTTTACTCACATTAACAATGTGTCAGAAACAAACCTCAAGAAGTGGTTTAGAAGAAATCCAAATCCCTAATGGTGGGGGATCACGAATCAGCCATGTTCCTTAACCAGAAGGCAAAAATTACAGCATGTTTAGCCTCGGCAATTGACAAGCAGGCCCTAACTGAATAGCTGCACGAAATACTTGGGCTTCTCCAAACCCAAGAACAAAGATCCAGTCTATCGGCCCAATCCTCAGATGAATCAGATGCTGAAGACCAGGCCCGACACTTTGGACTCGAATCGGATGATGAAATCATTAGCCTCGGCGAAGATTGACTCTGAAGCAAAACTGTCGGCATATCCGTCCAAGACTTGCTGACTCAAAAGATTCTCTGCTTTTGTAAAAGTTGTATCTTTACTTTACTTTAGCAGACAAAATGATGTAACTTACTTTTACTTTAGGTAAAAGCAAAAGTAAAAGTACTTTTACCCGAGTAACATGTTTTCTACTCAGGTTAAAGTAATTTTACTATGGTGCATAGTAACTGGTTTGGACGCCTATAAAAGGGCACTTCGCTTTAGTTGTTAGGTACCCCGAGTTGTGTTGACGACTCAATTCTCTCTCCCCTCCTCCTCTAAGATTGATAAACCTTTGTGTGTTTTCTTGCTTTCCCTGTAATTTTCTTTATGTCTGTATCGTTTTAATCTTCAATAATATATCATTTTTTATAAATCTTCATCTCTTTTATGTCTACATTATCATTCTGTATCTAATAATTTAACGATTCCTATCGGTCTCTACTTCTCTCCCTTTCTGTCTCTTTAGTTTTTTCGATCATTACGTGGGATGTTAAATTTTTAACATTTAAGACCGGTTTACATATAAACCGGTATTAAATGTTAACAATTTTAAATTCAAAATTGGATAACTTTTTAAGACCGGTTGTGTGAACAACCAATCTTAAATTTGTTACATTTAAGATCGATTTTTCACACAACCGGTCTTAAATATGTTACATTTAAGACCGGTTTTTGTACAAACCGGTCTTAAATGTGAATTTTCCCTCTTTTAAGACCGGTTTTTTTATTAAAAAACCGGTCTTAAAGGTAAGATTTTTCACACTTATTTTTCCTCCCGCGCTCAGATCGTGCGCTCTGTGAACCCTTTCTTCTCTCTTTGCCATTTCTCTATGACCTCTGTCTGTGCTTGTTCTAAACTCGTCCATGGCGTCCCGTCCCTTATTAGCTCAAGTCTCCTCCGTCATTACCGCTTCTGTTGCTGTGTTTGTCGTCGCTGTTCTTTGATTATCATAGTCTTCTCCTCCGCGATCTCTAATCTCCGTAGCGCAGTGACCATTCTCCTCTGATTTGACTTCCCTTTGTCAGTGCTGTGAATTTGAGGACTTCATTTTAACCTCAGTCGACGCCACCGTGACTTTGGGTTGAAGCTCACTCCTTGGTCTTCATTCAGGTTAGTGTTCAATCGATCTGTTATTTAGTTGTACGTTGTTTTATAATTAATAATGTTCAATGAAAAGTTCTTGTTGTTGCTTTAATTTGAGCACTTAAACATAATCTGGAAAAAATTAAAGTTCTTGTTGTTGCTTTAATTTGAGCACTTCTCGTTGTTTTATAATTCATATGCCCTGTCTGACTTTTTGAATTAATACCACTTTATGTTCTATTTTAGTTGTTTGATTATTGTCAGTGTTATTGGTTTGTTAAAACAATACTAGTTTCAAATGGTGCCTATTAATTTCGTTGAAATATCTAAAACTCTATTGTTGTTGTTTTTTTGTCTATCCTTTTGTTGTTGGATATAGGGTGCTAGAAGTGTTGAGATATATATGGATCATAGTTGGATAGATGATAAACAGACGAGTGTTGAATATGATAATGGGGTGAGGGTTTTTTTAGACTTCGCTAGTAGACATGCCGATGATGGTAGTGGAAAGTTTTATTGCCTTTGTGTAGTATGTTTGAATAAGAAGCGACTAAGTATTGCAGATATATATACACATTTAATTTGTGACGGATTCTGTAAGAGTTATACAGTGTGGGTATGGCATGGTGAAGAATTAGAAATGCCAAGTTCATCTCAATAGGGGGAGTGAACTTTGATGATAATGACACGGATACGGATGATCGAATAGAGGATATTATTTGTGATGAAGGAGAAGAGAGTTTTGAGCAATTACATGCATATGGTAATATGTGTAGTGATGTTGAGACGCCGTTGTACCCGAGGTGTAAAAAGTACCAATTGTTGAAAGCAGTATTGAAATTGGTAAGCTTGAAAGCACGCCATGGATGGAGCGACAAGAAATTAATTTTCAGAAACGCTTGAGGCTTTTAAGGACATGCTTCCAGATGATAATGTGTTGCCTTCTCGATACTATGATGCTAAGAAAATATTGTGTCCACTAGGTATGAAATATAAAAAGATCCATGCATGCCCTAATGATTGTATATTGTATAGAAAAGAGCATGAAGAGGAACAACATGTCCCATATGTGAAACCCCGAGGTACAAATCAAATAACGCTCCTAGAAAAGTATTGTGGTACCTTCTAATCATACCAAGGTTCAAGCGCTTATTTGCTAATGAAAACGATGCAAGAAATTTGAGATGGCATGTAGATGAGAGGATATCCGATGGAAAGCTTCAACATCCGGCTGATTCTTCTCAATGGAAGAAAATTGATCAATTATTTCCTACCTTCGGTGAAGAGCCTAGGAACCTTAGGCTTGGGCTTAGCACTGATGGCATGAATCCTTTTGGTAGCCTGAGCAGTATACATAGTTCATGGCCTGTTCTGTTGGTAATTTACAACTTATCTCCTCTGTTATGCATGAAATGAAAGTACATCATGTTATCTATGTTGATTTCGGGACCAAAACAACCTGGAAATGATATAGATGTTTACCTGGAGCCCTTGATCGAAGACTTGAAAGAGTTGTGGGATGAAGGTGTTGATGTTTTTGACGCGAACAAGAAGGAGGTTTTTAAAATGCGAGCCATGATCTTTTGTACTATAAATGACTTCCTTGCATATGGAAACTTGTCAGGCTATAGTGTTAAAGGCCATAAAGCATGTCCGATTTGTGAAGAAGGAACATGCTACCATCAACTTCAACATGGAAGAAAGACAGTTTATCTTGGCCATAGGAGATTTCTTAGACGAGGCCACCCGTATCGCAGATTAAAGAAAGCTTTTTTTGGTAGACAAGAGTTTGAAGATGCTCCGAAGGCATTGACTGGGGAGCAAGTTTATGAAAAGGTGAAAAATATGAATATTATCTTTGGTAAGACTACAAAGAAAAGTACTGAGAAAAGTAAATGGAAAAAGAGGTATGTCTTCTTCAATCTTCCATATTGGCCGAAGCTTGATGTAAGACACTGTATTGATTTCATGCATGTGGAGAAAAACGTTTGTGATAGTATTGTTGGGACACTGCTTAACATACAAGGTAGTTCTAAGGATGGTGTGAAGGCAAGATTAGATTTGCAAGAAATGGGGATACGAGAAGACTTGCATCCAAAGCCATATGGTAAGAGAACTTTTTGTCCTCCAGCTGCTCATACTTTGTCTAAGGATGAGAAAAGAAGCTTTTGTCAGTGTTTACATGGCATCAAAGTTCCTTTAGGGTATTCTTCAAATGTTAGGAAGCTTGTGTCGATAAAAGACTTGAAGTTAGTGGGGCTAAAGTCTCATGATTGTCATGTCTTAATGCAACAACTGCTCCCAGTAGCTATTCGAGGCATTGCCGAATATGATCTTCAACATATTTTGACTAGACTTTGTTTCTTCTTCAATGCTATTTGTAGTAAAGTCATTAAGACAGAAAAATTGGATGAACTGGAAAATAAAGGATATATGATCTTGTGCCAGCTTGAGAAGCTTTTTCTTCCTTCTTTTTTTGACATCATGGTACATCTAATTGTTCATCTAGTCAGGGAGATCAGGTTGTGTGGCCCTATCTATTTACGATGGATGTACCCAATTGAAAGAACTATGAAAATCCTAAAAGGGTATGTGAAGAACCCTAACCAGCTTGAAGCATCTATTGTTCAGAAATATGTTTCTGAAGATGCCATGGAGTTTTGTCAAGATTACTTGTCAAATGTAGGACACATTGGACTTCCTGAACATCATGACGAAGAAGGCGATAGACGCAGGGCTTTAGTAAAGAGCATGGGTCTTGATGAATTGCAACAAATCCACTTATACATCTTGAATCATGTTGATGAGGTTCAAGATTACATTAATGCTTATAAAGAAATTGTATGGAAAGGAAATAGTCGAATGACTGAACAAAGGTTAATTAGGGAGCATAACAAAACTTTTGCACATTGGTTCAAACAAAAGATTGACGATGAAGAATGTGTTTCTGATACAATTAAATGGTTAGCACGTGGTCCTGAGGCTAATGTCGTAAGTTGGACTTCATTTGTGATCAATGGTTATACATTTTACACAAAGTCCCTTGATGATAGGAGCACCGTCCAGAACAGTGGGGTTATGTTAGTGGCTGAATCTATGCACTTCTCTAGTTTAAAAGATAAGAATCCTAGATTGGCAACAATACCTTATTATGAGGTGATTGAACAGATTTGGGTGGTTGATTATGTCAAAGTTAAACTTCCCATTTTCAAATGCAACTGGGTTGATGTCAACAATGGTGTGATGATTGATCAGTTGGGATTTACATTAGTTGATTTGAATAGTAGAAGTTTTAGAGATGAACCTTTTATTATGGCATATCAAGCGAAACAAGTGTTCTATGTTACTCATCAGGCAAACAAAATGTGGTCTGTAGCTCTCCAAGGAAAAAGGGTTGTTGATATTAATAAGGAAAGTCATTTAATGAATGATCTGCTTGAGACTCCTTCTTTTTCTAGAGGTTTACCAGAATTGAACGAAGAAGATGAAGCAAACAATGAACACGGAACAAGAAATGATCATCATGAAGGGATATGGGAGGATATCCCTTTATAAAACTACATTGAAGGTTAGTTAGCTAAAATAATTATCATGAACTATATTTGAATTATATATATTGTTATTGGTGTATATATATAACTACTTTTTTTGTTGTCATCACAGGAAAATGAAGGATATGAGGTGTACGTCTTAGTGTAGATTCTCTGAAGCTAGGCCAGCTAGTGATCATCAGCCTGAGACGAGTGTGATCATCATTAATGTAATTTAATCTTTGATGTATGTATATGTAAGTGAAAAGATAAGGAACTTAGTCAAAACAGCATTGTCATGGTTGTTTGATTTCCTTGCATTATGATTCTGTCTATGGTTGTGAGTTTATTATACATAGTTGTTTTCCTTTGCTTCTGTTTCGGCCAGCACTGTTTAAGCACAAGGGAGTTGAGTTTTAATATGTTCCAATGAGTTTTAAGATTTATTTATTTCAATATCGTTGAACTGGCTGCTGCTTGCTGAGTGAAATGTTTTAACAGGGGAAATGACTTGCTGGGTATACTTTTAAATGAAAATTTTTTTTAAAAAAAATTCAACTTTTAAGACCGGTTCTATCCAAAACCGGTCTGAAAAATTTATTTAAGACTGGTTCTTATGAAGAACCGATCTGAAAATTTGACTTTTTAGACCGGTTTATCAAGAACCGGTCTTAAATATGATACTTTTTAGACCGGTTCTTTATAAAACCGGTCAAAAAATTCAAATTTTCAGATCGGTTCTTCATAAGAACCGGTCTAAAATTTTATTAATTTAGACCGGTTCCTATTATAACCGGTCTAAAAATATTTATTTTTAGACCGGTTTTATAATAACCGGTCTTATTCCGTAACCGGTCTAAAAAGTAGAAGACTTTTTAGACCGGTTGTATCAAGACCGGATCGAGAACCGGTCTAAAATGTCTTTTTTAACCAGTCTAAAAAGCCTTTTTCCCACTAGTGAATGATTAAAATTAAATATGAAAAATACATATTAACTCAATGAATAATCACAACCATATACTTTCTTACTAGAAAATGTGTAGTGAGGGCAGAATATGATGGCTAACTCCGTTTATATGGAACCTCTTTTATTGGCTTGCACTAACGGTGGTGAACCAACTATCCTATTAATTAAAATAACATATAACCCCCAACTATCCATTTAATTAAAATAACATGTAACCCCCTAATTATTTTCATCCCCAAAACTCCACCAATTCAAATTCTCATCCACAACCTTTGGTTCCATTTAATGATAGTGTAACACCCCCTCCCCGCCCCCCCCCCCCCCCCAATTTATTTATTTGCATCACTAAAACTTCACCAACTTAGATTTCTTGCCCATCCTTTTGAATGTTGCATACACCTTTCACATGCCTCAAGTTTCACCTTCCATCTTCTTAAATAAATCGACCCTTACTGATAATTAATTAAAATTCATAACCATAATTACTATACCTATATGCAATTCCTTATAAGTAGTCTCATTTGCAGATGTGACCACAACCAAGCACACTCCCTGCTCATTTATTTATTTTTAGTTGATTTGACATTGCAAATTGCAAATTGTAAATTGCAAATTTTCATTCCCACATGATCCCTCCAAAATAGTACATTATGTCCACTATTGTTCATGCAACTTTTTGTGAAATCAATGACCGAAAGGACACTTGAATTATTGTCGCATGTGTTCTTACAAAATTTGTTTCTTATAAAAAGACCCCGCCCATACTCCCTGGAAAGTTGGCATAATTTTGGTGGGTGAATAGGTACATATTTAGTGCTGTTACACTATTCATTTTGGTGCTTTCAAACTCACCCAAATCTTAAAGTCAGGCTAATTATTTAAATTAAATTACTACCAACACTGATTAATTTATTTTCATTATATTTAATTAATAAACCTGTATGCACAACAAAATATTTTAGATATGCCTAATATACTAATGCACAACAATTAGATTAGATTGACTCCAGCATAAAATTTAACAACTTTCCAACTTTATGTGTATCTAATACACAATATATCACATATGAACAAAGTTAACAAAAGAGTATTTGATGGGAAAACTAAAACTAGATACATATATAAAAGTAGTTAATACATATTCTTCCCAAGAATGGAGAGATTGATATAGGAAGTAAATACACTCTGAATCCTTTTTTTACATTTTCTTTAGAGAAACCTTTTACTACCCTTTATTAAAAAAATACTTCTAATTTAACATTTTATGAAAATATTATTATAGTATTTTATAAAGAAATTAAATCCTTTTAATTTTGTCTGAATTGAAGCTGTGAATTGTGTATCCCAGATTTAATTATTTATGGTTGAAATAATAATTTCATAAGAGATTAATTCGGAACCATCCATTTCTCCAATACAAGGGTAGGTATAAGATTCTGGGAACAAGAGGGAAAAGATGCAAAGCAGAGAACCCAAACCTGAGTGATATAATTAGATTAAATTAAATGCACACAATATGCCTTTCTAGATTCCGTAACTCTTTGTTTGGCCGGGAAAAAAAAAAAGATTCCGTAACTCTTTTAATATAGACATTGATAATAACAATTATTAATGTCCCTATGGCAAAAAAACACACTCTATGTATGCTACACATAGGGGGTTACAAATAATACTTCATCTTCCTGTTTCAATAAAATTAAAGCCCCACATAGTATGTTTCAAAATACCTTAACTCTTTCAATAATGATATGTTTTACAGTTTTAATATAGATTAAAGTCACAATTGAGAAACGAAAAGCCCAAAAAGACTAATCAGTGTTAAATAGTATACATTTAATGAAATGAGTAAAGCTATGACAGTACAGGTTAAACATAATTATCACATTCACATTGATGCACACATGCCTAACAAGAAAGGAATCCCTGTCATGACATGTTCGACTTTAGGGGCAATCACGACAAATGCGTGCTGAAGGGGGACATTGCAAACGCCACAATCTGGAACTATGTGATAAATCAAGGAGAGGCAACTGTTATGTTAATTCAGTTATGCACAATCGAACAACGTAAAGGTAAACAAAGACAATCCGTAGTTAAGAACAATATAGATAACAAGACATGGAAAACTTGAGTCTCAGTATCAAAACAATTAATTTAGTCACAAATTCATATACATTCCTCAAGAATCGACCATATTTGAAGTTACAAAAATATATATGACAAGGGTAATCATCAATCCTTTCTGGCATTTGTAGAGCCAACATCAATATCTACTAGGCCAAAACGCAGTGGGGCATAAACTAAGGAATCCCACTCCTGAACAAATATGGTGGCATTATGCAAGGGAATAACAATAGTCGCACCGTAGCCAGGAGATAGAAATATCGCGGCACCCAGATGCATTGATAAACATGAAAATAATCACCACACCCAAGTACAATGATGGAATTGCAATATTACTTGCCTTAGCTTCGTTACAGATATATCCCCAAATGGGACAAATCTTGTCTTCACAGGTAGTTAATAAATTGTCTTCTATTTGTCACAATTGCAACTTTTGGGGATTGAAATATATGCTTTAGAACAAACTCATACAATAAAAATATCGCAAAAAAGCAAGCATCCAGATGACTTAAAGTGAACAAAATATAGATAACAGATGGGTTGTTAGAGTGGAAAAACTCTGATTGTTTAGACAATAAAAACTAGCCAGCTTTATGCAAGAAAATCTAGCCACTTAGTTTAATATTAAATCTTATATGCAAACAATAGCTCAATACTCAAGACAGAAAACTCATTCAATTAACTTGCAGAAAACTAATATTATTCTATTAGTTAAAACACTTTGACCTAAATCACTAAGCGGACGCTCTCTGTATGACGAACGAACGCTCTTCTGCAGACGGTGGTGGTGGAGGAACGGAGGATGGGGAGCCGGCAAATAGAATAAAGAAGAGGGTACAAAAATTATTGGTTTCACACCTGGATAAATCAATAGAGGATGAAACTATATCCAAGGATCGAGAACCATCATTCAAAGATAAGCTTGTGGGAGTGGATTTGGGAAACATTTCCATCGATTAGAGAGGAAGAAGCGTTTTTTATGATGCATGGGCTGAATATATTGCCAGCTTGCAATGCTATTTGACCAATGGGAAGAGCGATGACACCCAGAAAGATACATCGGATGCTGCTGAATTAGATGATAAAGATTGTCCTACCCTTTGGGTATCTCAAGAGGAATACGAGTTGTGGTGTGCCCCTTGGAGGAAATCTTTAATAGTGAAATTGCTGGGGAAAACTGTACCACTTTGGGTTATGAGAGTCTCTTTGAACCGTTTATGGAAAACAAATAAGCCATTCGTTACGAGGAATCTTGATAATGGTTTCTTTGTGATTTCCTCTGAGGATGAAGCAGACATGAACTACATTTATCAGTAGGGCCCCTGGATGGTGGCAGATAGATACCTTTTTGGTTCAAAGATGGGGGCCAAATTTTGACCCATGGAATGCAGATATTCAGAAAAAAAAATTGCTAATTGGATAAGGATCCCTTTGCCCCCGTTGGAGTTTTTTAATCTAGCTAGCTTGAAAAGTATTGGTTCTCTTGTTGGTAGAACCTTGAAGGTGGATAAAATTACGTATACTAGCGAAAGAGGTAGGTCTGCAAGCATATGCATCGAACTGGACCTCAAGAAGCAATTAAAATAAGCGATCAACGTCTTTGGAAAGAAAAGATGTGTCCAATATGAGGGTCTGCAACTGATATGCTTTTGTTATGGTAAATATGGCCATCATAAAGAAGTGTGCCCGTATCGCATTGTTCAAAAAGGAAGTGACCAAATGGAGAACAATGACAAATTGAATCACCAAGGATATGTTGTACAGTCTAGTGTGAAGAATCCTGATATGGGAAAGGAAAATAATCATTCAGAAGCTCAGGTGACAGGCGAATCCTAAAAGAGAACTAGAGAAAGCAGAGATGCGAAACTACCATTGATGGTGCAGGCGCCACAACAGATCGGGCATCAGCTCATGAAATTTGGTCCAAAGATTGCGTAGGAAAAATTCAGGGAACTAGGATCGTTGGAAGGCTGAAAATCATGATGAGGAAAGAAGCTCTCAATTTGGAAAGGTAAGTCAATTATACCACGATTATAGTGGTGTTTCTAAAGATGCTTCCAAGAATGAGGTATCGAAAACGTCAATTAAGTCCGTAAATCAAGGAAGAAGAATGGGAAAAGTTAATAGTAGTTAAAAGAGGTGGGTCCCAGTGCATCATAAAATTATGGCTTTAGTGGATCAAGTTATTAAAGGAAAGGATAAATCCAAAAATGATAGCTTGGGTCCACCAAAGAAAAGTTCAATTCCAAAGTCTTCAATTGCCTAATCCATTTGAGGCACTCGCAAAGGTGAGAAACGAAGAGCTTATGGAGGAAGAATGTGAAGAAGTAAATAACCTAGAAAATAATTTCGAGCTACAGGGGGACGGATCTAAGTCAAAGCTAGAAAACACTCTTCATATTTTTTCTGAAGTAGGTTATAAGGATTTCTCTTATGACTCGGAACCCATGGACACCAAAGGAGAGCACTATGAAACTAAGAAGTTGAAGTTACAAAATCTTAAGGAGTCTGTAAGCATCGAATCCCCCTCATCTGTTATCCAATGATTTGTATGTTTTGGAACTGTAGAGGAATCGGATCCAAGTTAATGACGGGTTTAATAAAGGAACTGCAGAAAAGATACTCAGTTGAATTTCTTGCTCTTTTGGAGACTAAGTCTGTCGGTACAAAGGCCCATCAACGATGTCAGAGTTTGAGTTTTGATTAGCATAAAACTATGGATGCTATGGTTTTTATGGGAGGTATCTAGATTGCATGGAAAGACTTGGGTTATATAGTCACAGTTTTGAACAAGTCAACGCAATATATTCACATGATGGCAGAAAAGGGAAATGATAAATTCTTTATTACCTCTGTATATGCCAGCACAAAAATAAATTGTAAAAGGAAGTTGTGGCAAGATTTACAGGAAGATCGACCAGATAATATATGGCCATGGGTTATTGGCGGAGATTTCAATGCAACTTTATTTTATCATGAAAGTCGATCAAAGGCTCAAAACCCCAGCTCAGTTGATAGAGATTTTCTCAGTTGGTTTGAAAATATGGAGTTGTATGATTTAGGGTGCAATGGCCTATTCTTTACGTGGAAAGAGAAGGGCGTAAGAGCTGAATTGATCGTGTCTTGGCTAATAATTGATTCATGGATATTTTCCTTGGTTTAAATTGGATCATAGACCATTACTCCTAAACTTCACTTGAGAAGCTCAATAAAGGTATTATGATCGGCCATTTCATTTTATGGCTCCATGGGTCCTGCATGATGACTTCCCAAGACTAATTAAAGAGTCATGGAATCCGAATGCTGAATGGAAAGGTAATGTGACCAATTTTACTAGTAATGTTTGCAAGTGGAGTTATAATGTTTATGGGCACCTAGGAAGAAAGAAGAATAGAATTTTGGGAAGACTTGATAGGATAACCAAAACTACATACTCCTTGGGTTCATCTTCCTTGATTGATCAACTCCAACGGGAACTCTGCTATGAACTTGAGGAAGTTCTTATTTAGAAATACTTAATGTGGGCACAAATAGAAAAAAGTAATTGGTATTCTTTTGGTGACAAGAATACAAAATATTTTCATACAAGGGCAAATGGGAGGAGAAAGAGGAATAAAATTGAGGCTATTAAAAATGATAGTGGGCAATGGACTTATGACATTAATGAAATCAAGAACCTTGCTACTAATTTTTTCATGAATCTTTTCTAAAAAGAAGATGGACCTAGCATCCCTATAAGAGCTACACATTTCCTGAGGATGATTCTTTTCATCAAAGAATTTTGAACCAGAATATTGCCGATGATGAGGTCAAAAGAGAAATTTTTGGCATAGGTGCTTTAAAATCTCCAGGCCGGGATGGTTTGAATGCCTTATTCTTTCAAAGCTAACGGGAACGTCTAGGATCTTCTGTTGTCAAAATGATCAAGCAAGCTTTCGAAGAACCACAGACTCTTAGAGCCCTAAATCACACTTTCCTTGTGCTTGTTCCCAAAAAGGATCATCTTGAAACTATTTAGGATTTTCATCCAATTAATTTTTGTAATGTGATTTATAAAATTATTACTAAAGTGATTTCTAATCGTATTAAACATTTCCTTCATTAGGCCATCGCTGCAAATTAGTGCAGCTTTGTGCCCAAGCGTACAAGTTTTGATAATATCATGGTAGCATAAGAAGTGGATTGATTTAGAAAAGGTATATAACCGTGTAAGATGGGGCTTCATCATCAAATTCCTGGAAGAACTTCAGTTTTCTCCTAACCTTTAGGAGGTCATAAAGGAATGCATTTCTTCTCCATCTATACAAATTCTCTAGGAGGGAAGTAAGGCATCTCAATTCAATCCTACTCGCGCGCTTCAACAAGGCAATCCATTATCACCATATTTGTTCATGATTTATGACTGGGAATTGGAAAGCAATAAAATTAGGTAAGAATTGCCCTACTCTCTCTTATCTTTTTGTTGCTGATGATCTTATGCTATTTGTAGAAGCAAAACTAAAGCGAGCAGAAACTATTAAAATATGCTTGGAGACATTTCATGCCGTATCGGGACAAAAGGTTAGTGCTATAAAAACAAGAGTGTTCTTCTCGAAGAATGTAAATCACAATCAGGCTGACATCTCAATTAAGTGGTGCTCTAGGTTTCACTCAAACAACAGACTTGGGTAAATACCTAGGAGTTCCTCTCATCTATAATTGGGTTACATCACAGACGTATCAGTTTATCCTAGACAAGGTCTGGAGCAAACTAAGCAATTGGAAAATTTCAAAATTCTCCCTTGTCGATCGAGATACTCTAATTAAGTCTGTTTTAGCAACAATACTAACATAAGTAATGCAAACAGTGAATCTTCCTGTTACAACATGTGAGGCGATTGAGAAGAAATCTCGTGATTTCCTTTAAGGCTCAACGGATGAACAAATGAAGATGCATATCATTTTTTAGGATAAAGTGTGTAATGAGAAAAGGTTGGGTGGTGATCTTGGAATGAGATATGTAAAAAAGTAGAATAGGGCCTTCATAATGAAACTTGGGTAGGGTCTAGTTAATTATCAGAATTCTTTATGCGTAGGAGTCATCAGAGGTAAATATGGTTGAGGTGATGATCTTATTTCTCAAATCAACCCAAGAAGAGCAGGCTCTAATACTTAGAGTGGAATTAAGAAAAACTAGGACAAAATATTTGAAGGAATTCAAGTAGTTAAAGATGCAAACCGAAATGAGCAAGCAAGATGGAAGGGTGATAAGAGTGGAAGCTTCTTAGTTTGTTTAGCCTATCGTATACTGGACATTGCATGAAATCCCATCTAGGAGGTAGACTTCTATCAAGAAACTTAAAATTCCATAAAGATGTAAGTTTTTTACATGGTTAATGTTTCATATGACAAATAAAGTGAAGCATCGGAGAAACTTGCACTCATCTAGGATCTATAACCGATGTAAATCAGAAGTTGAGGGTCTGTTGCATGCTGTTAGGGACTGTAGTGAAGTATGATGTGTTTGGGAATCCTTTATTTCTCCAACCTATCAAGCTAGATTCTTTACAGCAAATTTAAGGTACTAGCTATTTTTAAATGTGAATAACAACTTGTAGAGTAATTGTTACTGGAAGGGCTTATTTAGTATAATTTTCTAGCTAATTTAATGGGATTGGAATGAATGGGTTCATGGTAATACCGAATTTGGAATGATTAGCATCTTGGTTCATGCAGAGGTAACTCTGGGTGGTATAGTAAATGCTACAAACAAGCTTCAGGGGACAAATTTAACAGCGCAATTAAAGGTGACAAGTAGTTATAAACCTGCTAATCGAGATGGTAAGATTATAATAGAAAACAGATGGAGTGTTTTTGCAAATATCTCATCGTGTTGCATGCGGAGATGTCATTAAAGACCAATCATATGGAGTGTAGGAAGGTTTCACTCTCAGGCTTAAGACGAGAGACCACTTGACTATTGAATTACGGGGTTATTTAATAGCTTGAAGCAAGCTTGGAACGGAGGTTTCCGAGGCATTCTAATGAAATGTGACTTGACTGAGGTAATCCACCTTTTGTAGGACAAAGCTTCTTTTTTGCATGAGGACTACTAGCTAATTATGGAGGTGAAAAGCATGCTTGAAAGGAGTTGGAAGGTTGAATTTCAGCAAATTGACGAAGATGACAACAAAGTAGCAAATCTTCTTCCCAAATGTGCTCTCAATAACCATCATGGCCTACAGATTTTAGGTCCAGTTGCTGTGCAAGATTTGATGTAGCAAGAGGATCCTAATTAGTTCCCTTTCTCTTTTTGTTATGTTTGTATTTTTTCCGCATATAAAAAAAAGAACTTGCAGAGTTTTCAATGCTAGAAACTTTTGGGCACTCAATCCAAGGAAATGTAATGCTCATTCTCCCTGATTCTCCAACAATTGGAACTCTATTCCCAAATGTTGAAATCCCAACAAAGCAACACCTCACAAAATTCAGCTTCATAAATTTCCGGCAATGTTGTCCTAATTTTCATCTTCTAACACAAGTGATCTAATATCTCTTCATAAACATGAACATTGTACAGTATCCACTGGCCCCTGCATCGCACGGGAGAAAATGCCTCATTTTATAGATCTCATGTATTATGTTGCCCATAATTAGTCCAGTTATTTTTAGTAAGAGTGTATATATGTGTCTGTGTATAGATATGTATACACACACACACATAGATATATATATGTATGTATACATATACAGACACATACACACACACATATGTGCGCACGCATAATGAAGGGTGTATGTGGATATTTAATAGAAAGGGACGGAACCATTGGCTTTGTAATCTAATGGTATAGATGCTCTCATGTAAGTGAGAGATTGTGGCTGGGTTCAATTCTGTTTGTAAACCTTAGGCCATATTGTTTGTCTCTCGAAATTAAAAAAAGAAAAAGAAAAGAAAGGGACAGAGGGAGAGAATTTTCAACAAAAGGGACCATGAAGAAGTTGGACTGGAGAAAAATTAGAGGAAGTGTGTACTATATGGCTTAAATTTTAGCACGCCCCTACATATTTTTCCTTTGACTTCCTTGCTTATATATGCGCACTTGTCCTACATCGATTATATTGTCGCTCCTTCAAGCCATACAATTGCAATCGTGTGTGTGTGTGTGTAAATTATAGGATGTCCGAAAGGGTGGCTTTCTTTAATTGGGACCATATCACTATTAGAAAAATCACTTTTAAGACCGGTTAAAAAAGACATTTTAGACCGGTTCTGGATCCGGTCTTAATACAACCGGTCTTAAAAAAAAATTTTAAGACCGGCTATTATAAAACCGGTGTAAAAATAAATATTTTTAAACCAATTATAATAGGAAACGGTCTAAATTAATAAAATTTTAAACCGGTTCTTATGAAGAACCGGTCTGAAAATTTGACTTTTTAGACCGGTTTTATAAAGAACCGGTCTAAAAAGTGATACTTTTTAGACCGGTTATTTATAAAACAGTCTAAAAATTCAAATTTTCAAACCAGTTTAATCCAAAACCGGTCTGAAATTACTTTTCAGACCGGTTTTGGATAGAACCGGTCTTAAAAGTTGAATTTTTTTTTTAAATTTTTGTTTAAAAGTTATATCCAGCAAGTCATTTCCCCTGTTAAAACATTTCACTTAGTAAGCAGCAGTCAGTTCAATGACATTGAAATAAATAAATCTTCTCTTACAGATTATATAACTAACATCTTAATGACATGTGAGAGACTAAAAACTCATTGGAACATATTAAAACACAACTCCATTGTGCTTAAACAGTGCTGGCCGAAACATAAGCAAAGGAAAACAACCATAATAATAAACTCACAACCATAGACAGAATCATAATGCAAGGAAATCATACAACCATGACAATGCTGTTTTAACCAAGTTCCTTATCTTTTCACTTACATACATACATCGAAGATTAAATTACATTAATGACAATTCTGTTATTCATTAGGGCCAAAATACTTTATACATACACACTCTTCTCAGGCTGATGATCACTAGCTGGCCTGGCTTCAGAGAATCTACACTAAGATGTACACCTCATATCCTTCATTTTCCTGTGACGACAACAAAAAAAGTAGTTATATATATACACCAATAACAATATATATAATTCAAATATAGTTTATGATAATTATTTTAGCTAACTAACCTTCAATGTAGTTTTATAAAGGGATATTCTCCCATATCCCTTCATGATGATCGTTTCTTGTGCCGTGTTCATTGTCTGCTTCATCTTCTTTGTTCAATTCTTGTAAACCTCTAGAAAAAGAAGGAGTCTCAAGCAGATCATTCATTGAATGACTTTTCTGATTAATATCAATGACCCTTTTTCCTTGGAGAGCTACAGACCACATTTTGTTTGCTTGATCAATAACATAGAACACTTGTTTCGCTTGATATGCCATAATAAAAGGTTCATCTCTAAAACTTCTACTATTCAAATCAACTAATGTAAATCCCAACTGATCAATCATCACACCAATGTTGACATCAACCCAGTCGCATTTGAAAATGGGAAGTTTAACTAGGATTCTTATCTTTTGAACTAGAAAAGTGCATAGATTCAGCAACTAACATAACCCCACTGTTCTGGACGGTGCTCCTATCATTAAGGGACTTTCTGTAAAACGTATAACCATTGATCACAAATGAAGTTCAACTTATGACATCAGCCTCAGGACCACGTGCTAACCATTTAATTGTATCAAAAACACATTCTTCGCAGTCAACCTTTTGTTTTAACCAATGTGCAAAAGTTTTGTTATGCTCCCTAATTAACCTTTGTTCAGTCATTTGACTATTTCCTTTCTGTACAATTTCTTTATGAGCATTAATGTAATCTTGAACTTCATCAACATTAGTCAAAATGTACAAGTGGACTTGTTGCAATTCATCAGGATCCATGCTCTTTACTAAAGACTCGTGTCTACCGCCTTCTTCGTCATGACGTTCAGGAAGTCCAATGTGCCCTACATTTGACAAGTAATCTTGACAAAACTCCATGGCTTCTTCAGAAATATATTTTTGAACAATAGATACTTCAGGCCGGTTAGGGTTCTTCACATACCCTTTTAGGATTTTCATAGTTCTTTCAATTGGACACATCCATCGTAAATAGATAGGGCCACACAACTTGATCTCCCTGACTAGATGAACAATTAGATGTACCATGATGTCAAAAAAAGAAGGAAGAAAAAGCTTCTCAAGCTGGCACAAGATCAAATATCCTTCATTTTCCAGTTCATCCAATTTTTCTGTCTCAATGACTTTATTACAAATAGCGTTGAAGAAGAAACAAAGTCTAGTCAAAATATGTTGAAGATCATATTCGGCAATGCCTCGAATAGCTACTGGGAGCAATTGTTGCATTAAGACATGACAATCATGAGACTTTAGCCCCACTAACTTTAAGTCTTTCATCGACACAAGCTTCCTAACATTTGAAGAATACCCTGAAGGAACTTTGATGCCATGTAAACACTGACAAAAGCTTCTTTTCTCATCCTTAAACAAAGTATGAGCAGCTAGAGGACAAAAAGTTTTCTTACTATATGGCTTTGGATACAAGTGTTCTCGTATCTCCATTTCTTGTAAATCTAATTTTCCCTTCACGCCATCCTTAGAACTACCTTGTATGTTAAGCAGTGTCCCAATAATACTATCACAAATGTTTTTCTCCACATGCATGAAATCAATACAGTGTCTTACATCAAGCTTTAGTCAATATGGAAGATTGAAGAAGACAGACCTCTTTTTCCATTTACTTTTCTCATTACTTTTCTTTGTAGTCTTACCAAAGATAACATTCATATTTTTGACCTTTTCATAAACTTGCTCCCCAGTCAATGCCTTCGGAGCATCTTCAAACTCTTGTCCACCAAAAAAAGCTTTCTTTAATCTGCAATAAGGGTGGCCTCGTCTAAGAAATCTCCTATGGCCAAGATAAACTGTCTTTCTTCCATGTTGAAGTTGATGGTAGCATGTTCCTTCTTCACAAATCGGACATGCTTTATGGCCTTTAACACTATGGCCTGACAAGTTTCCATATGCAGGAAAGTCATTTATAGTACAAAAGATCATGGCTCACATGTTAAAAACCCCCTTCTTGTTCGCGTAAAAAACATCAACACCTTCGTCCCACAACTCTTTCAAGTCTTCGATCAAGGGCTCCAGGTAAACATCTATATCATTTTTGAGTTGTTTTGGTCCCGAAATCAACATAGATAACATGATATACTTTCGTTTCATGCATAACAGAGAAGATAAATTGTAAATTACCAACAGAACAGGCCATGAACTATGTATACTGCTCAGGCTACCAAAAGGATTCATGCCATCCGTGCTAACCCAAGCCTAAGGTTCCTAGGCTCTTCACCGAAGGCAGGAAATAATAGATCGATTTTCTTCCATTGAGAAGAATCAGCCGGATGTCAAAGTTTTCCATCGGATATCCTCTCATCCACATGCCATCTCAAATTTCTTGAATCGTTTTCATTAGCAAACAAGCGTTTGAACCTTGGTATGATTGGAAGGTACCACAATACTTTTCTAGGAGCGTTATTTGATTTGTACCTCGGGGTTTTACATATTGGACACTGTTGTTCCTCTTCATGCTCTTTTCTATACAATATACAATCGTGAAGGCATGCATGGATCTTTTTATATTTCATCCCTAGTAGACACAATATTTTCTTAGCATCATAGTATCGAGAAGGCAACACATTATCATCTGGAAGCATGTCCTTAAAAGCCTCAAGCATTTCTGAAAAACTCTTGTTGCTCCATCCATGTCATGCTTTCAAGCTTACCAGTTTCAATACTGCTTTCAACAATTGGTACTTTTTACACCACGGGTACAATGGCGTCTCAGCATCACTACACATATTACCATATACATGTAATTGCTCAAAACTCTCTTCTCCTACATCACGAATAATATCCTCTATTTGATGATCCGTATCCGTGTCATTATTATCAAAGTTCACTCCCCCTTGTTGAGATGAACTTGGCATTTCTAATTCTTCACCATGCCATACCCACAATGTATAACTCTTACATAATCCTTTACAAATTAAATGTGTATATATATCTGTAGTACTTAGTTTCTTCTCATTCAAACATAGCATGTCTACTAGCGAAGTCTAAAAAACCCCTCACCCCATTATCATATTCAACACTCGTCCGTTTAGCATTTATCCAAATATGATCCATATATATCTCAACACTTCTAGCACCCTATATCCAACAACAAAAGGATAGATAAAAAAACAACAACAATAGAGTTTTAGATATTTCAACGAAATTAACAGGCACCATTTGAAACTAGTATTGTTTTAACAAACCAATAACACTGACAATAATCAAACAACCGCATTAAACTAAAATAGAACATAAAGTGGTATTAATTCAAGCCAAATATCATAGGGATATAATTAAAAGTCAGAGCATATATCTAACAAGAATGTGCAGATTTAATTTTTTTCAGATTACGTTTAAGTGCTCAAATTAAAGCAACAACAAGAACTTTTCATTGAACATTATTAATTATAAAACAACGTACAACTAAATAACATATTGATCGAACACTAACCTGAATGAAGACCAAGGAGTGAGCTTCAACCCAAAGTCATGATGGCGTCGACTGAGGTTAAAATGAAGTCCTCAAATTCACGGCACTGACAAAGGGAAGTCAAGTAAGAGGAGAATGGTCACTGCGCTGTGGAGATTAGAGGTGGCAGCAGAGAAGACTGACGATAATCAAAGAATAGCGACGACGAACACAGCAACGGAAGCGGTAATGACGGAGGAGAGTTGAGCAAATGAGGGACGGGACGCCATGGACGAGTTTAGAACAAGCATGGACAGATGTCACAAAGAAATGGCAAAGAGAGAAGAAAGGGTTCACAGAGCACGCGATTTGGGCGCGGGAGGAAAAATAAGTGTGAAAAATCTTACCTTTAAGACCGGTTTTTATTAAAAACCGGTCTTAAAAGAGGGAAAATTCACATTTAAGACTGGTTTGTACAAAAACCGGTCTTAAATGTAACACATTTAAATGTAACACATTTAAGACCAGTTTTTCCCACAACCGGTCTTAAAAAGTTATCGCATTTTGAATTAAAAATGTGTTAATATTTAAAACCCGTTTACATATAAACCGGTCTTAAATGTTAAAAAATTTTAAATGCATAAAATTTTAAGACTTTAAGACCAGTTTTATTTATAACCGGTCTAAATAATTTTTTAAGACCGGTTTTTTTAAGAACTGGTCTAAGAAGTTCAATATAATTACAAAACTGCCACCGTGCAAATTTTTAAGACCTTATCCGCCAAAACCGGTCTAAAAAGGGTTTTTTCCAGTAGTGTATATATAATCCATTAATAGAGCATAATAAAAACTAAATAGTTGTCTAAAATGTGTGTTGACTCCCTCATGTTTCCTAGAGTTCTTAATGGGAGTGGTAATTGGGAACGCACGGCAAAATCACTTTTATACTTCATGAGATAAAACTTCTCTTATATATTTATTTTAGGGATATTTTGTTAAACCTTTTTTAAGTGATTTTGTTATATGAAAAATGTGTGAGGCAAGTTTTGTCTCATAGAATATTAAAATAATGTTTAAAGGTGTTCCCAAACGCGAGTTTCATTTAAGTTTTGTGGTAAATATTCTAAACCCAACCAATAATATGGGCCTTTTAGCCCCTTTTTGTGACCAAAAATTAAAAAGTAAAACCTAGTAATTATCAATAAACAAAGAATTTATTTATTTTCTAAAAATATTTACACAACTAGAATCTTGAAATAGATTTTTTTTTTGTAAATTGTACTTCATTTTTCAATATTTAATGTAACATAATGTACGAGCTACACATGCGTGTTGGGTTAGGTTTTGATGCTCGTTTGGGAATCACAAGAAGTGCTTTTTAAAGCACTTTCAGGTATTAAATGTGGGAATTTCTCCCCTTCTATCTAACATAAGGAGCTAAATAAGTAACCTACAAATATTTTAAAAAATTAGTCAAATATTAATTATTTTATTTTTCCAAAATACCACCTATGATCATTTGTATTGAAAACTATTCTCATTGACAGAAAACTCCAATTATATGTGCAATCACCATGGTTACTTTATTTGAAAAAAATTATAAATTTGGATAAAGTGAATTTAGTTCTTATATTTAGGTTCAAAGTACACCTTTTAACTAGTGTTTTCATTTAGAATCAAAAATGATTGTTTCTTAGAAATATGAATGTCTTTGAGCAATTGCCAATGTTTTGTTGGAATGATTTTTTTAATAACCGCATATTTAAATATCTCATATAAGTCTTAACCTGAAGACTGCTTAACATTTGTAAAAATTATTGCTGTTTTTATTTTATATATAAATGAAATTTAAAAATAATCCCAAACATGTCCTTTTTTTTAATGAGGGAACTGTTGGCTAATTGCTCTGCAATTCCATATCCCGAACTATTTAATTTAAAATGACAAATCACGCGGTTTACTATAATGAACAAACTATTTCTTTGAATTTAATAAAGCAAGCTTTTGCTTCTTAGCATCTTCATGATATCTTTTTTCACATATAAGTTTCTTAAGTCAGGTCACACGTAATTTATTTATTTATTCTCTTAAAGGAGATTTTCAGTATTATTGTCGATAGTAATATAAAAACAGCAGTAATCTTTACAAATGTTGAACAGTTTTCAAAGATAATATGGTATTCTTTGCTTTCTTCTTCACATAATACTTTCCAATCATTTCTGTGTTAAAGAAGAAGTAATTCTAAATACATACTATTTTCAACCAACAAGAAGTTAATCTGCTCAAAGTCATATTCATCACTTTAAAACTCTGCTTCATAGGTAACAAATACTCCCTCTGATCCTAATTATAAGACATATTTATTTAACTTTGGAGAAATTAAGGATAGTGGTTAAATTAGTTAATCATATTTATTTTCCTAAAATACCCTTTATTTAAAATTTAAAATGGCATCCCATTATGTTAATTAATTCTCTGTTTTTTCTTGTACCTCTCCTGCCTCACACACGACTTCTCAAAGCTCTCACACAATCCAGTGTCGTCAATCTCCCCCAACAACTTCCGATCTACTCTTATTAAATTATTATTGAGAAAGTATCAAAAGGGGGTATTTTGGGAAGAAATTGACAAAAATTAGAACTTTGTCCTATAATTAGGACTAAGTTCAACTCTCAAATATTGTCTTATAATTAGGACCAGAGGGAGTAGTACCTCTCAATGCTGTTTGTTTTGAGCTGTCAAAGTTTAATCCCATTTCATGAAGCAGATAGTGAAGATATACAACAATTTTCTATTTTTAATTCTTTGTATTTATATATATATATATATATATGGTAAGGAATAAGAAATTTCATCTGGAAAATTCAAATACAATTGTCAGAACAAATTGTTGATTTCAAGGACTCCAAAGTCCAAAGGAAATTCATTTGAGTATGGGGGCCATCACTGACGTGTACAGCTGTTATTTTGAGAAACATCTGCCTAAAATGAAACAATAAGTAAATATGAAACGATTTCAAATTCTTCTTACCTGCATAATCAACATCCCACACCACTTTTGATCATACGAAACAGAGTTCATAAAACTGTACCAAACCAACCATTAGTTTTATAAATACAAGAGTATTATTGAAGTTTCATATTTATCAAGATTAGGCAATATCTCGGCTGTGTTCTCTTTAGGCCCAAGTGTTATTAGCTGAACATAGATATCACTGAATGTTTAATTAAGTTTCCTAAAATTCTTATGACATCGATTGGCAGCTTACCAATTTTGCATAAAGACACAGTAAAGGACAGGAATTTTTAATGAACAAAAAAGAAATGCAATTCATTTTTATAAGAGATGAATAATTCCAGACCCATACTATTAAATCAGAATAAATTGAAGAGGTGGAGGAGAGACCAATAAGACTTTTCTATTGGGAACAGTGAAAAAGAGGACTTATGAAAAGGAGTTATTAAAATAGAGAAAACTATGAAAAGAGAAACTCTTCTGAGCCACAATTTAAGTTTCGTTTGATTATTTTTCAAATGGTTTGTGATGACTGAATATTTTATACAACGAAGAAAGGCTACTCACCAAGTTTCCTATTGTCCTTTAATCCTACTCAACTGCATATTGCTTCTTTGCTACACACTGCGTCAAGGAAAATGCCAATGATGTTAGCCTGAGAAGAAACCCGCTCACTGTAATAAGCCAATAAAAATCAAAGCTTAAGTTAGGAAACAAGTAGATTCAAGCATCTATATCAACAAAATGAAATACATTACAAGGTAATAGTTTTCTACTTAAACGCAGAACAGATATTTAATTTGGAAAATATACCAGATAAAGACAGTTGCTTAATAGATGAAATTTTAACGAGAGAAAGGCATATACATTCTAGAAAAGGAATCATACATAATTTACATCTGACGAATATTGTCGTTCATGCATTCCAAATTCATTTGTGAGAGTGAAAATATCAGTTCATCAAGATCATGAGTTGTCTTCGACTTGGAACTCAGCATGGAAGACTTCTTCCATTTCTTTCTAGAAGTGGGTTGCTGTTGCTCATCATCAATATTCCGATGCCTCTTATTCCCTGTAACTGACTCCAACTTCAATTCCTTTTCTTGAAGGAACTCTCTCCGTTCTGAGGAATATATTGGGCATACTCCACAAGCTTCAATCTCACCATCAACACCCCGTGAAACAATTGAGAATTCAAATGACACACTTAGCATGTAATTGGTGTTTTTATCGTCCATTGTTTTAATGAAGTTTGTAATATGGAAAGGATCACACCACAGAACAACATGATGTGAATCGAACATTGCCTCCATCATATCACATTCAAAGAATTCGCACTGCTTGCCATCATAATAAAGCTGGCATTGCAAGTAATCACCATAAGAGAAATGAGAAAGAACAGAGCAGAAAAGGAAGCCAACTAGGTCGTTCGTGGAAGGAGGAAGTTCAATAGTTATATAGTTGGAAGCCTTTGTTTCCTGACTAAATGTAAACCACTCTGGAGCTTTACTTCCTGGGTAACTAACAAAACCTCTTTGTTTTGTGTACGTTGATTGCTTCAATGAGAAATAAGTCCATTCCATAACACGAGATAAAGAGTGGTTCTCCAATTTCGAGCAATTTTGCAGAAATAGGAACCTTAGTTGTGGTGCACTAGTTATTGAAATGGGTACAGTCTGCAGTGATATGCAATTATTAGCTCTGACAGTTTTTATGGATGGTGGCAGCCTTGGCAAAGATTGAAGGTCCTTGCAATCACTTACGTCAAGAGATTGTAGCCTGGAGATATGCTTGATATTGCTTGGAAGTTCAGTTAACTTGCTTGTCCCTGGCAAACGAATTGATTCTAAAGATAGCAAAGCATCAAATAAGGTGTGAAGCTTTAATTTGTCAATTATTCCTCCACAAACATAAAGATCAAGCTGTTGAAGAGATCTCATGCAACAAATCTCATTAATTGGAAGATTCTTTAGTGTTAAGCCATATAGAGAGAGCATCCAGAGATTCTCCGTATACCCAATTGAAATGTTCAATGAGACACTTGTTTCCTCTGAACATAAAAAATCAAATTCATGTGATGAAACTGAAACTTCCTTGAGACTATAGCTACCTGAGAGACATAGGTATGAGAGAGGTTTTGGTTGACTCTTAAATGTCAAACTCTTCAGGTTCTTGCAATACTTGAGTTCCACTACTCTCAATCTTGGAAGCGATAAAATAGATGGACAAATATGGCATAAATTTTGACACCAAGAAATATCTAGACGTAAAAGATTTTGAGCCATAGAGAGATCCGGCAACTCTATCAATTGTTTGGATCCAGCAAGGTCTATAACCAATAAATTCACCAAGTTCTACAACAATGAAAATGACAAATATTACTCAGGAAACAAGAGCCTTAAGCTTCATTTAATTGTAAAACAAAATCAAATTAACTCATATTTGCATGTTATACCTGCACGCCATCCCATAGTTTTTTAAGGTGGATTCCTTGCATGTGAAGTGCAACTAGCTTCTCAGCACAAATTGATAATGGTCGAGACTTTAAAGAAAATTTGTCCAACGGAAGATGCCTTGATGGATTGGAAAATGAAACAAGCCCTGAAGGTAGATGCGCAGTACATGACATTTTATGCACAGGTGAATAGAACTTTAGAAACCTTAAATTAGCCATCCTTTTTAAGGCATCAGCACTCAATTGTAAATATCTAATTTGAGACAAATCTAAACTCAAGCCTTGAATCGCATCACTTCCCTGGAAAAGACAAAAATCCAAAAGAAAGCAAATAAATTACATTAGATTTACAATTTTTTTAGTAGCTGTCAAATAGCTAATTGAAAAGGTGAATTCTTACCTGATTCTTTTTTAGCACATAACAGACCTCATCAGATTTTTGTAGTCGACTACGTCCTCCAGGATTTTTCACACACTCTTGACGAACGATTTCAAAAGCCATTGATTGAATTAAATCATGCATATGTACCACATAGTCAATACTTATGAGCGCCTTATCCATAAGGGTTCTCAAACAAATGCTTGCGTGAAAGCCAGAACTCTCTAGCGTTGCCATTATATATCTCGTAGATTCACCTTTCAAGAAAAAAGCAATGTCTAAAAAGATTTCTTTCTCTTCGTCATCAAGTCCTTCGTAGCTCAATTTTAACACAGCTTGAATATCTTGATTGGCTGTCGTTTCTAATTTTCTCAATGCACTTTCCCATTCCTTTACAGTTTTGGAATAGAGAAACGAACCCAAAGTGGTCAAGGCTAATGGGTTCCCTTGGGCATAAGCAATTGCTTTGTCAACCAATTCTTTATATTCACTTTCACAATCATGTTTGTGGAAGGCTTTGAGATTGAAAAGTTGAAGAGAGCTGTAATACCTCAATGATCTGGCCTCATGTATTGTGTTAACTCTTCCAATAAGTACATGTTTATCTCTACTTGTTATGATGACTTTACTCCCAGGTCCCAACGAAGGAGCTTCATTTTGCAAGTAGTCTAATTGATTTGTATTGCTGACATCGTCAAGCACTATGAAGACTTTTTTATGGTAGAATCTCCCAAAAGTTGTATCATTTGATAACTTAGAGAGAAGTTTATCACGTATATACTTTAATCCATATTTTTCAGACTCTTCTCTTAAATTTTCGATAAAGCAACAACTATCAAATTGAGAGTGAAATTTGGCAAATACAACCTTAGCCATAGTTGTTTTACCTATTCCGCCCATGCCCCAAATTCCAATTATAGAAAATTTTTTCAATAATAATTCAATATGATTGGAATTCTCGTCAATCCCAACAATATTTGCTATTGAGGATGAAGATCCCTGATTCAGTTTTTGCGTAATGTCATTGACAATATTTTGAATGAGCTCTGCTTCCCTCCTAATATTGAAAAATGATTGAAGAAACGCGAAAGAAAAATTAACACAAGATCAAAAAGGAAATAACGAATGAGTTCTTAAGGGAAGTGATAGCCAACAATATTAAAATCATTTAATACAATTCCACGAGTTTTATCGAAATTGTATATTCTTTTATTCAATTTCAAAACTTTTAAGAAATTTTTAACAGAATTATCATGACTTACACAAAAAATATATATATATAAATTATGCAAACTTATCCTGAACTTTGTGTTAATTTCACACAACCTCCCTAACCTTTGAAAATGATATTTCATGTTTTAAATATCAAGTCCCATGCCATTAAAATTACCATTAAAGTTAAGGGTTTTTGCAATTTCATAATTTTTACAATTCTTATTGTTTATCATATCATTTAAAAATAACACGTGGCATTTAATATATAATTTTAAGTATTTTATAAGTTTTATTTAAAAAAGACAAGGTCAAATAAATATTTTAAAATTTTCCAAGTATTTTATATTTTTTAAGTATTTAAAAAAATACATAAAATTGCGTGTCGCATGCCCAGTGTTATTTTTTAATTGATATGGTATATAATAAAAAATATAAAAACTATGGCATGACAAAAACCATTAACTTTAATGGTAATTTTAACGATAGAGCGGTTGATTGTGAAAACATGAAATATCAAGGTAATTAATTTAGACTTTTAATATTTAGGGAGATAGTGTGCAATTGACCCAAAGTTTAAGGGAGTTTTATATATTTTAGCCTAAATTTCTGTACATAAAATGTATTAGTACTCTGCAAATTTTGTGCTCACAGAATACCAATATTCAGAATTAATTGATTGTGGATAAAATTTTAATGGGTACTTTCCTTCACTTTCTCCTATGTAGTTATAACACAGACAAGTAATTAAAAGAAGGGAAAAGTAGAGTGAATGACTTAAATAAAATAATATTTATTGAGGAGAACTATAAAAATCATAATTATTTAAAATGACTAAGTATCAAAATGTAAAATTGAAAATACTAAATTGCCTACCACGCTTCTCCACGGCCTTCTCTTTCATTCTTAGGTTAAGCAAGCATCTCACAAACCCAAAATTACATAATGGGTTCATATCTAACTGTAATTAAATTTGTGAATGGACTTATCCAAAACCCAGTGAGACAAGGAAAGAACGGTGAAGTTTTCAAACTATTGAATGAAGAATAATAGGAGCCCATCCCCTTAGTTCCAGATTTTCTTAACCAAATCAAGGATTTGGAGTATATGAATGGAAACATAGATACATCCATCTATCCTATCCAGTTTAGAATTTTATATCTAAAAAAGAATTACTGAAATTCAATGTTTATTAAAAAAACTGTGCTTAGCCCCCTCATGAAAGAGCTCTGCTGCAATGGATGGCAGACCCAACACACTGGAGTAGTTCATTAGCCACAAGAAGTACTATTGAGAGGAAGATCCATATGCAATAAGAAAGATTCATATGGCGAGGAGTAAGAGATATTCAAAGAATGCTAGGGGATATGCTTTTGCGGGTGATCTCTCTCACTTTCTTAAAGAATTTCTAGAGTCACATTTACTGTGGTTTGCAGTTAGATTTGAAGCTTTTAAGCCAATTTATGGGTTTGACGTTATTGCTTATCATAAGAATGAAAGAGAAGATGAAGAAGAAGTACATCGTAGGCAAATTAATATTTTTAATTATATACGTTGATATTTGGTTCTTACAAATAATGATAATTTTTATGGTCTTCGTTCATAATTACCAGTTAAAATATACTCCATATCATTCAAAATATAATTTTTAAATAATCAATTTCCAATTGTCAAGAAATTTATTAATAAAATTAATATAATTTTTATTCCAAATATATCTTGACTTGTACAGAGAATAACTGTGAGAGAGAGAGAGAAAAACCCAGGGGGATGTAAAAGAACGCATTAACTGATAAAATGATTGTTAGCGAACTCTTGCAAATACACCGTGTAATCCGAGTCAAATCTAAGGATGTTGTCCTTAAGAGCTATTCCGTGACTACCGGCTGACTAAAAGCGGCACTCCCTCAGATAAAACGGACCCTTCTTACAGATACAAGGTGAACAGAACATCAAAATATAAAGCAACTATAAGGCAGAGAGAACAAAGGAATGTCAGAGAGGAAGAAAAAACTCGAGATATCTGAGCCAGGTGCCTAAACCTCTTGCAGGCAATGCCTTTTATACTCCTCTCAAGCATTTGAACGTTAGGCAAAATTTAATGGCAATAAACACAATTAAAATAGCGATTTTTGAACGTTGAACATCATAAACACATTTTAATGATCGGTCTTTTGGAGTCTAGAGGTAATGGGCTATAACATGAATGTCTGTCATGATGGCTAGTTGAACACAATTAAATCCAATTAATGCCTTTGTAACCAAAATATTCAGGTTTCAAAATTCAAAGGCCTCAAAACTGGGTTTTTCCAATAAGTCATTTTCACAAAAATAAATTGTAGATTTTTCCAAAAAAATATTTGATAAAAAGTGCCAAGTCTATATTTAACTCACACGCGGGGGGGATATCGCCGGATTTCCACTACATTTATCTCCTGGTGGCCCTCTGTTGTGCGCGCGAACCCACTCTTCCTCTTGGCCCATTTACTAGCCCGAATTCACAAGGTGTAATATTTACACTTGCATTTTCTCTTTCCCAAGTAATGTAGGACTTGTTCAATTTGACACACCCACACGCAACTTAAAACTCCTACAATCCCCCACATGTGTCAAAAGGAACGCCTTTAGCTTAGTTGCACACATGGGTATAATTATTGTATCTAGTGGTCCTTAGGACTATGAACTAGACCTAGACTAATAACACTTAATTCACAGAGATGTCAGTGGTCCTAAGGACTATAAACTCACATCTCTTAGGCATATACTAAAGGCACTAGAAGTCAGATTATACCCCCCACATTTCGCTGTTAACGCGGTTTTGCATATTAAAATGACCATGCGCGTGCCTGGTGCATAACAAATGCTCTAGAGATTTTGCCATGATCTCATAGGAGCAGCCCCACTCCACATTCATAGAGGTGATTTCATTAAACGTACTTGCAATGGGCACACCATTCCGTAGAATTATGAAATCATTAAGAGCTTTGCTCATCCCCACCAAAATGCATTCTAGGACAATCTCGGCATCATAGGAAGGGACTAACAATTTACTTTAGTGCTAGCAGAACTAACGCACGACTTGTTATTACTCATTGAACCTCCTTCATGTGATCACCAGTCACAGAGGTTGGGTTGCCAGCGTGTTAATTTTGTAATGGATTAAGTCCCAGTCCCTTCGATGAATCAAAAATTTGTTTCCTTCCCAGGCGTTTTGTAAACGGATCCGCAAGGTTCACCTTTGACCTTACATAATCGATTGAGATTACACTATCTTTTAGCAACTGCCTTATTATATTATGTATCAATCAAGTATGTTATATTATGTATCAATCAAGTATGTCTACTTTTACCATTAAAAGTTTTATTTTTAGCCGTAGCTATCGTAGTTTGGCTATCACAATGTAAAGACATTGATGGTGTTGGTTTTTTACCCAGTGGGATATTCGCCAAGAAGTTTTTCAACCACTTAGCCTCAGTACCAGTCAACTCCATAGCAATAAACTCAAAATCCCTTGAGGAACTAGTTAAGATAGTTTCTTTGACTGACTTCCACATTATGGCACCACCACCAAGAGTGAACACATAGCCACTAGTGGATTTTCTCTCCTCTGAATCTGAGATCTAGTTAGCATCATTATATCCTTCCAATACAATAGGAAACCCACTATAATGAATATCCATAATTCATGGTACCTCTCAAGTATTTCAATACCCTTACCAGAGCCTTCCAATGCTCATTGCTTGGACAATGAGTATATCTGCTCAATCTACACACAACATCTTCTAGCCTGGTATAGTTCATTAAATGCAACAGACTCCCAATAATTTGTGCATATTTAGATTGAGCAATTGGTTCTCCTCCATTTTTCTTTAAATGCACATTAGGATCATAGGGAGTATTCATAGGAGACTCATCAAACAGTTCAAACTTTCTCAAAATTTTCTTAATGTAATGTTCATGAGAAAGTTTGATACTATTATCATTCCTTATGATCTTTACACCCAAAATCACTTTCACTTCACCCAAATCTTTCATATCAAAATTAGAAGAAAGAAAATGTTTTGTCTCAAGCACAACATCTATGCTAGTACCAAAGATAAGCATGTCATCCACATACAAACAAATAATCACACAATCATTATTTACAAGTTTTGTATAAACACATCTTTCTACCTCAACAGTAGAGAAACCGCTACTTAACAAAACTTGATCCAGTTTTTCATGCCATTGTTTAGGCGCTTGTTTCAAACCATACAAGGATTTAACAAATTTACAAACTTTATTTTCTTGCCTAGGAACAATACACCCTTCAGGTTGCACCATATAAATCTCCTCTTCTAAATCACCATTTAAAAAAGTTGTTTTAACATCCATTTGATGAATGAAAAGTTTATGAATAAAAGCTAAGGCAATTAGGATTCTAATAGAAGAAATCCTAGTTACAGGAGGGAAGGTATCAAAATAATCAACATTTTCTTTTTGAGTATACCCTTTTGCTACCAATCTAGCTTTGTATTTATCAATAGTTCCATCAGGAGAATACTTTTTCCTAAAACTCCACTTACAACCAATAGGCTTTGCTCTTGGAGGCAAGTTTATCAAAACCCACGTTTTATGTTGATTTAAAGAATAAATTTCAGCTTTTATTGCTTCTTTCCAAAAAGATTCATCCGAAGAAGAAATAACTTCATAAAAATTTTTGGGTTAATCTTATAGCAAATAAGTATAAAAATCATCTCTAAAAGATATTTGTTTGTATTTTTGTCTTTTTCTTCTTAAATCTTTAACCAAAACTTCATTTGAATTTTATTCAGAAGAAGCAGAGGAATTTTCAACTCTTTTAAGAATATACTCAACCTTCAAAGGAAATATATTTTCAAAAAACTCTGCATCTATTGTTTCAACAATTGTATTGTGATCTAAAACATCACTTTTGAAAACTAGAAAACGATGAGCAGCACTTTGTTGAGCATATCCAATAAACATGGAATCAGAAGTTTTAGAACCAATTTTTCTCTTTTTAACATCAGGTAGTAAAACTTTAGCAAGACACCCCCACTCTTTTAAATATTGAAGATTAGGAAAAAAACTATTCCATAATTCATAAGGTGTTTTCTTCGTTTTCTTATGAGGTATTCTATTTTGTAGAAAACAAGCAGACAACAAAGCTTCACCCCACAAGTTGTTAGGTGTTGCAGAACTTACTAGTAAGGCATTCATCATTTCTTTTAAAGTTCTATTTTTCCTTTCTGCAACACCGTTAGACTCAGGTGAATAAGGATGAGTTACTTGATGTATTATCTAACTCATTTAATCCTTCATTTAATTGGTTTTCTACTTTTGCTTTGTATAAAAGAAAGTTTTCAAAAGTTTCATCTTTATTTCTCAATAAATATACTTTAGTATATCTTGAAAACTCATCGATAAAGGTAATATAATATAGTTTACCTCCTCTGGTTTTAGTTTGTTTCAAATCACCTAAATCGATATGAATTAAGGACAACAACTCAGTTTCTCTGTGTAGAAAAATGTGTCCTCTTGGTTAATTTAGCTTCAGCACAAACCTCACATTGATTTTGAAAATCATTTTTAGTTTCAGGAATCAACCCTAGATTTTGTAGCCTCTTAATATAAGATTTATGAACATGTCCTAATCTAGCATGCCACATATCATAAGAATCAATCAAGTAAGCAGAAGAAGATGCATTTTCGTTCATTTCAGAAACACTAAGAACAAATAGTCCCTTATTATAATAGCCCTTCCCAATAAGAACATTGTTCTTATTCATGACAATCTTGTCAGATTCAAAACATACCCTAACCCTAGTTTTCCCAAGCTCCTAAGTCTACCACCCAATTCTTCACATCAGAGACAAAAAGGGCTTATGACACCACAGCAACAATGATTTCTTCATCATTGATATCATCTCCTTCAACCAAATTCACATTTGGTTTAGGAAAATTTCCAGCCTTTTGAGAGTTATCTCCCTTAGCCCTTTTCCTTCATTGTGCTACATAATGACCTGGTTTTTCACAGACAAAACAACTACCCCGTCTTCTTCTTGGGGTTAGTATCCTTGGGCTTGTAGTAAGGTTTCTTGTTTTTATTCTTTTTGTTTTTAGAGTTTTACTTCTTGTTGTGCGGCTTTTCTTCAACAAAGTTTGCTTTAGCGGCCATTTTTTTGCCCTTTGCAGCTTGTATTGCCTTTCTATTGGTATCTTCAATGATGATATGAGTGATCAGATCATTAAGGGACAATTTTTTCTGTTTGTGTTTCAGTTAGCTTTTTGATCAGTACACCAACTACGAACTCATCTGGCAAATTGAACTTCTCAGCCTGAAGCTTCTTATTCAACTTATGGTACTTAATGATCTAGAGCTTGATGTCTTTGTCATCTGTCATCTACCACTTGTAAAAGTTTCCTATCACGAACTTCTGCTTTCTAACATCCTCAGCAGTATACTTGAGGATAAGTGATCCCCATATCTCATTTGCTTATTTGTAAACATAGTACACATTGAACATATCATTATATAAAGTAGTGATAAGAGTGTGTCTGCAAACCTTATTAGAATAGGCCCAAGCATCCTTCTGGGCTTGGTTATCATTTGAGGATGATGTAGATTGTGTAAGTGCATCAGCAACTCTATATATGCATGTCAAGAATAGTGTAGACACATTCCTGCTAGCATTTGAAGTTTTTCCCTTCAAACTGTTCTATCTTGTAAATGTCTGGAAACTAACTCAACATAGGTAATGCCATCGGAATAGGACCAGAACCAGTATTTTTATCTTCAAACGTAGTAGCATTGTTAGCTTGAGTACTAGTTCCAGAACAGCAGCAGGAACATAAGCCATATTAGCTCTTAAGATTGTTGGCGGACTCCTGCAAATACGCCATGTAATCTGAGTCATGTTTAAGGACGTTGTCCTTAAGAGCTATTCCGCGACCACCGACTGCTGGAAGTGGCACTCCTCAGGATAAAACGGACCCTTTCTATAGATGCAGGGTAAACAGAACAACAAAATACAAAGCAACTATAAGGCAGAGAGAACAGAGGAATGTTAGAGAGGAGGAAAAAGCTTGAGATATCTGAGCCAGGTGCCTGAACCTCTTGTAGGCAATGCCTTTTATAGGCCTCTCAAGCATATGAACGTTGGGCAAAATTCAATGGCAATAAACACAATTAAGGCGGCGATTTCCGAATGTTGAAGATCATAAACACATTTTAATGATCGGTTTTTTGAAATCTGGAGGTATTGGGCTATAGCATGAACATCTGTCATGATGGCCAGTTGAACATAAGTAAATTTGGTTAATGCCTTTGTAATTGAAATATTTATGTTTCAAAATTCAAATGCCCTAAAACTGGGTTTTTCCGGTAAGCCATTTTCACAAAAATAAATTGTAGATTTTTCCAAAAAAAATATTTAATAAAAAGTGCCAAGTCCATATTTAACTCACGTAGAGGGAGGAAATCACAGGATTTCCACTACGTTTGCCTCTTGCTGGCCCTTTATTGTGCCACAAGCCCACCCTTCCTCTTGCACTATTTACTAGCCAAATTCACAAGGTGTAATATATACACTGGCATTCTCTCTTTCCCAAACATTGTGGGACTTGTTCCATTTGACACACCCTGAGATATACAGTATCATATGAATTGCAGAAAAATTGAGGAAATGTGTTATGAGTCCCACATTGGGAAGCCTCACAAGTGTAGTGTGGTTTATAAGTTCAAGGGGTTCTCCCTCCCAATGGGCTAGTCTTTTGGGATGGGCTCTCCCTTTGGGCTTGTGATCATCACATTGGTGCTTTCATTGAGAGCCCGATGTTCACGGAAAGGGCTACCCACGGAGGGTTCTGACCGGCAAGAGGCCGAGTGAAGTGCCGTGGTGTGGAGCCGCCGGGGACGTCGGCTCTTAAGGGGGTGACTATGTTATGAGTCCCACATCGGGAAGCCTCACAAGTGTAGTGTGGTTTATAAGTTCAAGGGGTTCTCCCTCCCAATGGGCTAGTCTTTTGGGATGGGCTCTCCCTTTGGGCTTGTGATCATCACATTGGTGCTTTCATTGAGAGCCCGATGTTCACGGAAAGGGCTACCCACGGAGGGTTCTGACCGGCAAGAGGCCGAGTGAAGTGCCGTGGTGTGAAGCCGCCGGGGACGTCGGCTCTTAAGGGGGTGACTATGTTTGAGTCCCACATCGAGAAGCCTCACAAGTGTAGTGTGGTTTATAAGTTCAAGGGGTTCTCCCTCCCAATGGGCTAGTCTTTTGGGATGGGCTCTCCCTTTGGGCTTGTGATCATCACATTGGTGCTTTCATTGAGAGCCCGATGTTCACGGAAAGGGCTACCCACGGAGGGTTCTGACCGGCAAGAGGCCGAGTGAAGTGCCGTGGTGTGAAGCCGCCGGGGACGTCGGCTCTTAAGGGGGTGACTATGTTATGAGTCCCACATTGGGAAGCCTCACAAGTGTAGTGTGGTTTATAAGTTCAAGGGGCTCTCCCTCCCAATGGGCTAGTCTTTTGGGATGGGCTCTCCCTTTGGGCTTGTGATGATCACAATGTGATGATCACAAGCCTCACAATGTGATGATCACAAGCCCAAAGGGAGAGCCCATCCCAAAAGACTAGCCCATTGGGAGGGAGAACCCCTTGAACTTATAAACCACACTACACTTGTGAGGCTTCCCGATGTGGGACTCATAACATAGTCACCCCCTTAAGAGCCGACGTCCCCGGCGGCTTCACACCACGGCACTTCACTCGGCCTCTTGCCGGTCAGAACCCTCCGTGGGTAGCCCTTTCCGTGAACATCGGGCTCTCAATGAAAGCACCAATGTGATGATCACAAGCCCAAAGGGAGAGCCCATCCCAAAAGACTAGCCCATTGGGAGGGAGAACCCCTTGAACTTATAAACCACACTACACTTGTGAGGCTTCCCGATGTGGGACTCATAACATAGTCACCCCCTTAAGAGCCGACGTCCCCGGCGGCTCCACACCACGGCACTTCACTCGGCCTCTTGCCGGTCAGAACCCTCCGTGGGTAGCCCTTTCCGTGAACATCGGGCTCTCAATGAAAGCACCAATGTGATGATCACAAGCCCAAAGGGAGAGCCCATCCCAAAAGACTAGCCCATTGGGAGGGAGAACCCCTTGAACTTATAAACCACACTACACTTGTGAGGCTTCCCAATGTGGGACTCATAACATAGTCACCCCCTTAAGAGCCGACGTCCCCGGCGGCTCCACACCACGGCACTTCACTCGGCCTCTTGCCGGTCAGAACCCTCCGTGGGTAGCCCTTCCCCCTTCACACCACGGCACTTCACTCGGCCTCTTGCCTGTCAGAATCCTCCGTGGGTAGCCCTTTCCGTGAACATCGGGCTCTCAATGAAAGCACCAATGTGATGATCACAAGCCCAAAGGGAGAGCCCATCCCAAAAGACTAGCCCATTGGGAGGGAGAGCCCCTTGAACTTATAAACCACACTACACTTGTGAGGCTTCCCAATGTGGGACTCATAACAAAATGGTCACAAGTATATCGGCACTCTATCTCTGTATTAATTCAACTCAGTGAGGCAATTGCAATTACAGCATAAATCTCAACGAAAATGGAAAATATGATAACTGACAGAAATGAGCTCAAGGGAAATTAAGAAATGGGTAGTTTCCATCATTTTCTCCTATGTATTTATGGCACAGACAAATAATTCAAAGAAGGGAAAATTAGGGTGAAGGACTTGAACAAAATAGTATTTATTGAGGAGGACAATAAAAATTGTAATTATTTAAAAGAATCAAATATCAAAATATAAGAATTGAAAATACTAAATTGCCCTCTACACTTCTCCCTGGCCTTCTCTTTTGTTCTTAGGTTCAGCAAACATCTCATAGACCCATACTTGCATAAAGGTCAATATCTAACAGCTACTGTACTAAAAATTGTAATTAAATTTTTGAATGGATAATATCTTTTATCCAAAACCCAGAGAGACAAGGAAAAAACGGTATAGCTTTCAAACCGTTGAATGAAGAACAATAGGAAGCCATTCCCTTTGGTTTCAGTCTTTCTTAACCAAATCAAGGATTTGGAGTATATGAATGGAAGCTTAGATCCGTCCATCTATCCTATCCAGTTTAGAATTTTGTATCTAAAAAAAGAATTATTGTAATTCAATGTTTATTCAAAAAACTATTCTTAGCCCCCTCATGAAACAGCTCGCTGCAATGGATGGCAGACCCAACACACTGGAGTAGTCCATTAGCCCCAAGAAGTACTATTGAAAGGAAGATCCGTATGAAATAAGAAAGATTCATATAACATGGAGTAAGACATATTCAAGGAATGATAGGGGACACGCTTTTGCCGGTGATCTCTCTCGCTTTCCTAAAGAATTTTTAGAGTCACATTTCCTGCGGTTTGCAGTTAGATTTGGAGCTTTTAAGCCAGTTTGTGAGTGGGTTTGTCGTTATTGCTTATCATAGGAATGAAAGAGAAGACAAACAAGAAGCACATGGTGGACAAAATAGTCTTTTTAATTATATATGATGATATTTGGTCCTTACAAATAATTATGATTTTTCTGGTCTTCCTTAATAAATGTTATTTTTTGTAGGTCCTCTATTATAATTTTCCCTTAAAAGAAAGAATGAAGAACTGAGACCGAAGGCATACAATTATCAGATAACTTCAATGAAATGAATGACGGAAGCCCAAACTACTCTAGGTCACAAAATAAGTTAATTTTAAGCAAATACGTACTTCGATTTATAATGAGTCACTTTAAGAGTAATTAAAATTTATATGTCAATTTTTTCAAAGTAATTATTGATTAAATGTGGCTTTTCATTTTTTTCTCTTCTTTAAAATCTCATTTAATATGGGTAAAGTTGAAAAAAAAAAAGATTTAATAAGTTAACTATCATTTTTTTAGTTATGATTAATTGGTTAAAGTAATTAATTATGTTGTGGATCAGAGTAAGTACCATTTAAAATACACTCTATATAGTTCAAAATATAAGTTTCAAATAACCAATTTACGTTTGTCAAGAAACCAATTAATAAAATTAGTTAAAACCAATTAATAAGTAAGACATAAAATTTTTCTTTCCAAATATATCCTTATTTTAGTGAATAAGTGTGAGAAGGAGGGGGGAGGAAAAGGTTAAAATGTGCTGCATAGAGGGGGGGGGGGATTTAAAAAAACGCATTAAATGATAAAATTATAAATCTAAATTGTAGGTTATAAAGAAAGCCAAACCCCTTCAAAAATTTAACGTGTATATTTTGAAGGAGAAAGCGTAATTTCTAATTAGTTGTCAGATAAACTAACAAGGATGTTGTATGAACTGAAACAGAGAAAAAGCGATTTTGATGAGGAAGGTAAATCAAAGGTCCAGTACTAAACAATAAATCTCAAGCTAATTAATTGCCAACGACGAGTACTGATTTAGGGTTAACTCTTAAAAAATGAAGATGAAGGCCACAAAAAAAAAAAGGGGGAATGAAGACATACCTAAAGATACGAGAGTCCCATCCAACCAAACTTGCAATTTCAAAAAGGGCTTGTCTCCATTGGTTCACCTTCTCTGGGTTATTCTTCAAATGTTGTGCAAAAGCTTCCTCATAAGCTCCCCTCTGATTCCGTACATGAGATGGGTCCACTTGGTAGAATATGGGCACAACATGCTGCTTCTGGTGCTGTTTACAGTGAAGGATCTCAATGAGCTCATTCAAACACCATTTGGAGGAGGCGTAGTTTTCTGAGAAGATCACCACCGATATGCTTGAATTCTTAATTGCTTGGATGAGTGATTGGGAGATGTCATCGCCTTTTGGGATCTCATCATCAATGTATGTCTCTATACCACTTCGGCACAGGGCAGTATAAAGATGGCTGGCGAAGGATCTGCGAGTGTCCTCTCCTCTGAAACTCAGAAACACTTCATATTTCTTAGAAGACGAAGAACAAGATGAAGCTGCAACACCCATGGTACGTATTCAACAGTGTGCTCTCTCTCTCTCTCTCTCTCTCTCTGATCTCTCTCTTGTTTGCTGTGAAATGGCAACTAGTGATGATGGAGTGTATATGGCAGCGAACAGACTTTACTCACATTTTCAGGTCTTCCGAGCCTAATGAACAGAATGTGGAACTTTCCTCACTTTTTTCACGTTGGGGTCCATTTCATTTCCATACCTTTATGTTATTTTATTTTAACGTGTGTACAAAATAATGATATCACAAGTTCTCCTATACCATCAATGGAAAAATTGAATGAATATTCAATTACTTTAATGCTAAAGCCTCACCAACAATTACTATAATATTGCAAGTTAGTTCCTTCATATTCTGTTTTCAGCTACAAACATCAATATATATGCTGCTCAAAATCTGTTTAATTTTATCCAACAATTTTTTGAAAATTTTCCAGTAATTCCTCAATGGGTTTAATCATTTGATAAATTCCAATTACATCTTTTAAGATGACTTGTCATGCTTTTCACAAATATTAACTTTTCAAAGATGACATCTCCCAACAAAAAATGAATATATGGCCAGCCATTTAGGAGAAATATAAAGCTATTAGTCAATTGATATGACGTAAAAAAATCACTACTTTTGACAAGGGTTGGCAATTGGCAGATTCCATAAAGGAACCATCGATCAGGCCAAGGTGGGTGTTATTTTAGTGAAACACAACCCCAACTTTGTGGAGTTTCATCTAAGTATTTCTTACTTTAGAAATTATCACAACCATTTGATTTAATTTACGTAGCAAATATTCTCAACTCATGAATAATTTGGGCCTTTCTACCCCTTTTCTGGGAACAAAATCTTGAAAATAAAACCCAGTATTCAGGTATTGCCATCATTAGGGTTGGATTATGATACTCAATACAATAAAAGAAAGCAAATGGCCTATGAACGCTAGTGCATATAATGTTGTTATTTGCAGTAGCCAACTAAGGAAAAAAGTCTCATGTTAAAGCCAAGGCTATATATGCCTATGGGGAATGTATAGATTGTTGTGGAATTTTCTCTCTGGTCTCTTCTCTGCTCTCGTGGTTTCTTCTACTTCCCTTGTATTTCTTTCTTCTATGCTATGTGTAATATCCCAAAATGTACTCCAGGGGCTAAATGTCCAGAATAGATGGTGGGATTAATAATAAAATTGCCCTAGAAATTTTGCATGACTCTTTTTTGGATTAGCTAGAGGTAATTTCCCTTCATTTTCCCTTGATAAAAAACATTCAAGACTATAGGAAGAGGGAAAGATAATTTAAATGATATACTTCTTCACTTTTCCATTTGAAAAGTTAACAATTGTGGCTATGAATAAATAAAGTAAAAAGAGATAATTGATCAATATTCTTTTTCCTATTTAGGAGAGATATTTCGGTCAAGACTTCAAAAAGGGAAAGAAGAGCATATGCAATTAAATCATATCCATTGACAAGTCAAGAAAGAAAGGAAAGAGAGGAAGAAGAATAAGTCAACAAGTCTCAAGTTTTTCCAAGTTCAAAAGTTGACCAGAAAGCAATAATCCAAGAGTGAATTGGTCAAAAATCCTCTTCCTTTTCAATTGAGCATTTCGGTCAAGCACAAGAGGAAGGAGTAAAGAGAAAACTCAACCCAAATTAACCCAACTCACCATATTTAATTAACTAGTCCACCTTTTTCCAAGATGCCACAACAAGTTAACACATGGTCTTTTCTCCTTTCCTCTTCAAATTTCGTCCAAGTAATTTTGGGGGCTTAAGTGAATCATTTAAACACATATTATACTCCCTCATTCAGCTGTAAAACCGTGGAAAAGAAAGAGAAAAATGAAAGAGGAAAGAGAAAGATGAAAGTTGATGAATAACTTGAAGGTGAGATCTTCTTGAATTTTCACATGGAAAATGACCTTTCTAGGTAAAATACCCGTCATAAATATTGTTTCTCTTGATGAGAGCTTCATTTCTATCATTTTAGAATTTCAAGAGGAGGTGTTTTAAGCCATCATCCAAGAACAAAAGCTGAAAAACCAAAGAAAGGAGCTAAGGAGAAGCAAGGGGTGAGAATTGGCTTCAATTTGAACTATTGGTTGTATAGGTTGAATGAGTATTTTGACATGTGTAATTCTACCCTGATTTTGCCCAAGTTAGGGTTTAGAGAATTCCTAGTGTTTTGGTTATGAATTTGGTGTTTTATGATGATTAGAAACCATATGACACAAGTTGATACTGAAATTGGAAGTTGGCAATTGTTGGAATTTAATTTGATTTTTTTTGTCAAAACAGGACATCGGGAATGAGTGGGAACTTATTCATTTTAATGTTACCATTGTGTTCTATACGAAAAATGGCATGGGAATAGCCCGGGGTTGTGAATTTTGGGTTATTGAAACTCAAAATGCAACACTAGATTTTCTGCCAAACAAAATTCCAACGAGTTACCCTGAATATGTGGTTTTTTTGGATAACCAAATGATGGCTAAAAATTCTGAAAATGTCCAATTAAATAGTATACATATCAAGCTTTAATTCGATACATCATTTGCATCAATTTGATTTGTACATTGGGAGTTATGAATTTTTGAAGTTAGGTCATGAAAACTGGGTTGAATTCTAACAGTGTGCAATAAGTGAAAATTCTGGGAATGTTGTGTATCCAACTAGCAAATAGTGATATTTTTCCTTGAAAATAGACTAAATAACGGTCACATAGCCTTTAGAATAACCCCATTTTGATTTTTGTAGAATTGGTTATAATTTTTCAAAGTTGATGAAAAATTCTAGGAGATTTGGTCACTTATGCAAAAATTGAAGATGTTATGGCATAATGTAATATTGTTGAACTTTGAGGTTAGAAATTGGTCTTTTAGGTTAATTGACCACTTCAGCTCCTTAGTTAACTTGGTTAAATGACCATAATGATAACCAACCCAAGTATTATGAGTTATTAAAGAATTGGAATAGGTAATAACTCGTTGTCCTTGATTTTAGTTTATAGGATTCAATATTTGCCCTGCTCATAATCCACCTATGCCATAGCACAATCTGAAAGAACAAGGTAGTGACATTTTCTATTATACTATGTGTAATGCATTGTATATTTGTTATATCATTGAATTGTGTATTGCGAATGTTGTGAAGTTTGCTATTGTGAAGGCTATGTGAAAGCCGTGATGGCTATGTGTATGTCGTGAAGGTAATGTATATGCTGCAAAAGCATTGTGTAAGCCATGAAGGCAATGTGTATTACAATGTGAGCAGTCATGGACGTGATGCAAGTCACACCTACCCCTATCATTGTAAATGTGTAAGCCGTGAAGGCTATGTGAATGCTGGGAAGATCATGTGTATGCCGTGAAGGCCATGTGTATGCTGCTATAGCTTAATAATTTACTTGCAAGCTATGTGATTATATGTTGTATGAGGGATCTGTTACTACTGGGATTCTCTTGAATCTCATTCTTTCAATTGACTAACCTATAGCCAAGGCAAGCGGCTCGAAGGAGAAGCAGACAACCAAGGATGGATAGTTCTTTATTTAGTTTGTTGGTTGGTTATCATATTTTGTTCGGGGTTATTGTACATTTTGTAAATATTCTTTTGGGATAAGAATATGTAATCCCCTATATGGGAAGTTGTAAGGGGCGAATATGCCCTATAAACCCTTTAGTTATTATATGAAAACCTGGGGGTTGCCGGAAATTAGGTTTACACTCTGATATCTATGAATACAACCGAACTGCGCATGATAATTATATTTAAAAAGTGAATATGAGACCAGGCTAAATAGGTTTTGAAAGAAATTTTGAAAAACCTATTTTAAGGATGAGATTATAAATAAGTTTTAAATTAATCATTGGTCTCTACTCTATCATAATTATGCATTTTCAAATTATAATTACAGAAAATAAGGTAGAGGGCTACACTCTGTTTGATTGTAATTTTGTGACCCATTAATATATCCAACTCAGTCTTATCTGTTCTTTGCATTGCATTGCATAGTTTTCCTAGCTCATAACACCCAAAAACAATACAGATTTGGCCGGCAAAATAAGGGCAAAATTGCATGATTCCAACTAAATATGTAAAAAAGTTAAAAGAATTAATAAAAACTGTGTAGAGTTCAAATTAAAACACTGCGTCTGAATGCTTGTTAAATGAGAGTTTTAATTAATATTTATCCTATGATTTATATAGGAGCAGTTTAGGAATTTTTTTAATACAATGCAGCTAGTTGAGGAATTACTTTAGGTATAAAAACAAGACAACCGGCCTATTTCTTTTTCATTTTTTAGACTTATAACTTTCTTCCCATATATTATCACTATTATCGTACGTACTGAGGTGAATTTCTATCAATGTGGTAATTTTTAATACAAATGATTAAATGAGTATTTTAAGAAAATAACACATATTTCTTAATACATAAGTATACCTAAATCTGTAATATAACTTTTTATATTTAGAACCGAAACAACAAAGTATATGTTTTTTTTTTTGGGGTCAATGAAGAATGAAGTCAAGTCTCAAGCAGAAATGCATTCGCATGCAAATAGGGTCCAGCAAAATGTGGGGCCTACGTAAAAAGATGATGCAATGGCACTGCACCTTCCTCTGACTTAAAGGGCCTTGGTTGGGTGGAGTAGTAATTACTCTGTTACATTCTTGCAAGTTTCGCCAATTGATGGTAGGGTCAGAGTTTTTGAAACGTTGGTGATGTGGGGTCGTTCGAAATCGTGTCAAATAATGTTTTGGGAAAATCACTCTAATAAAATAACAAAAAATCTCTAACAAAAGTTAACTATCATTGCATGTTATAACAACTGCTTGAGTGATTTTTTACATATTTTCTTGTTGCCTAAATGAAATGACCTTTTTCCAAAACTCCAAATATGACAACTGCATATGCTTTGTTTAACAACTGGTTATACTTATGTTTACAACATGTTTAGTATTTTTTTACAATATATTTTTCAGGTCACAATGAAACTACTTGTTTAGCAACTGTTCACCATTGTAAATTATTTAGTTTATAACTCGTTAAGCGTGTTTATACAATATGTTGAATCATTTTAACTTCTTTCTCATGTCAGAATAAAACTACCTTTTTACACCTTCAAGTTTAGCATTGAAAATTTCTCAGTTTACAACTAGTTAAGCGTGTTTTTACAACATATTGAGTCATTTTAACAACATAAACTACCTCTTAAGATGAGGAATAAGTTGTAAAAATGATTCAATATACTGAAAAAACACTCTTAACTAGCTGTAAACTGAGGAATTTTCAGTGATGAACTTGGAGGTGTAAAAAGGTAGTTTATTTATACATGAGAAAGAAGTTATTAAAATAACTCAACATATTCTGAAAGCACGCTTAACTAGTTGTAAACTGAACAATTTGCAGTGTTAAACTTGGAAATGTCAACAAAGGTAATTTCATTCACACACGAGAAATAAGTTGTAAAAATGACTCAATATGTTGTAAAAATACTCTTAAATAGTTGTAAACGAAGGAGTTTTCAATGCTAAATTTGGAGGTGTAAAAGGATAGTTTATTCACACATGAGAAAGAAGTTGTTAAAATGACTCAACATATTGTGTAAACACGCTTAACAAATTGTAAACTGAGCAACTTGCAGTGTTAAACTTGGAGATGTGAACAAAGGTAATTTCATTTATACACGAGAAATAAGTTGTAAAAATGATTCAATATGTTGTAAAAGCACATTTAATTAGTTGTAAACTAAGAAATTTTCAATGCAGAAATTGGAGGTGTAAAAAGATAGTTTTATTCATACATGAGAAATAAGTTGTTAAAATGACTCAATATATTGTGAAAACACGCTTAATGAGTTGTAAACTAAGTAATTTGCAATGGTGAACAATTGTTAAAAAATCAATTTCATTCTGACTTGAAAAATATATTGTAAAAAATACTAAATATATTGTAAACACAAGCATAACCAGTTGTTAAACAAAGCAAATGCAATTGTCATATTTAGAGTTTTGAAAAATGTCATTTCATTTAGGCAACAAAAAAATGTGTAAAAAATCACTCAAGCAATTATTATAACACGCGATGATAGTTCTAAACGTGGGAACTTGGCAACCTTGAAATTAACTCATTGTATAAAAACATGTTGTGAAAATAACTGATGAAGTTATAAATGACTGATGAACTAAGGGCAATTTATCATTTGACTTTGGGAAATAATCACAGAAAAGTCCTCAGGAACTTTTCTGATATTTAACTTTTTTCAAGGACTTTGCTGTTATTATCTTGCTTTCTTGGGACTTGGAAGTGATTTTCCCTAATGTTTTTGCTTAGAACAGTAGTGATAAAAATAGTTTTTTTTTTTTTTTGCAATATGACCTTCATACATTTAAGATGACTTTCATACATTTAACATTGAATAAAAATCAATATTGTATATTGTAATTTATATTTGGATTGATGGTAGTATAAGTGATTTTTTTGAAAAGTGAAACTTTTTTGGATGATCTTTTTGAAAAGTAAGTTTAGATGGAAAATAATTTATTTTGCTTTCTCAATTTGTCCAAATTAATAATACATACTCCATCCAATTCTAAATATAAGATAGACTTGACTTTTTTGAGAGATTAAGAAAGTTAAATAAATTATTTAATCATATCATATGTGATATATCATTAGATTATATATTAATTTATGAGTTGGGTAAAATAATTTGGAAAAAAATGATAAATATAAATATTTTAAATTAATTTAATTAACATTTTTAATATCTCTAAAACATTAACCATGTCTTATATTTAGGACCGAAGAAAATAAAAATTAATGATACATATAAAATTTTTTCCTCTTTTTCTCTCTCTCTCACATCATCCTTCCCTTTTTCCTCTCTCTCACTCTCACATCAGCCTTCCTTTCTCCCATGGTAATGGTGTTAGATCTCACATGTTTTGATGATAACAAAGAATGGTATGAAAAAGATTTGTTAAACAAACAAGTTTGAACAAAGTAATAACAGAGCAAATCATCACTTGAAGTAAGCACTGGAGTAATGAAGAAAGGCCAAGAGAAAAAGCTGAGAAACTTCATCACTAGCAAAATTTCTAAAGGGTTACTCGAGTAAGTACTCAGAAATGAGATAGCAACTTGAAGTAACCAGAGTCAACCCTCAAGTAACCTACTAACGTTACTCGAGTAAGTACTGAGTAATAAGGTAAAAGACTTCCAGTTGCTCTCGGCTTGCCAACGTTACTCGAGTAGCTACTTGAGTAACCAAGTAAATGATTTCCAATTACTCTCGGCATGCCAATGTTACTCGAGTCTGTACTTGAGTCCCCTGCTTCAAGAAATATGTTGCTCTCGGCATTTTCAATCCTGCCAATGTTACTCGAGGAGCTACTCGAGTAACTTATTGTGGTAAGCAAAACTTGAAGATAATACTCGAATAACTTGAAATGCTATTATCACTTTACTCGAGGCACTACTCAAGTATGCAGGTATTCAATTATCCTTTATCAAATATTTGAACTGGATTACTCGAGTTAGTAATCGAGTAATCTGCAGAGTTATTTACAAAGCACTTGAAGTATCTACCCGAGTAAGCTATGCAGAAAATTTATGTTGACTCGAGTAAGTACTCGAGTAACAAGGTAAGCAAACATGAAGTGCTCTCGGCCCTGAAATCTTGCCAACATTACTGGAGTAAAGTATCGAGTAACCAGAAGTTTACTTGAGAGATTACTCGAGTAGCCACTAGAGTAACCTATGAAGAAAATTGTACCATACTCGAGTAAGTATCCGAATAAACAGGTATTTCCAAGGTTTGTAATTTTGTTTACTCCATGCACTACCCCGAGTAATCTAATGTTCATTTATTGACTTGCTGTTTATCAATATTTTCATGTTAATACTCGAGTAAGTACTCGAGTAAACTTAATGAATACTCGAGTAACTACTCGAGTATACAAGTCCAGAAATTCAGAAATCATTCCAACGTTCATTGATTTGTTTCCTATGTGATTAACCCTTCATTGTATTAGTATTCTTAGCATATCCGCAGATAAAAAATGAAGAGATCTTACCAAATAAGGAAAGTTAAATGCAACGTTCAAACGCTACCTACCGCCACCTACCACAAACGGATATTTTTCAAATATTGGAAAAGTCAACAGTGGTTGCGCACACTCTAACGGCCGAGAAGAAAATGTTCCAACGATCAATACCAACACATCTATATATATGGGAACATCCAAACAGAGAAGAATAAGAAGAACACACACACGAACACATTATCAAGTTCACGTTCAATACTCTGTTTTTACATACTTGAAATTCTGTACTTCAGTGATTCTTATTCACTCTGTGAGAGAGATATTTCATTCAAACTCAATATTTGTTATTGAGGTAACTTAAGGTTGTGGAACCTTAAGTTGGGATTGGATTACAACTTGTAAGGAGGAGCAAGTGCCCAGGCAAAGGAACTTGCTTGTACTGAGATGCCAAGAACCTACTGAATCTTGGAAGTTATAGTGAAACTCTCAGAAATATTCTGAGGACTGGACGTAGGTCAAAGTGGTTGTGGCCGAACCAGTATAACTCCTGGTGTATACATCGATGATATTTCTCCTTACTCATTACTGCATTATATTCACTGTCAAGTTTTCATATTTGCGATGAAATTTTTAATATCACTCAATTCACCCCCTCTTGGGTGAAACGCTTGCTCTAACAAATGGAACCCAGATTGGACCAGAAACCAGACAACCAACCGGTAGACCGGTTCGGTTTGGTGACTCAGTCCTGTCCGGATTTTTTATTTTTTTTAACAAAATGATTTTTTAATTATTTTTTCAGAATTTCATATTAATAAGCCTAAAATCTTTAACCTCTCACCGGTTTGGTCCCGGATTAACATCAGTTTGACTCTGGTTTGAATATGGTCTGACCCACTGATCCTTGACCCAGTACCTTGGCAGTTTAGTTACCGGTTCGGGTTTAATTACCTTGGCTTTTCCTCTCTCTCCCAAATATCATGTGACTCCATTTTCCATGTCTCTCTTTCTTTCTCCTGCGTAAAAGCTGAAAGCCTCGGGTTTGTCCGCCATGATAAGCTATAAAATGTTACAGCTATGTTTGGAATAGCTTATTTTTTAGAAATAAGCATTCATTACATAAGTTGAGACAAAACTCCTCTAACATACTTACCTCGTATACCGTAAATCATGAATTATAAATCAAAAATTAGGTATCTCAAACAAGCAGAAACATAGGAAAAAGTAACTTTTTCCTTAAAAACACAATTACTTCAAAACTATCCTAAATATATGTAAAAGCCAAATCATTTGAAAAGCCTAATTATTCTTCTCATAAACACGTGTTAGGGGGTTTAAAAGCTATCCCAAACATACTCAATAAATTATAATTAATATCTGTTGTTTTCAGCCTCCTTTTTCGGACCAAAATCTAAACGATAAACAATTTGATTTAATAATTAACTACAAAATCAGAGTCATGTATATATGATAGATCACGTGTTTTTACATAATGAGCTGGATTTTTTTCTTTGAATTGAAATTGGAAATTTTATTCAATACTCAATGAGTACAGATATCCAAGTGGAACGTTACATAGGCTAGGAATACAACATTACAAAAAAGTGGAAAACACTAGATCGTAGATCGGTTCAATGCTTGTTTAACGAGGCTGAAAATTCTTTTGAACGGAATCTTTCTTTGAATTTAAGAAAGCAGGTTTTTGCTTCTCTGAATGTTCATGATTTTATTCTTTTAAAAAGGTAGCTTAAGTCATGTCAAATTATTTATTTATTTATTTATTTTCTTACCGGAGATTTCATTCTTATTACGCTATACAGCTTATATAATATGGCAAGTTGATGTTGGCCGGCTTGGCTCAGTTACATTTAATAGGTAGAAGATGTGATGAATAATGACAGAATGGGTATAACAATAGATGACCCAATAGCTGTAATACCAGTGAGTGAACAAGGGCCCACAAGGAAGAGTAAGAGAATTAAAAGATAGACCTGGAAGCTGAGAGATTCAAATATCAGAATATATACTAAGGACAAAAGATGTTAGGAGGTGGTGTGGAATTGATTTTGGATTTTCTCTCTCTTTTGTTCGAATCTCTCCTCTTGTTTCTATTCTTCTTTCTATTCTATAGTATTTTGTGCTTCTTTCTATCGATGAATTATAAGTTTTTTCATGCTATAGCTATATGAATACTTGAAATCTGATATTAAATAGAAGTTTTACCTTATGTTCATATTTTATCAGTGTTTGATCATAACATTTTGGTGCTTTCATTGAGAGAATGGCTGAAAACATGAGACTGAAGGAATTGAAACAGAGCAAAAGAAGACCAGTGAGTTTATTGAAGATGCTAAGGATCGCTTTACTAAACTGGAAAATTTGATCGAAGCTGTATTGTTGAAAATGGATAATCTCAACAAGAGAACTGAGAGCTCTAGATTTGGCGTGACAACGATTTCACCCTCTTTGAGAATACCCATTGTTCAATAGGGTCCATATTTTACCCTGACTAATAGGCAAATGCAACTAGATTTCCCTCGTTTTGATAGGTCGATGCTCTACAATGGATCTTCAAGGCGGAACAATACTTTAAATATTTTGAAGTTGCATATCCTTAACGATTGGTCATTGCTTCTATGCATTTAGATGGTGATGTCCTTCCTTGGTTCCAAATCCTCGATAAGGCTCACCGAATTCCTCAGTGGAACGCTTTGGTCAAGGCTATTGAGGAACAATATGGCCCCTCCCAATTTGACTGTGCTAGATACCAACTCTTCAAGCTAGTGTAACAGGGCAAATTGGAAGACTATAACAGTCAATTCATGACATTGGTGAATCAAACCACAGACATTCCAGAATCTGCAATGCTCCATTGTTATTTGAGGGGTTTGAAACCTGATTTAAGTTGTGATGTCTTGGTTCAAAATGTAACCCCCTTCTGTAATTAATATTCAGAATACGTAATTAAAGTAAAATAGAGACCAATAACAACCAAATAACATTTATAAACCCATATACCAAATGAGGTTTTCACAAATACCTTTCGAAATCATTTATAACCTAGTCTCGCATTCACATTCCGAATATAATTACTACTCGAAGAAAAATCACATTTAATATATCAAAGTATGCAATGTAATAATTCTGGCAATTCCGGATTCCATTTATTAACTTAAGCTTTATAAGGCATATTCGCCCATTACAAGCCCTCATATGGGGATTACACCAATCCATCTCAAATACATAACAAATCCTCATCCACATACATATATACACATCCAAATTCATATACTCCCAACTATCATAACCAACTACTGAATCTTCAACCCGAAGGAAGTCCTTGCCGCCCTTGATTACTTACTCCATCCTCGATCCACTACCCTGTCTGAAAGGTTAGTAGGGGAGGGTGAGATTCTAGAGAATCTCAGTAGATAAACAATATCAATATGCATGTACGATAAATGTTTAATGCATGACATGCTTGCATCACATAACTCATGCTAACATAATGACAATCTGTAAACTCAATGCTTCGAACAATATACTAATAGCCATAGCATAAATTGAAACATAGCTTCAAATTACACATAATCACGCAAAGCTAATACATGCACCAACACACTAACACATATATCAAATACAAGCAGAAGAGATATGTTCCCTACACTCTTTCCACGTAAGCTCCAGCTTTGGCTGCTCACGATCAGGGCGATCAACAAACCCTATAATCAAAACAAGGACATAGGGTTAATCCCTTTTCCAATTCCTTAACTTTCAAATACTTAAGTTGGTTATCATCTGTGACCTTTAGGTGGCTACCCAAAGCCTAAACATAAGCCTAAAGGGTTGGGAAATACTTGACTAAAGACCATCTTTTGAATCCTCAAAATCTCCTTTTTGACTATAACACTCGAGTGAAAATGATCTCACTCAAGTGATGGATGTCTTTCACTCAAGTGATAACCTCAACACTCAAGTGATACCTCCTCAAGCAGCCGAGTCTTACCGAGTGAAACTTCAAAAGTGCTTACTCGAGAGCACATAAATCCCAAAGTCAAAAGTGCACTTGAGCACAACAACCCTTGCTCGAGTGATAGCTCAACACTTGCGAGTGCTAGCTCACACTCTTGACAAACCAACTACGAGTGACAACCTGAGAGCAATCTCTTAGCACACGACACACATTCACTCGAGTGAGCTATGGCACACCCGAGTGAAGACCTATATCACTTACAGGTGAGGAAGTACACTCTTGCTTCTTCCATGAACAAGTGCAACCAAAATCGAAGGGGAAAGGGAAAATATCACACTGCACTCGAGTGAGACCCATGTTCACTTGAGTGATGCTTATTAGAACCCAAAAAAAATGTAGAAAACCAAAATTCTCCCAAACTTAACCAATATGTCTCAAATGGTTCCCAAACTCTAACACAAGGCTATTTCCACATAATTTCACTCAAGGAATCCATTGAAAACCTCAAAACATCCAAAATCCTATCACAATAACATTTTCCCCTATGGTCACACTTATCACTCACATTACCCAAATTTCATTACTTTATACCCAATGCTTTAAATCAATTCCAATGACACCAAAACACCCTATGGTATCATTCTAACCACAATACACTATCATTCCACAATTATACCAAATTAGGGCAAAAACTACAAGTCACAAATCTCATCAAACAATCACAATATATAGATTAAAAGGGGGATATCACTCACCTCTTCCTCTTTCTCAAAGCTAATCCTTGATTCTTCATCTTCCAAGATTCCTCAAGCTCCCAAAATGCCTTCTTTCCCAAATCTAAAACTATAGCAATGAAGCTCTCATTACTATGAACAACTTTAAAGAAGATAATTTAAGCTAAAGAGGATAAAAAGTTGACCAAATCTTACCTTTTCACTTTCTCTTTCCTCCCTCAAGCTCAACAAAAATGGAAGAAGTAGAGAGAGAGAGAAAAGCATAAAGAAGACATAGATTTTTGGCCCTCATACACACACACCACCGACTTGAGGGAAGAGAGGAGAGAGGAAATGGTTTGAAAGTTGACCAAAATTTAAGGGCTCAAATGTTGCCACTTGTCATGATCTCCCTACATCTCCCATGAGCTCACATACACACAAGCACATAGGATTTCGCCCCTTGATCTATTGCACAATTCAATCATAGCCATTAATCTTGAAGTTACTAATGAGTTTCCTCCTCAGTAACCGCTCAATTGGTCAGTAACTTTACCGGTTTTCCCCTAATTATGGCAATTCCCTTGGAATCACCATTAAACTCATTTTCATATTTCTTAATCCAATTGGGGTTCTGTTAAACCAGGGCTTAGCAGTCCACTAACCTCAGGCTTATTCGCTAAACTTAAGTCTCAAAATTCAGGGTATTACGCAGAAACCTAGTTCCGTTTTACAAGTTATGACGCTGGCCAAATTATTTGCGGAAGTAGTGGAATGGGGCAAATAATCTAAGACCCATGGGATCAGTAATTTTGGTAGTGCTTCTTCAATCAGTAAAGGGTACTCTACTCCATTGACATCTACGAGTGGTTCCTTCCCTACTGCTAGTGGTGGCGGTAAGACTAATTTACCACCATTATTACCTACTCCCACTCAACTTCCCCTTAAATGTATGACGCCGGCCAAATTGCAAATACGATGAGAAGAAGGATTATGTTATACCTACGATGAAAAATTTCCTCCTACTCACCATTGTCCTAAGAAACAATTGATGATGATGGTTGAGGATGATGAATACACACCAAAGGAATCTGTTGAACCTGATATAGAAGACACACTAGTGGATGGTACTTTACATCATCTATCTCTGCCTGCTTCCAAAGGCACTTATGGCACTGCTACTATTCATTTCACAGGCATGATTCAAGGCACAGAAGTGCAAATACTTCTTGATAGGGGAAGCTCAGATAATTTCCTTCATCCCCGTATAGTACAACACTTGAACTTGCCCATTGAATGCACTAAGGAAGTGCAAATTCTTGGTGGCAACGACCAAATCATGTGTACCAATCAACAGGTTACAAATGTGCCTGTCCAAATTTGTGGGTATACTCTATATATGACAATGCTTGTTTTACTTGTTGCTGCAGCTGATATGGTTATAGGTGTAGGATGGTTAGAAACTTTGGGACCCCATATTGCAGACCATAGTACTTCCACTATTAAATTTAAAATGAAGAGTTAGTGGGTGACTCTTAAATGATTCAGGGGTAATACTATGTCACAGGTACAGTACCACCACTTGGTATGATTACACCATACCGATGATCCAGCGAATTATTTATTATGGAATCTGTTAACCAACAATTACCTATTTCCTCTAACCCTCTCCCACCAGAGTTACTGCAATTATTACACCATTTTGACGCTATTTTTGAGACACCTCACAGTTTACCACCACCAAGAGGACACGAGTATGCTATTAATCTTCTTTACAATACTTCACCTGTAAAGGTGTGACCATATCATTATCTGGTCAGTCAAAAGGCAGAAATAGAATGGATTGTTGACAAACTCCTTCAGGCTTATTCAACCAAGTACCAGTCCTTTCTCAACACCAGTGATCTTAGTTAAGAAGAAGGATGGCACCTGGCCTTTTTGCATCAATTATAAGGCTCTTAATGCAATAACGGTGAAAGATGCTTTTCATATGCCCACAGTGGATGAATTACTCGATAAATTATATGGCTCTATTTTCTACTCTAAGCTTGATCTCCGATTTGGCTATCATCAAATCTTAATGAAAGGTACTGACAAAGAGAAAACTGCATTCAGAACCCACCAAGGCTTATATGAGTGGTTGGTTATGCCCTTCAGGCTCACAAATACACCAACAACATTCCAAGCTTTGATTAATACAATCTTTAGGCCGTTCCTCCACAAATTTGTGTTGATTTTTTTTATGACATTCTTATTTATAGTGCCACATAGGATGAACATTTAGAACATGTCAGAGTAGTACTGGACACATTGGCTCATCACCATCTATTTGCTAAAATGTCTACATATGTGTTTGGTCAGCGTACGATTGAGTGTCTAGGCCATGTGGTTTCTGCAAGAGGGGTGGAAATAGATGAGTCCAAAATTGAGGCTATTAAAAATTGGCCCAGCCCACAAACTATCACACAACTAAAGGGGTTCCTTGGTTTAAGTGGGTACTATTGAAGATTTATTAAGTGTTATGCTCATATTACAGCGTCTTTAACTAAATTGCTTGCTAAAGATTCTTTTGTTTGGACCAACCAAGCTCAACAAGCTTTTGATAATCTCAAGTTCACAATAACTCAAGTACCAGTGCCAACCTTGCCAGATTTTTCCAAGCCCTTTACCTTGGAAACCGATGCTTCTGGAGTAGGAATAGGTGCATCACTTAGTCAAAAGGGCCACCCCATAGCTTTCTTCTTCAAAAAAACTCTCTCTGAGAATGCAAGCACAATCTGTATATGTAAGGGAATTATTTTCCATTACTGAAGCTGTTTCAAAATTTAGATACTATCATTTTAGGCATTATTTCATTATTCGAACAGATCACGCAAGTCTCAAACATCTGGGGGAGCAAGTAATTAAAACCCCTAAACAAGAGGCTTGTTTGCCTAAATTATTAGGATATCAGTTTAGCATCGAGTATAAATCGGGCTGACATAGCCAAGCTGCTGATACGCTCTCTCATGTCTCCTATATGGCGCTTTTCTTAATTCAGACTTCTTTTATGGATCAAGTTTATGAGAAGGTGAGATCCACTATTTTAATTCAAGATTTGAAGAAACAAATTTCTTTGGTTGGTTTGATGAAAGGAGAATACCAAATTAAGCAGCATGATTTATACTGGCAACAAAGATTAGTCATTCCCCATAACGATTCTGAGCTTATTACCAGTATTTTAGTTGAATTTCATTCCTCTAAGATCGGTGGTCACGCTGGCTTTTTGCATACTTTTTATCGCATAGCACACTTGTTTTATTGGCCACATGTAATATCCTGGATTGTAATTAAGGGCTAATGACTTCAAAGTGGTGCAATTAATATTAATTAAGCACTTTTGAAGTATGTAATGTGAATTGTGATAATCAGGGGCAAGATGGTAAATTACTGACCAATTGATCAGTTACCGAAGAAGGAGTTGGCTAATTGGTGGGAATCATTATGTAGTGTGTAGTTGTTTAAGAAATTATGATGAAGTTATCAAATGTCTGCATGTGTATAGGAAGAATTGGGAGAAGAAGCAAGATGTTGACATGTGGCAAGTTATGAGCTATTGGATGAGGTCAAAATTTCAAACTCACTTTCTCTTCCCTCCCATTTGTAAGGTCGGCTAGGTGTATGGGGAGGAGAGAAAAATCTACATCATCATCTTTCTCATCTTCTCTCTCATATAACCTTCATTTTCGTTGAGTAAGGGAAGGAAAGAGAAAATCAAAGGTAGGATTTGGACTTGAGAAATGCTCTCTTTAGCTCAAAAGGTTTTCATTAATGTTGTTCAAGAGTTTGAGAGCTTTAAACCTATGGTTTCATAATTTTGAAAGGAGGTGTTTTGGAGTTTACACAAGCTTGGAAGCTAGAGAATCAAGAAGCTAATCATTGGAAGTTGAAGAGGTGAGTATTTATAGTATTTGGTATAATTGTTTTGGTCATTGGTTGAGTTTTAAGAACTTTAGATTTTTGCCTAATTTTGAAATGCATGAATTAGCTAGTGTTTTGTGATGGAATAGATGGCATATTGTGTCTTTAAGCTATTGTGATTAGTTGGGATTTGAATGGGGATGTATGGTGAATTTGGTAGTTGTGGTGTAATATAGGTCAAAACCCAAACTTCTTGGTAGAATGGGAATTTGGTTGTTTTGAGATTACCAATAGATTCATTATGGAATTTTGTGTGGGAATGAACTTTGGTATGAGTTTGGGAACCATTGGAATTAGATTTGGTAAATTTGGAAAAGTATATCAGCTGCTACGATTCTGGTTCTGATAGCCTCACTCAAGTGAGGTAGGAGCTCACTCGAGTGCAGCATCATGTTCTTCCTTTTCTCTTTGCATTTCGGTTAAGTGTTTAGGTAGGAAGTACAAGTGCACTTCCTTGCCTACGAGTGATATGTGTCATCACTCGGGTGAACTAGGTCTCACTCGAGTGCGGGGGTCAATTGCACCTTAGGGTTGCTCTCAGGTAGTCACTCTTTGTACCTCACTTGATAGGACTCATGTGAGAGTGTGTTGTCACTCAGGTGCTAGGGCTAGTGCTCGAGTGAACTGGTCACTCCAGGATGTGTGGTGCTCTCGAGTACTCACTTCCTGTGTTTCACTCGCTAGGGCTCAAGTGCGAGTGGGGGCATCACTCGAGTGAGGTCTCCTTCACTTAAGTGATTCAACCAAAAATTAGTACTTTTACTCCTAAAAAGGAATCTTTGGTCAAATGTTCCTAACCCTTTAGGCATATGTCTAGGCTTCTATTGGTCACCTAAAGAGTTCAAATGATAGCCAACTTAAAGTAAAATAAGGATAAGAATTTGGAATAAAGAATAACCTATCGTCCTTGATTTTGGTTATAGGCTTTGACCTTTGCCATAGTCGTGAACGAGTTGTGATGGAGCAAGTCAGGAAAGAACAAGGTAGCTAGTGAATCTTTCCCTTATACTATATGTGATCTATTGTATGTTTGATTTATCATTGTTTGTGGGTCTATCACCTACGGCCCATCGGTGGTGACGGTGGGAGGATCGTACCTTCGGGGCAGTGGAATCTGGGGGATGAGACTGTATGAAAGACAAAAGGCTATATGTGAAAGCTGAAAGGCTATTTGTGAGTCTATTACCTGCGGCCCATCGATGGTGATAGTGGGAGGATCGTATCTTCGGGGCGGTGGAATCCGAGGAATGAGAATATGTGATTATGTGCATATGCAGCCTATATGCTATGTTTTATGTTATGATGCTGCTTGATGATTTACTTGCATGCTTTATGATTACATGTTGTATGAGTGATCTATTACTACTGGGATTCTTTTGAATTTCATTCTTTTCATTAATTAACCTTTCAGACAGGGCAAGTGGTTCCAAAGGGAAAAGGACAGCTAGGAGCGGCTAAAACCTTGTAGGGATATTTACGTTTTTGGAATGTTGGATATCTACTTAGAATTTTGGGATTACTGTATATTATTTTTGGATGATGGTGATATTTAAATTATGGCATGTAATCCCCTAACTAGGAATTATAAACCTGATGGTTAGTATATATTTGACTTGGGGGTTTCCTGGATTTCTATTTTACACTCTGATATGTTTAAATGTGATTTAATTGCACAGGGTGATTATATTCAGGGTATGGAATTTGAGACCAAGCAAAGTAGAAATTTTGAAAATATTTGTGAAAACCCTACCTTAAGGAAGGGATCGAAATTGAGTTTTGTTATTATTGGTCTCTATTTCATTTTTATCACAAATTTTGAATCATAATTACGAAGGGGGTTACACCATTCATGCGGAACGATATACGGCAATATATTTAGCAGTGTGTTGTATGACAGCAAGCAAAGGTTTCTTAATTGCATCCAGCGGATTATTAGAACCTCTTCCAATCCCAACTCAAATTTAGGATGACATTTCGATGGACTTTACAACTGGTCTTCTTCCAGTTCATGGAAATTCTATCATCTTTGTGGTTGTGGATCGTTTATCCAAATATAGCCACTTCGTTCTATTGCCTACAAATTTCACAAGCCAGAAAGTTGCTAAAGTTTTTGTTCATCACATCATTAAGTTGCATGGTATTCCCCGTATGATAGTTTCATACTGTGATAAAGCTTTCACTAGTGTTTTTTGGTGACATCTGATGAAACTTTAAGGTTCACAACTGTGTTTTACCTCTGCATACCACCCTCAATCAGATGACCAAACTGAGGCTCTCAATAAATGCTTGGAGTTATATTTTTGGTGTTTTGTTCATGATCATCCAAGATAGTTGTTTAATTATTTACCTTGGGCGGAATACTAGTATAATACCTCATTTCAAACTTCTATTGGAATAGTTCCATTTAAAGTAGTATATGGTAGAGATGCCCCTCCATTATTACATCATTGTTCTTTGAATGACACTCCTTTTGATGTTCATAAGCAGTTGCTTCAGAGAGATGAGGTGTTAGAGACTTTAAAGGCCAATATTCAGATGGCTCAATCGCATATGAAATTATATGCTGATAAGAATCAAACTGAAATCAAATTCAATAAAGGGGAATTGGTTTGAGTCAAACTTCAGCCATATAGACAGCACTCGGTGGAACTCAAAAAATATTAGAAGCTTGCTTCAACATATTTTAGCCCCTCCAAGATTTTAGAACGCATTGGCCGTGTTGCTTATCGATTGGACCTACCTACACATGCGAGAATTCACCTAGTTTTCCATGTGTCTCTACTTAAACGATTTTTTGGCTCTCAATCCCTAGAACCCACAATTCTACTACCTTTATTGTCGGTGCTCGAAGGTCCTGTAGTTACTCCTTCCAAAATTCTGAATTCCAGGATTATACAGGATAGCGACAAGTAGGTTAAACAACTTTTAGTGCAGTGGGATGGATCACTGACAATTCCTAACACCCACAATTCTACTACCTTTACTGTCGGTGCTCGAAGGTCCTGTAGTTACTCCTTCCAAAATTCTGAATTCCAGGATTATATAGGATAGCGACAAGTTGGTTAAACAACTTTTAGTACAGTGGGATAGATCACCGACAGATACTTGGGAAAATGTTGATGAATTTTCTTCTTTATACCCAACTCTGGACCTTGAGGACAAGGTCCAATTGATGGCGAGGGTAATGTGATGAATAATGATAGAATGGGCCTAACAATAGATGACCCAATAGCTGCAATACCAGTGAGTGAACAAGGGCCCACAAGGAAGAGTAAGAGAATTAAAAGAAAGACCTGGAAGCTAAGAGAATTTAAAGATCAGAAACTATAATAAGGACAAAAGATGTTAGGAGGAGGTGTGGAATTCATTTCGGATCTTCTCTTTCTTCTATGTGAATCTCACCTCTCGTTTCTGTTCTTCTTTCTATTCTATAGTATTTTGTGCTTCTTTATATCAATGAATTCTCAAATTTATCATGCTATAGCTATATGAATACTTGAAATCTGATATTAAATAGAAGTTTCACCTTCTGTTCATATTTTATCAGTGTTTGATCATAACAGAAGATTGACCACTACTAGAGAAACAAAAGCAAAAAGCAAAATCTGACTTGTTCATGACAGCTAAACAAGTTGATCAGTATAGGAATCCTATGTCATTTGTTGATGACTCAATAAAGATTCATTTGCAATAGACAACAAATAGTTCTTGATCTTTTTATATATATTATTTTCCTGAGCAACAAAGTCGCATAGTTCTTGTAATTATCACTTTTAATTCCATTACTTCTACTGACGAGGAAGCACCCTGCAATAAAAAGAAGAGCTAAATAAATTCAAGTTCTCAAGAATAATCCTTCGCTAAAACACCAACTATACTTATTTGTATTCCATCCAAATTTTGTCATGCGAAGAAAATAGAAAAAATTGGAAATATTCCATTATCAAAATACACCGAGAACTGACATTAATTGTGTATATTTTCCAAGATGATTTATGGTCCTTTTTAAGCATGATGGATGTTTTACATAAAAAAGAAGATACTCCTTCCGATTCTTAACGTAGGACTTAATTAGAAAGTTGATGTTAGTCCTAAATGAAAGACCTATTTCATAATACATTTTTATCCATTTCCCCCAAAATTAACTATATTGATATTCCTCAACTGTAATTAATAATTAAGCAGGAGAGGAAGGGAAGTAATTGTAATACACCGAATTTTGGGATTGGAGGCTTAGGAATAAACCTAAATTTAGCGAACTGCCAAGCCCCAATTTAACAGGTGTCCTAAATCTATTCCCTAAAATTTCTTATATGTTTGAGGTATTAAAGAGAAAAAAATAGTGAATTAAAGAGTATGGGAAGTTTGTATACAAAAATGGAATTTGTTGGAGTTGCAAGTGCATTCTGTTTCATTGCTTCTAGTGAGGCAGTGTTGTTTTGCAATGCATTTCATTAATCAAATGATATTCAAGAATTATGCAACTTTATAGAGTGAAAGTAGATATCTGAAGCTTTAATTTGTTAGGTCATTAGACTCAATTAGAGCTATATAAAAAAGTTATCAATTTTTGAAGTCAGCACAAAAAAACTGTGAAGTTTTTAGAACAGCATGTAAAGATTGAAATTCTAGAGATTGTGTGCTTCTAGATAGCAAAAGGCTATATTTTTCTTTAAAACTAGACTCAATAATGGTTCTATAGCCTTTGGAATAACTCCAATTCAATTTTTCTAGAATTATTTATGATTTTTTAAAATTTGGGCAGAAATTTGGCAAAATTTTGTAAAAATCCGAAATTGTTGGAAATTAAATTAATAATTAAATATCATATGATATTATAATATAAACATCATCTTCCTCCTATCTTCAGCCCAAACTGATGCACATAGCTAAACATAGAGATAGGAAGTGTGAAACTTTAGAGAGAGAAAAGGGGGGGAAAGCTTACAAAGGTAAGTGATTTCTTCGGTAAATCGGTTCCTAATGTGTATAACTCTATTCCTAAGCTTCCTTTTCATATGATTTAAGGTTTGGAGGCTCAAATTTGGGTGTTCTAAGGCTAGGGTTTTTAGCCATTTTCAGAAAAGCCAAAGGAAGCTTGAGGTAACTTCCAGACCTTTATATATTGCTTATTCTGGCTACTGTGGCCAATTTAATTAGTGAAACTTCACCGGATTATTGTTGGTTTTAAATTTTGGAAATGTGATGACATAGGGGTTATGCTACCCAAATTGGATCTAAATGGCAGTTGTAACCTAATTAAGTAGTTAATAAAGTGGTTAGGATCAGAAAGAAACGCGTTTATGCAGCCAAGATTGCAAAACCCCGATTTTTCCCAAAGGATACAATAATTTTGTCTAGCCCTAGAAATGGGTCTTAGAGTGGGATTTTCAATAATTTGATGGTTTCATTGAGTTCAGGAGTGAAAATTAGGTGGGGTTACAATTGGTCATTTTTTTGGAAAAGCCCCAAAAAGCATAATTACGAAAACACCCCTGAAACCCTTAAAGCATGGCTGTCAAGGGTATTTTTTGTAATTTGACAATGAATTTGATAATTTTGAGTCTGGAAATGGATTTCTTGGGCAAAAATATGTCAGAATAGCATCAGTTAGAATTTTAGAAAAAGTACAGTTGGACCGAGTACGGCGAGGCCAGGCCAGGGTCCCGAGGGCATTTTGGTAAATTTTCACAATGGACTCATATAACCCCCAAAAACACTATGGAAGTGTCTAAATGGTATATTTGGAATTGTAGGACCGAGTAGAGTGCCGAGTAGCGACACGTGAATCAAAGTACATGGTTCAAGATTGAAAAGGTCTAAGGTAGGGAACTTACCTTTCCTACATGTATTTGATATTTGTGCTAGTGTATTGATGCATGTTATTGCTTTGCTTGATTAAGTGAAACATGTAATACCCCGAATTTTGGGATTGGAGGTATGAGAATAAGCCTAATTAAGCGGACTACCAAGCCCAGGTTTAGCAGGTGCCCAAATCTATTCTTTAATGTTTCTTATATCTTTGGGGCATTAAAGAAAATAAAATGGTTAATGTTGAAGAAAGTGATTATGCTTACGGTGAAATCGAATATGAGGTAGTGAGTTTGTCATATGATTTTGTATGATCAAATGATGAGAACAAATAATGAAATTTTATAGGGTGAAAATAGACATCTTAATCTTTAATTTGAAAGGTCATATGACTCAATTAGAGCTATATACAAAAAGATATGAATTTTTAAATTCAGCATAGAAAAACTGTAAAGTTTCTGGAACAGCATGCAAATATTGAAATTCTGGGGATAGTGTGCTTCCAGCTAGCAAAAGGATATATTTTTCCATTAAACTAGACTCAAAAAGGGTTCTATAGGTTTTAGAATCACTTCAATCGATTTTTCTAGAATTAGTTATGATTTTTCAAAGTTTGAACAGAAATCTGCCAGAATTTTGTAAAAATCCAAATTTTGGAAAAATGGTGACATAAAGTAAAATGATATAAAACAAATCATCATCTCCTTCCCTCCTTCAAAACTGACGTGAGGTTCAGTTTTAGAGAGAGAAAAGAGTTGAGACTTTTAGAGAGAGAAAAGGAGGGAAAACTTGCAAAGGTAAGTGTTTTCTTCGGTAAATCGATTCCTAATGCGTATAACTCTGTTCCTAAGCTACTCTTCTGTGTAATTTAAGGTTTGGATGCTGAATTTCTTGTGTTGAAGTGAGCTAGGGTTCAGCCACCTTGACAAAAATTCAGAAGGAGCATGAGGAACTTCCAAACTTTTGTATATTGCTTATTCTAGCTGTTGTGGGCAATTTAATCGGTGAAATTTCACCAGATTGCCATTAGTTTTAAAGTTTGAAAATTGAGTTACTTTGGGTTTATGCTGCCAAAATTAGGTCTAAAAGGTAGTTGTAACCTAATTGAATAGTTGATAAAGTAATTAGGAGTAGAAAGGAATATGTTTGAGGAGCCGAAACTGAAAAACCCCAATTTTTCCTGGAGTACTTGAGAATTTTGGCCAGGACTGTTAGAGGACCTTAGAGTTGGGTTTTCAATGAATTGATGGTTCTATTGAGTTTATGAGAGAAAATTAGGTGGGGTTACAGTTACGCACTTTTTCAAAAAAACCCGAAAAAGCATAATTACAAAAACGCCCCTAAAACACTGAAATAAGAGCTGTCGAGGGCAATTTCATCTTTTGGCAGTGAATTTAGTATTTTTGAGTCCATAAATAGTTTCCTTGGGTGAAAATATGTTAGGATAGCCCAGGATAGAATTTTGGGAAAAGTACAGCCAGACTAGGTATAGTTGGGCTGAGCCAGGTCCCTGGGGGTATTTTAGTAATTTTTCAATATAGATTCGATAACCCCCAGAAACAATATGAAAGTGTCTAAATTGTACATTTGGCATTGTAGGATCGAATATGGAGCCTGAGCTGTTGGCACACTTTACGAGGCACATGTTTCAAGGCGAAAAATCGTTAAGGTAAGAAACTTGCCTCTCTTGCATGTATTTGATATTTGTGTTGTGCATTAATGCATGTTATTGCTTTGCTTGATTATGTGAAACATATATGAATGATTGAAGCTCTGTTTCTATTTATACTATGGCCATAGTTTTGTTGCACGAAACATTGAGCACACAGATATGTCATTGTATTAGCATGAGTTTATGTAATGCAAGATGTCATCGTTAAGCACTTATCTTGCATGCATATTGGTATATTTTTCCTACTGAGATTCTCTTGAATCTCACCCTCCCGTATCAACAATTTAGACAAGAAGAGATAGAAGATACGCTGAGAACAAAGAATAGAATCGTACGAGGGGATTACGGTGGTGTAACGAAGACAAGAAGATGTCTCTATTTCACTGGGACAGATTTAGATACCCAAGTAGCCTTGTCTGGCTACATTGATGATAATGATCATCGACGAACCCCTATGGGGAATTTATGTAAGCATACACATATTATCAGTATAATAATGCTATTCCTGTATTGCCTACTGAACCGCATATTGTTTTCCGCAAATACTCTGAAAAATGTTAAAATGAGATAAGGGTGTGACAAAACATATATGAATGATTGAAGCTCTGTTTCTATCTTCGTTGTGGCCATAGTCTTGTTGCATGAAACATTGAGCATGCATAAATGTCATTATTGGGCATACATCTAGTTAAAGCTAACATGTCATACATATAGCATCTATCATGCATGCATTATGGTATCTGTTTCCTATTGAGATTCTCCTGAATCTTACCCTCCCCTACCAACAATTTAGATAGGAGGAGACAGAAAATATGCTGAGAACAAGGAAGAGAACCGTACAAGGGGATTGCGGTAGTGGAACGAAGACCGAAAGATGTCTCCGTTTCACTCAAATAGTTTTATACACCATAGTAGCCGTGTATGGCTACATTGATGGTAATTATTATGTACGAACCTTTATGGGGAATTTCTATAATCGAGCACTTTTTATTAGTATATTTATGCTATTCCTATGTTGCCCACCGAACCGCATATCATTTTCCATAAATACTCTCGTAAAGGTGAAATTAAAATAAGGGTGTGGCAATAATTAAGGATGATGACTAGCATATTTAAAAAAGATAACACACCAACTGACTTAATTAACATTCTTAACCTAAATTAGTTAATTAGGTTTTACATCAAGAACTAGAAGAGTAAGAGACTGAAAGTTAATTCCAAGAATTAACATTTGATCAACACTTAGTTACTAGTCATGAGTAACTTTTTTCTACGCAAGTTGAACTGCCTCATAAAAAGGTATATAATCCATAAGATGAGTGAAAGAGAGGTTAGAGAAAACTTTGAAAAGAGAAGTAATTTCAATCCATAAACAATTTCCTAAGTTATATTGAACTCTTCCATGGGGACATCTGAAGCTTATAGGAAGGAACGGTTTTGCATCTAACCATTGACTGGGGCAAGCAAGTGTTATAATTTAGTGAATCACAACACCAACTGTCTTGTTTGATTTAAATATTTCTTAATTTATGAATCATCACAACCATTTGATTTTTGAGCCCCTTTTTTTCTAACCGGAAAACTAATAAATAAACCTTTATTTGTTTTAATAACTATGAAAATAGAGACATGCTAATAAGGGTGACAAATCACGTGGTTTTCTGTATTGAACAAAATTTTTCTCTAAATTTAAAAGGCAAGTTTTTGCTTCTTTTAAAACAAATTAAAGAGTCGCTTAAGTCAAGTCAAATAATTTATTTATTTATTTTCTTAAAGGATATTTTTATTGCAATTACAATTGCCAATATAATACTGCAAGTTGATGTTGCCTTGGCTTACTTGTATCTAATAGGTAGTAGACTGAACACCAAAAAAGAAACAAAAGCAGAAAACTTGATCAGTGTTGGAAGCCTGGGTCATTTGTTAATGTTTGAATAATTGCCTATGCAACAAACAACAAATAGTTATTTTTTTTTATATTATTAACCAGAGAAAAAAAGTCACATAGTTTTTATAATCTTCAATTTTAATTCCATTACCTCAAACAACAAGAAAGCACCTTGCAATGAAAAGAAGAGCTAAACAGATTCTAATTTAATTTTTTATGTGAAGAAAATAAAAAAGAAATTGGAGAGTATCCTATTTTCAAAATAACTAGGGGCTGACTTTAAGGGTCTGTTTGGTGTGAAGGATTTGGAAGGGAAAGAAGGGGAGGGAAAATTTTTGAGTTGAATTTTAAAAGATTGAAGAAGTGGGGGTAATAAAATTTTATTAAATATAGTATATAAGATAAAAGAGTCAGAAAAATTAATTAAAATTTTTTAACCCCATTTGTCTTTTTTTTTTTAAATTCAACTCAAAAAATTTTTCCCTCCGTCCATTTTCCCTCCCCTCCTCTCAAACCAAACAAGCCCTAAACTTTTACCCCTATATATAACACTAGACTAGTGTAAATATTTTTCAAGATGGTTTATTCTTCTTAAATACTATGTATGACTAACGCTATTGCAAAAATAGTAGCTGTGGCGCTTGAAAGCTCCACAACATATATTTTTTTTTCAAAAAAAATGCGCCACTTCTTGTGAAGAAGTGCTACAGGAAGTGATGATTTTGTTTTTTTTTCATTTTGCTTCCTATGGCCCTTTTTCAAAGAAGCATCATAAGAAGTATTTCTTTTGTTTTTTAAAATTATATTTCCTTATTTTTAATTCAAAGCCTTATAATTACAGTAATGGATTGCATTGAACACAAATTTTTATAATAATGAAATAACTCCAAAATGATAAAAGAAAATAACTAACTAGCAAAATTAATACTAAATATATTTACAACAATTGTGAATGAAATACAACAAATTCAACTTAAATAAACAATATAACAATTGGCAAGAAATAACAACTAGGCTAGTTAAATTGTAGCTAACTAGCTAGAGGTATGCCTAAACACTTAAACACATATTCACACCATTCCTCAATCATTCACTTGTTGGTCAGTCAAATTGCCACAACATTGATCTTCATAATACTACATATATGTACAATCATGCACAAAACGAATTGAAATGACTAAAACTTTATTATCAGGCACAAATTAATTAAATTTTAAACAATATGAATTGCAACTACATGACTTACTTTTTTAGGAATAAAAGGCTGATCATAAGTAAGTACATCATTCATGAATTTCATGATGTAATATCTGCAATTATTGTTATTGGGCTAGAAAGAACACTGCAACAATATAATGAAATAGTTAACTCAATTTTTGAATAAAAATTGTTTATAGGTAATGAAATAGTTAATTCATATATCGATACCTGTATCTTCTTCCAGACATAGCTATTGACAAGGTTAGTAGCTTTAGAATAGCTTAAGGAGGTAAAGGCTCGATATGCAGTCAATGCACTAACAAAACAAATAGAAAATGATTACTTTTGGTAATTCAATCAGACACGCAAATGTTTACACATACACACGTACACTTACCTATTGAACAATTGCAACATATCATGACGGTCATCTGGAAGACCTCCAATTAAAAGATCTATATAGTAAATGCGAGGGCCTAAAGGTTCTGCTGGATTGATAACAATCAATATATATCCAATGTGCCCTAAAATATTTTAAAATTTTTTCTTCAACAACCATGTTATGGTAAAAGTTAAACAATAAAACAACATACATTGAAATACTACCACTAATAACTTACCTTGCATTGTATGACATTAGAATAGCATAGTTGGTGTTGTTTTCTTTCTAAAGTAATCTTTCGGATCATTAGATTGTCATATATATTTACTCTGCCCCCATGCTGGCCAATGAAATAAGGGTTGACAAATAAGAATTGGACCCTGTCTGTATCCATTAAGATGTCATGGTACAAGTACTTGGTACAAAACAAACAACGTCATTAAAACAAAAAAATTGAATAATAAATAATAATAACTATGATAAATGATTATGATAAAGTACATAATCCAGATGTTGATAGCGGAAGAACTAATTCATCCATGATTACATATTTCGTCCAACACATCACCATTAATATGATCAACTAGACCACTAGCACTACTGATGTGTGTATAAATATGTAATTTCAGACCTCCTTCATGGATCAAATTAGGTGCAGTTAACTCTAATTGACTGTGATATGAGGTCATTTTTCTTTTGCTCTGTTGGCTAGCTGATACTTTTGACTTTAGTTGTGTTGTTGAACACTTTGAAATCTTTCCATGAAGTTGGATTTGTTTTCCTCTAGACTGCCTGCCCTGCAAAAATCAAAAAATTAAATCACATAGTTTTAGATGGAAATGTGAAGGAAAAGTAAAGAGAATTGTAAATGAAAGAACCTATCACATAGCACGATAAGACCTATTGGCTAAGTAACATAGCCCCCTACAACATCTTTCACCATTGTTTACTCATCCCAAGCTGGGATAGGTAAGAGCACATTTTCATTCATGCATATGTCAACCCTTACTTAGAGTGTGTTGTCGAACAATGGTGAATTGTGCAGTGTATCATTATCAGTGTTGTAGGCAACACTTACTACAACCGCGTTCTTGGAAGATTGAGCAACGTATAAATTGCATGTCGACTCGTCGTATGGAAAATAGAGTTAATATATTAAAGTTCGCTATAATGTAACAAAAAGTTAAGTAGAGAAGAAATTAATTACCAAAGGAAGAGGGACTTTAGGCATGGAAGTGCAACTATCTCTAACACTTGGGCAATCACAGGTGGGAACATTTTGTGTTGGCCTATACTGCACCAAGTAGTCAATTTACATTCTTAACAACACATTTCATTCCTGCATCAAACACATTTATCCTAAAAAGTATTCTTCCTTTTGATCCTTGGAGCACATTTGTTCGTGAAGTTCTTGCATTTGATGCTTGAAAATAGTCATCCCCTCGTGCAACTGTAAAACGTCACTTTTATTTGAGTGCTTCTGACATTCAAAGTATGATGATTGTGTGACTACAAAACTAGTACCCCAAACACGACCGTCATACTTAAGTACTCCTAGTGCTCTGCTCAATAAATCATCTTGACCAACATAGCTTGCCAATACAAGCTCATCATGTGTCATTAATCGCTATCACAAAAGGAATTACAACAATATTAGTTATTATAAATCAGATTCATTTAAGTAAATCTAATTATTTATTGTACGCATAATCCAACACTTACACAATATTCAGCTACTCTTCTTGTTTCTTCACTACAAATTTCACCTTTCTTATTTGTACAACCGACTACCTATAGATCATGTCGTTGTACCTGTGTAATATTTGAACTTGATTCTTCTATCTGTATATCAAAGTTAGTTGAAGTTAATTGTTATTCATACAATTTATCTACATATGAAATAATCATTAGTTCTTACAATTTTTTTCTAATTGTCCATATGAAATAAGTCCTTGTGTGTACCAGTATGCCATATTGGTCACATTAAAGTGATATTTCTCGCTCAACTCCTGTTTAGACCCAAATGATTCACATCAATATATGTTAACTACAAATACATTACAAGTAGTAGGCAAAGTCAAAGATATTATATTACCTGGAATTCTTGATTGTATGTGTTCTCAAAAACTTATCCCAAATTTCTTGAGTGATGATTCCTTTGTACAATTCTGACGGTGTAGTGATGACATTCTCATTATCATCCCTCAATAAGTATTTTACAAAACTGGAATGAAACTTTCTCATAATTTTCCTGGCTTTTCTTAGCACAAAGTTCTTCTGATCATCACCCTCAATAATAAAACAGCTCTGTAACAATAAACAAGCATAATTTATTTGTTACATTGTTATTATATGAAATAAAACAAACTGAATAATAAAGTAATTAATGTGTTACCTATACTTGACCCTAGATTTTATCCCCATAATGTTGCTTCACCTATCTCCAATCTTGAATTATAATAGGGACTCTATCTCGAACTGTAGTCCTAATGAAATTATTGAATGAGCTACTATTCGGTTTGATTGGGTTTCTCCTTTCATTCAACTCAAATTCTAGCTTAATTCCTTTAACTTCTCAATTTGATCAACCTCGCCATAATGAATCTACCATGGGTTACACTCTAAAAAAATCTTTGTCTAGCAATGTTTGTAGGAACATCATCATTTTCATCATATGGTGATCCATACTTCTGCAAGTGAAATAAACCAAATAAAACATCAGTGCACAGTGACAATCATGTCAACGAAAGTAAATTAATTTGAAATACATAAATACATCTAAAGTATACAAGAAAAAAAGTCAAGGCTCATATTATCTTTTCCTTTTTCTAGTTTGATTTAAAATTTTGTTCTTCATAATTCATGTTGGATGGAGAATTGTGTTTCCCTTGACCTAAATCCCTTCTTCATGATCATGTCTCATGTATAAGGGTCCATCTTCATCTTTATTGACACCAATATGTTCTGACCATAAATTCTTAAATGAAGGATCATCCTCAATGGTATTCAAATATTCATTACTTTTAACATCAACTTGTTCTTAATGATTCTTGTTTGATGGGAGTATAATAGGCCAATTTTTCTTAGCAGGATCCCAAAAGAAAAATACTTGTTCTACTTGTGTTTCAAAAATAAAAGGATCATCTTCATATCAAACTTTAGAAAAGTCCACTTGAACAATGCCTAACTCATCTATTCACAATTCACTGTTATTGTTAACCCACTTACATCTAAAGACAAGGACCTTGAACATAGAATAATCTAACTCCCATATGCATTCAATGACACCAAAGTTTGACATTGATGCATAGATAGAGTGTATGTCTTTAGCACTAGATATATGCTAAGAATACTGGCAAAAAAAAAATATATATGCTAAGAATCAGCAACAAGTATTACCCCACTATTCTACATCATGCTCCATGTATCATGGGCTTATGTATAGAATGTGTAACCATTGATTGCATAACCATTGTAAGATAATAAATTTAAGCTCGGTCCCTTTTACAGCCATTTCAATTTTTCAGAAATTGAATTAGGATTCATCTCCATCTCATCATTAATGCACTTTTTCGACCAACTTGAAAAATGTCGATTGTATTCTTTTGCTATCAAATTTTCATTCCTATCACCATGTATTAATCGAAGAGCATCCTGTGCTCTTCAATATGGCCACGGGGTTTCATTATTTCTCCATTTACATATAGTTGAAAAAAGGAAGAAGAACAAAAGCATAGAGACAAAACAAGCTCAATATATATCACTAATCTAGTCCAACCCTAGATGGTACAAATATATATGCTGAAAGCAAACCCCACAAATTTTTTTCTAGTTTTTCATCCCAAAAAAGGGACTAGGAATCAAATCAACATTAAACTCTGCACCCAATACACACCTGATTCTGAACAATTACATGCAGAAGTTAGAAGGAATAATAATATCACACCTCCTAAATGGAGATTAAGTAAAGGGATCCCACAAAACTAGTGTGTGAAACAAAGATTGACAACCCGACGACAAGATAAACTATCTCAAATCACATGCATAGCAGCACCAATAAAAAAGACTAACTATCTCAAATTCTCATTTGATTATAACATTTGCACAAAGAGAGAGAAACCTAGAACCAAGTTCAAAGTTTAAACAAAACTTGAAGCCAGTAGCAAGCACAAGTTTCTAGAGAAATCGTGAGGGAGAAGATCCAAAACCTAATATAAAAGACTGGAATCAGAAAAAGAAAGGTGATGGGGAAATATAGAAGATAACTTTGGATGGTCGATGGGGGTTCACGAAGTCCCGATAGTGTCTACCTATGAGCAAACTTCCATGCCATTTCGCTTTATACACAATAAAACAAATGATTATGGGTCCCAATCGATGCTTACCGAGGACTTCTTTTTTCGATTATTCAGCCTAAACAAATCTCACCATTGAGGTCTCTTACTCTGTCTTCGATATTGCCTCTAAATTTGGTTTAATCAAACTCTGTCGTCGCTAATGCCTCTAGCTACCTCCGAGTAGCACTAATATGAGCAGAGAATATAACTTATAGTCAAAATCTTGCATTGACTAGGCCTTTACCTCTGAGTAGACAATTCTATTGTCAGAATCACTACTCTGATACCAAAACTGTAGTGCCTTAATCTCGTAATCAATCGAATGTGTACAGAATCAATATGTAACCCCTTCCGTAATTATATCCGAAATACGCGATTAAAATGAAATAGAGACCAATAATAATTAAATAACATTTACTAACCCATCACATGATGGGGTTTTCACGAATACTTTTTGAAATCATTTATAAGCTTGGTCTCATATTCACATTTCGAATACAATTACTACGCGAAGATAAATCACATTCATATAAATATCAAAGTGCACAACTTAATCATCCCGGTAATGCCGGGTACATACATTCGCTAAAGATACACAGGGCAAAATTGCCCATTACAATTCTTCAAATCGGGACTACACAATCTCATCTCGAAGGAGTCCTAGCCGCTTCCTCCACGAGCCACTTGCCCTGTCTCCAGTCTTTTCTCCTCGATTTGCGTGCCAGCAACTCGGGGCTTCACATTCGATCCTACAATGTCAAATGTACTATTTAGACACTTCCATAGTGTTTTTGGGGGTTATATGAGGCTATATTGAAAATTTACTAAAATACCCCCGGGGACCCGGCCCGGCCCCGCCGTACCTGGTCCGGCTGTACTTTTCTTGAAATGTTGACATGGGCTATTCTAACATATTTTAGCCCAAGGAATCCATTTCCAGACTCATAATTATCAAATTCAATGTCAATTTACAAATTTACCCTTGGCAGCCCCACTTTAAGGGTTTCAGAGGCGTTTTCGAATTATGCTTTTTCGGCCTTTTCCGAAAAAGTGACCAACTGTAACCCCACCTAATTTTTACTCCTGAACTCAATGGAACCATCAAATCATTGAAAATCCAACTCTAAGACCCATTTATAGCCATAACCGAGATATACAAGTACTCCGGGGAAAATTGGGGTTTTTCGGTTTCGGCTCCGTAAACGTGTTTCTTTCTACTCCTAACCACTTTATTAACCATTACATTAGGTTACAACTAACATTAAGACCCAATTTGGGCAGCATAACCCCTAGGCCATGTCATTTCCAAACTTTACAAACAAAGACAATCCGGTGAAATTTCATCGATTAAATCAACCACAGCAGCCAGAACAATCAAAGATTGAAGTTTCGGAAGTTACCTCAAGCTCCCTTTGAATTTTACTCAATATGGCTGAACCCTAGCCCCTTTTAAACAGCAAAATTAAGCTTCAAATACCTTAATCCATGTAGAAGAGAAGCTTAGAGGAAGGATTACACAGGTTATGAGCTAAGTCATCGGAGAAATCAAGCTTACCTGTGAGTTCTTGCTCCTTCTCCCTCTAAACTCTCAAAACACTCTTTCCCTCTCTTCTTTGTGCAAAACCGACGGAGATGGCTGAAGAAGAAATGGGAAAGTGGTTTCTAATATCATGCTGATGTCACCTTACCATATGATGATGTCATAATTTTTAATTTCCCATTTTCGGATTTTTCAGAAATTCTGGCAGATTTTCTGCCCTAACTTTGAAAAATCATAACTAATTCTAGAAAAATAGAAATGAGATGATCCCAAAGCTAAATAAAATATATTTAAGTCCTATTTATAGGAAAAATATGAGCCATTACCAGAAAACACCACAAAATTCCAGAATTACACAAATTTCATCATTGCCCCAAAACAGAGTCCATTTTCGACCTCAAACTTTGGACAGTCATATCTCTCAGTTCCCAAAACAAAATGGCACAAATTATATGTCCATAATGAGGCTTGGGATGTGAACTATAAGACTGGAAAGTTTCATAATTGTTAGACACCATTTGGTCATTCAAAACGTTCACACAACCTGACTGCCCAGAATAGAGTTTCACTAGATAGAATTTCAGATTTTGCATCTTTGCTTCCAATGGTTCCATTTTCATACCAAACATCATTCCCACATAAATTTTTACAAGGAATCCATTGGAAACACCTAATCAATCAAATTCACATCACATTGACATGTTTTCACAACAATCTCAACATGTCAACACAATTCACATTCAATTCTTCCCTCTATTCTAAGTCAATTTGAATGTTAATCCACAATTGAACTCAAATACAACGTTTCGGAGCTGCTCACAACACACACGAATCACATTCGAGTGCCAAATCACATCATATTCTCCAAAAGGGTTATTTATCACTAACCACATCCACTTTTGGAGTCATTATCTCTTAATCACAATTTAGGATCTTGCTAAAATGGGGCTTAGCAGTCCACTTCTCTCAGGGTTATTCTTAACCTCGAGTCTCAAAATTCAGGGTATTACACAATATACTGTTCATATTAGCAGAGAATATAACTTATAGTCAGAACCTTGCATTGACTGGGCTTTTACCTCTGAGTAGACAATTCTATTTCCAGAATCACTACTCTGATACCAAAACTGTAGTGCCTTATTCTCGTAATCAATCGAATGAGCTTATGCACAATAAGTATGAACTACTTTCATAAAATTGTTTTAAATTCCCAACTTCAAGACAGAACTCAAACCTGTAATTGAGTGGGTGTTTCAGAATAATTTTCAAAATCTTGGGGAAGTTTCATTAGTGGTTTGCAACTTATTACTACTAATCGACTCTCATCTTTATTTAATTCAATCACAGTAATTCGCTGCTCATTTATTGAGCCAAATTATTCCTCTGCTCATTCTTAGTTCATTCATTTGTATATTCATATACATAATGTAGCCACACAGGGCTACCAGATTGTCTAATATAATACACAACATATCAATCTTCACTTGTCTACAATAGTTCCATCTTGCACAACTCCCTGCAGCACTCTTATGTACTTCATCACACCTGTATGGTTAGTTAGGGGAAGGGTGAGATTTGGAGTGAATCTCTGTAGTAAAAAAATGCTAACTATGCATACAAGATAATGCTTAGTGTATCACATGCTTACTTCATAAATTTATGCTAACATAATGACATATGCATGCTCGATGCTTTACATTACACTCATGGCCATAGCATAAGTACAATAAAGTTTCAATCATTCACATATGTTCCATACAATTCATCAAAGCAATAGGACATATCATCACAAAAGCATACTCATATCAAATACATACAAGTCAGGAGAGTTTAACTACCTCTTGTCTTCGTGTCCTCCTCTTATACCTTTTTCTTCCAATACATGCAAGTTTGGAGAGTTTAACTACCTCTTGACTTGCATGTATTTGATATATGTATGCTTGTGTAATGATATGTGTTATTGCTTTGATGAATTATATAGAACATATGTGAATAATTGAAGCTTTGTTGTACTTATGCTATGGCCATAAGTGTATTGTAAAGCATCGAGCAAGCATATGTCATTATGTTGGCATAAATTTTCATAGCAAGCATGTCATACACTAAGAATTATCTTGCATGCATAGTTAGTATTTTTACTACTACTATTTGCTCCGAATCTAACCCTTCCCCCAACCAACCATACAGGTATGATGAAGTACAAAAGAGTACTGCAAGGAGTTGCATTAGAGGGAACTATGGTAGACAAGTGAACATTGATCTATTATGTATTATATTAGACACTCTGTTAGCCCTGTGTGGCTGCACTATCTATATAAATATACAAATGAATGAACTAATAATGAGCAGAGGAATGATTTGGCTAAATAAATGACCAGCGAATCACTGTGATTGAATTAAATAAAGATGAGAATCGATGAGTAGTAATGAAGTTGTGAACCACTAAATAACGCATCCGCAAGATTTTGAAAATTATTCTGAAAAATCCACTCAACTAAAGATTCGAATTCTGTCTTATGGCTAGGAATTTAAAATGATTTTAAGAAAGTGGTTCAAAATTATTATGCATAAGCTCATCCGATCGATTATGAGAATAAGACATTGCATAAGGCAAGTATATGATGCACAAGTATTCATCTTACATGCATTGTCTGTAATGTTGGCTACTAAGATTCCCTCAAATCTCACCCCCACCACCATCCATATAGTATGGGAATACAAAAGAAAAGAATGCTAAAGCTGCACAAGAAGGAAAGAAGATGAAGAATTAAGAAAGAAAGAAAATGTATTAATTTACTGTATGTAAATTATTTGCATAGCAAGAACATATGCATGTATACGCAAGTACGAATATGCATAATTTTAAGTAAGCCATAACCAGGATCACTAAACTCACTACAACTAAGAATAAGAACTAGAAATAGAATGAACTTTGATATCTGGTAAGAATAATGGCTCAATAGCCGAAAATGAATAATAATCCCTAATAAGAATTGTATAGAAATGCTTCCATGTACATAATCAAGAGAATTAAGGAAAGATGAGTCACAATAAGTAGGGAACCATAGTGAACAATCTTTGAAAAGTTTTAAGTTATTCATAAAATCCCCTATAAAGTTAAGTTGGTAGGGTTATAAAGATTGGGGGAATAGTAATTGTCTTAAGACTTCTCCATAACTATGGATGATCTTAGTTAGATTAACTATATTTAAAGTCATATAGAATAAGAATTTTGAACCTTAGGATTAAGGTTGCATCTTTAGTGAAGCTTGAGGTTATAGATCCAGTATGAAGTTAATAATTGGATTATGATCCAAGAATCTCTTTTGAGCTTAGGTTTTTAAGAACACTGAAATGGCTTAGAGTTGTTTAAGGCATAGAATATAGTTAAGGATGCTCAATTGATGACTAGGCATGACCTTGAGGTTAAGAAGCAATGAAAGAATGTTATATATTGCTACTTTACCTATAATGATGTTTTAGTAATCTATAGACAAATTGAATTCAAGGCAGAAGAATGTCATAGATGCTTGACCATATATCCTAGTGAATTCAACCTGTGAACTAAAGAATAGCTGAATTGATTCTCTAGGTAAATGAATTGAATTGAATTGAATTAAATTGAATTGAGGTACTAGAATGACTTGAATGAATTAAGGTTTCTAGAGGTTGCTAGTTACTAATTTAGCATAGGGAAATATCCTGATCACAGAAAATTCCCTTAGAAAAAATGAATGAGAAAGTTGTTCCCTGATGGAACAGAGTAATAAAAACAATGAGAATAGTCATGAATTATGGTCTCATAGTCTAGATAGAGAATAGAATGTACAAGTAGCTTACAAATTCCCTGTGCGACCTGGGTACATTACCCTGGTATGTAAGGGAAGTAGTATTATGCCTGGAGTTGGACCGATATCGAAAGTCCATACAGCATAACCCTATATAAGATGGCAAAATATAGAATTGTTAGACAAAAGAGTTATGACCCAGTAAGTCGCCATGGGGTGCTCTAGTGCTATTATAGAAAGAAAGACAGAAAGAGAATGAAGGTAAAATAGGCTTGACAGAACAAGTCAAGTGAACTCTTGCTCTCGTATCTTACAAAATGGTTCTATACGTAGTATATATCTTCGAGTATATTCATTTCATGAATATATGGAGGGCAATTAGACCTATTGGCCAGCGTTTCCTTAAGTAGTCAGACCCATAAAATATTCAGAACTAGAAGGGCAAAAGTCCATGGTCGTAAGACCAAAAATTGCTGGGCAGCGTTTCAAAAAGGTTGTAAAGCCTGAGAATTATAGGAAGTATCCTGGAAATGGATGAAAGGCTGGAATAGAAGGGACTGTGTGTCCTGAAACTTTACCAACAGACCATTATCTTGTGAATGAATATGAATGCTTGAGAATGGATGGGTTGTTTTACATGCTTCATGAACATTACATAAGGGTATGAATGCCTTGAGTAGCAATAGTGGAGCCTGGAATGTATACAGAATAAATTACCTTCTTGAACAGTTGTCTGGTTCCTGAGTATTTGTGGAAATTAAATTTTTAACTGACCAATGCACCTGCTACTTTCATGAATTGTATAAATTGAATTGTGAACAGAATTTTGTAAAGAATTTTTAACCAATATATAGTGGTAATTTTTGAACTATGTTGTCTTAAAAAGAAGGGATCCTCAAAGGAACCCAAAATAGTAGGAGCAGAACAGAACTGAAAGAGGCCAGAAATTGTTGTAGAAATACTTGGTTGCTAGGATTTTCCAAATGAATTCCAAATTATTCTTTAATCACATTGCCATTGATAAAGCTCACTTAAAAGAAAGAATTGAATTAAAGAATTGAGAGACAAAATTTCTTAAGTGGGATGATATCTACAAGAGGATTGCATGGAGCTGTAGGAGAGGTTAAAACTCACATCAGTATTGAATATTCCCAATCCTAGAATGCAACCTGTGTGTGGTCTGTAAAGAATGAATAAGGCAACCTGTGTAGTCTACAGAGAATTGCTACCCGTAAGGTTTGCAATGAAGCGACTAGTATGGTCTGTAATGAAGTGACTAGTAACATTAGCAATAGAATAAGAAAGTAAGAAAGGATTGGGAAACGTCCTAGTGAAGCATGATGGAATGGGGATATGTGCCCCTCAACAGTCAAAACCTTACTAGATGAATTGCCCCATGAATTTGAGCAGCCAACGATTATATTTTCTTTAAAAATGTGAAAACACTATTTTTGTATGGTACGAATGTGAACAGGTACTACGACTACAAGAATTTTGAATATTTGAAAATCAGAAAAGTAGAATATGAAACACAATAAATGAATGAAAAAGCAGTGACGTAACTATCGTTGTTGATGCTTTAAATTGAAAAGTGGTGCAGTTGATGGTCTTGATTATACAGGAATAGAAACTGATAGAAGGTTTAGAAATCTGAACTTGTTAAGTCAGATAGTACTTGCTAGCTATAGTGCTAGATAGGAGAAAAGAAGTCTCAAAATTTGAATTGAAGAAGCTCAGACATAGGATAGATGGACAAGGTCTATTAGAATAGAAATAAAATTGAATGAGAAAACCTACAAAATTTGAGGTGTTGAGAATTTGGAATGTCCTCTAGAATTTGAGATGATCGCTAGAATTTGAGGTGTTAATAGAATGTATAAACAAAGAAATTAAACCCTCACTACAGTGGTCTTTGTTATGTATTATTTAGAATAAGACTAGTAGCAAATTTTTAGGACAAAATTTATTGAACAGGGGGAGAATTGTAACATTCCAAATTTTGGGTGTAGGAATCTAAGGATGGTAAAATACAAGAGTAAGTAGCTGAAGGAAAATCATAGGTGGCCGTTGGGCACAAAGGTTCCATTTTTTAGATTTGAGGGATCAAGATGTCGCATGGCTTCCGCAATATTCATGCCACGGTCCTGAATAGAATCCCAAGTATGCACTGATAAAGTAACTTTATTAAAGTAATATTAATAAAGTAAGCAATGATTACTCATGATGGCACGCCTTTTTTGTTGGCTAAACAAGAACTTGACATATGTTCCTTAATCATGACAAAGTACAAAGCCACTTTTGTGTTGGCCAAATGAAGAGGTGACAAGTGTTCCTCATCATTACACCACCTTTATGCCTTTTATGTTGGCATCCCTGGAGTATGCCACCTAGTACCTGAGTCTAGGGAATCCACCTGTCCCATGTCCAGTCAGCTACTTGACTTTCTCTAACACCAACCTGAGAGTTTGGGGAAATTGTCAGGCCTTTCCTTTCCCCTAAAATAAAGTGACACATGGATAGAGAAGAAAGAGAAAAAGAAGATTCTGGGTGGACATATGTCACTTGTTGGATTAATTACTTGACATATGTCACACTAAGGAGCTATCAAAAGCAAGATTAAATCTCCACCCTCCATCCTCCTTTATGATTTCGTCCAAGGCCTAAGAAGAAGAGAAAAGATGAGAAAAATTTCAAGAAAATATAAAGAAGAGAGAAGGAGAGTGAATAGTGAAAGTTCAAGAGAAAAGAATGCTGAAGATGAACAAGAAGGAAAGAATATGAAGAATTGAGAAAGAAAGAATGTGTATTAATTTACTGTATGTAAATTATTTGAACGATAAGAATTTATTTATGAATATGCAAGTACGAATACGTGTAATTTTAAGTAGTCATAACCAGGATTGATAAACTCATTGTAACTAAGTAGAAGAACTAGAAATAAAACGAACTCTGATATTTGGTAAGAATAATGGCTCAACAACTAGAAATGAATAATAATCTCTAATAAGAATTGTATAGAAATGCTTCTATGTACATAATCAAGAGAATTAAGGAAAGATGAGTCACAATGAGTAGGGAACTATGGTAAACAATCTTTGAAAAGTTTTAAGTTATTTAGAAAACCCCCTTCAAGTGTAGGTTCAAATCCTATATTGGAGTTGGGATTTGAAATTGTTTACCAAGAAATATCACTTAGTGGTTCAGATTCACTACAAAAGATTCATTAGAAGGATAATGTAACTAGGGTGTTACACATGGCTTCATTGCTAGTCATGAGGAACTTTTTCCTAGCCTTTAATTTCCTTCTCATTCATTTAACAAGTCAGATAGAAGAGAGAGTGAGAGAGTGAAGAGAAAAGATAGAAAGAGAGACCGAAGGTTGAGAGCTGGAGAGAGTACCAAGATAGTTTGTCAGAGAAGGAGAAAGGTTGCCAGAAATTCACATGTAACCTTAGATTCATACTTAGCTGAGTTTCTACTACTTTTTCCTAACATCTTTTAGTTGATTTGGTGGTGTTTTTGGGGATTAATGGTTGCTGAAATTTAGCTATCTTTGGCAAAGTGTTGTTGTCAACAAGAAAGCTTGAGTTATATGGATGCATGTCGGTTTTGGGGTCCTTTGGTTCTGTAAGATTGTCACCAAAAGTTATCTTGCATGTTGAGGTTTTTAGGGTCAAAATTCTAAGTCATAACCTATGATTTGAGCTTACATGTTCATTTTTCTTCTTGATCTCCCAAACTAAAAATATAGTACTAAATTCATGAGTTTGCATAAACTAAAACTAAAAATATTTGAGTGGGTTTGATTTAGTTTATTTGAGGATTAGAGATCTAAACATGTATCTTAAATGACAAATTCAAGAAGAGTTCATATTAAGAAGACAATTATGGTGTTTTTGAGGTTTTGGTGATAGGGGATCGATTCTGTAGTATCACTGAGATAGTCATAATTGGGTGTGGTTTTGACAAGGCTTATGGTGTCCTCTATCTATAAAGTTTGGCAAGGAAATAATACACATCCTAAGAGTTAAAATGAGTCCTAGAACACATTAATTGGATATCTAGAACAAACGTTATGATTTTTGGAACTTTGGACAGAAAACTGGAAACATTTTGCTTTCTATATTTTAGATAGTGAGTTAATATGCAAAGTCCATGGGGTTAACTTTGTATTTTGTCAGTGTGATTGTTTTTTCTTTTTAAAATAGACTTATAGAACTTTAAATAAAGTACTAGAACACAGAAATTGGATGTGTATATTGTAAGATATGAATTTTCAAAATTTGTGTAGGCAATCTAGAAAATTCTGACTCACCAAAGGGATAGTCAGTATACATGTTGGAATTTGGAAATTAGGTCCATGATTTAATACCGAACATTATTTTTCCTTTACAGAGCATTAAAAGAGATTTAAATAGGAACTTGAACCACCTTAAGTTATGATTTTTCGAAACTCCTTGAAAATTAGAGGCGGATTTTCAGCTAAGGCCAAAAAATGATAGTATTTTTAGGAAATTGAAATTAGTAATGGGTTGGAAGTTGGGGCTTTGAGAGAGACTGATGATGCCATGAAAGCATGTTAAGATGAGTATTAATTTTTCCTTATATGAGAAAAAGGAACCTCATCTATTAGTCAAAGTCATTCTTTGACCCGCATGACTGCTTTCTAATGATAAGTAGTGATGCGTCTCTGTCAAGACCAAAGAGGAGGCAAAGTAAAGGAAACACAAACAAGAGGAGCTAGCTAAGGAAGTAAGTTTGGAAGAAAGCTTCAAATATAGTTTGTGCTTGGTTGCTTGCATGTTTATTTGCTATACATATACCTTTAAACATGTAATATCCTTGCTTGAGTTTATGCCATGGCCATGTGTATTATGTACTTATAAGGTGTTGTTCTTGCAATGGCTATTTTCATGCTTAGCTTATGACCATTGCACATTATATATTGAGATTTCCTCAAATCTCACCCCTTGCTTCCATGACATACAGCAAGAGCAAGTACTTCTAGGGCAAGGGCATTATTGTTGCTGAAACTTTAAGAAGGTTGAAGATAAAGGAATTTAAAATAAATATTTTCTTTAAAGTTGGCTATCTGTTTAGTCATGATTCCTTTTAATATCAGTTATATATATGTATATATATGATTAGGCATGTAAGTACCCTCCATAAGGAGGAAATTTAAGGCTATGATTGTCTAAAGGTAAGAATCATCTACTGTGATGACAAAAGTATATTTATACATAGTTGATAGTGAATTTAAAGTATACTAGAATAGTAGCTAATCTATTTAAAAGATCAGGTAAATACATGAATTATGGCCTAGGATAATTATATGCCAAACTTATAAGTTATATGATCTTATAAAGATGAGAGCAGTGCAAAACTCTAATAAGGCTAATTATGGTTAAAGAATTGAAGACCTAAAAATAGAATCTCAAACCACTAAGTTTGAAGATATATTGAATTAGTTATGCGTTTTCAAGGATTCAAGAAAATTCATTATCTCCTAGTACCCAATCTTAAAGAAAAATTTTAAGATTTTAGCTTAATCAAGGGTACCTTTGGTCACAAGTGGTTCTAAAATGACTAAAATGCTATGATAAGTGACCCTAGACAGAGGTGTTACAACGTTTTAGTATCAAAACAGAGGTTCTAGCATGGATAGAATGCTCTACTCGTGATTTATTTTAGAAATCTACATTGCTTTAATGATTAATCTTGCTTAAGGTAAACTTGTTAGTTGTTCTTATATGGGAAAATATGCATTAATGAAGAATGAGTGATGATATTGAATTCTTTAGTGAATCTAAGACATAGAGGAGAGTTGTTAAGCCATGGTTTAGACAAAGCCCATAACCAAGTAAGAAATAGGTTACATAATAATGGTCCTATCAGAGTTATAAGTTTGAGTTGTGATTGCTCTAGATGAAATTTTTTTTAGTCTAATCATGTTTGTTGGTATTCCTTGCTCTTTGCATAGTTGATGATGTGCTAGATGCTTAACAAAAATTGCAACTCAGTAAAAAATTTTGAAAGGTTTATGTATGTTGAGTATAGTGATAGTTAGCATGATGGCAAAAGTGTGACGATATGAATAAAAGATGGTCAGGGATATGAAAGGTTAGAAAGAATAAAAGTTAGGCAATCTTAGCAAAATCCTTGAGGAAAGAAATAAAAGGAACTAAATAATGATGCTTAAGATGATTGTTATATTGAGAAATGGTATAGTTGAATAATTTTATTCCCTATAGTATTTAGGTTCTTAGTAAAGTTTAAGGCTAGATGGTATATTAATGATACCTAAGAGATACATGAATAGAGCAGGATACTCAAGTGAATGTGAATTTAAAAGATAGTATATCTATAAACAATGATTTGGTAATGGTGATCTAGTATAAGTATGATGGTAAGTAGTAAGAGCTTTTCTAAAAACATAAGAAATAACTGATTGCTAGATTATCTATGATCAAGGTCTTAGCTATAAGGTATTCCTAAGAAATTGGGAATAGGTTCTCTGAAATAAAGTTGATGTTGCCTAGTAAAAACAACATGTCCTCCAAAAGATAAAGAGAAGAAGGAAAAGAGGCTAAGGCAAAACAAGTTAGTTGAGATAAAGAAAGCCAAGCAACAATTGTAGTAACTCTTGCTCTCATGTCTTATGTAATTTTTTTGTACGTTATTTGTACCATCACTTATATTTGTTTCATAAATATATCGTTTGAGTATTGGGAAGTGTCCCAAGGTTGTAAGTCCCTATGTACACTATTACATGGGGTGTATCCCTAGCCTGTAAGACCTAATATGCATTCAATATGAGGATGTAAGTCCTAATGTGCATTTTTCTTAGGGTGTGTCCCAGGGCTGTAAGACCTACTATATAATCTGTGTTGTAATGGACTGTGTGTCCTAAGGCTGAAAGTCTCGTGCCTTTGGCATGGGGTATATCCCTGGGCTGTAAGACCTAATATCCAGCTGGTTGTATTAGACTAGTGTATCCTAAAGCCGTAAGTCTTATGTGTCTTTGGCATAGTGTGTATCCCGGGGCATAAGACCTTATATACTAGCTGTGTTGTATTGGACTAGTGTGTTTTAAGGCCGTAAGTCCTGATGTGCCTTTGGTATAGGGTGTATCCCTGAATTGTAAGACCTGATATATCAACTATGTTGTATTAGACCAGTGTGTCACATGACTGCTGAACATGCTGAATGCTTATTGGATAGTTTGTTTTGCATACTTCGTGAACATTGCATATTATATAAATAGAGTAAGTATCATGAGATAGGGCCTAATATGCATTTATTGTGAGGTTGTAAGTCCTAATATGCATTGTTGCATGGGGTGTGTCCCTGTGCATTAATTTATAGTGTAACAAAAAGTTAACTAGAGAAGAAATTAATTACTAAAGGAAGAGGGAATTTAGGCAGGAAAGTACAACTATCCTTCACTTTTGGGCTGTTAGATGTTGGAATACTTTATGTTACCCTATACTGCACTAAGTTATCAATTTGAGTCCTTAAATGCACATTTTGTTCTTGCATCAAACAAATTTGTTCGTGAAATTGTTCTTGCATTTGATGCTTGAAACAATTCATCTCTTCTCTCAGTTACAAAAAGTCACTTTTGTTGGATCACTTTTGGTGTTCAAAGTATGATGTCTATGTGACTGCAAAACCAGCACCCCGAATACATCCATTATACTCAGGAAAATGTAGCACTCTGCTCAGCAAATCATCATGACTAACATATTGTGCCAACTCTAGCATCTCTTGTGTCATTGATTGCTATCACAAAATAAATTACAACGCTATTAGTTTCACAAAATAGAATAATTTAAGTAAATCTAATTCTTTATTGTATAATCCAATACTTACACAATATTATGTAACTCTTCTAGCTTCTTCACTAGGAATTTCACCTGTTTAATTAGTGCAACCAGCCAGCAACAAATCATGTCATGCTACCTCTGTAATATTTGAATTTAATTCTTCTATCTGCATATCAAACTTAGTTGAAATTAAAAATTAGTCATACAAATTAGATATATATGAAATTATTATTAGTTCTTACTATTTTTTTCTCCAACTATGTATATGATACTTATCCTCTTGTGTAGTGATATGCCATGTTGGTCTCATTAAAGCAATTTTTCTCATTTAACTCCTATTTAGATCCAAATGATTCATATCAATAAATATTAATTACAAATTATTACAAGTAGTTGGTAAAGTCTATTATTACATTACCTATAATTCCTAAGTTGTATGTATTTTCAAAAACTCATCCCAAAATTCTTGAGTAATGATTCCATCATATAAATCTAGCACTATAAGAATGATATTCTCATTATCATCCCTTATGTAGTATTTTATGAGATCGGCATGAAACTTTCTCATAAGTATACTGGCTTTTCTTAGCACGTACCTCTCACAATCATCACCAATAAAAAACAAGAATATAACAAAAAAACCATAGATAATTTGTTAGATTGAAATTATATAAAACAAAACAACCCAAATGATAAAGTAATTAATGTTTTTCCTTGACTTCACCCTAGATGACATCCCTATATTTTTTCTCTAGTCTCCAATCCTAAGTTGTAATTGGGACTCTATCTTGGACTATAGTCCCAATGAAACAACAAAAGAAGCTTCTGTTATATCCAATTGGACATTCTTTGGCATTCCATTCAAGTGGAAACTTGATCCCCTTACTTCTCTATTTGATCAACTTGGCCATAGTGGTCCTAACATAAGTTATGCCCTCCTTAAATCTTTGTCTAGCAATATTAAAGAGAACATTGTCATTTGTCTCATGTTCAAAATTAAATCATCCTCATTTGGTGAACCCATTTTCCTACAAGTTAACTGAACAAAAAAAAACATGCATAGTGACAATCATGCCAATGAAAGTAAATTAATTTAAAATATATGAATAAATATGGAACATATAGGGAAAAAGTCAAGATACTCATTATCTTTTCCTCTTTCTTGTTTGGCTTAAAATTTTGTTTCTCATCATTCTTGTTGAATTGAGAATTGTGTTTCTCCTGAGTCTCATAGTTGTAGGAATTGATATATTGACTCCAATCCCTTCTTCATGATCATGTTTTATGTATAAATGTTCATCTTTATCTTTATGTACACCAATATCTTCTGAACCCAGCTTCTTAAAGTAAAGATCATCCTAAACAATATTCAATTATTCATTGCTTTCATCCTCAACTTGTTCTATATGATTTTTTTACTAGAGTATAATGGACTAATTCTTTTAGCAAGATCCAAAATGAAAAACACTTATTCTACTTGTGATGTTAAAATAAGATGATCATCTTTATACCTAACTTTAGAAAATTTCACTTGAACAAACCCTAATTCTTATGTCAACAATCCACTCTTGTTGCTAACCCACTTACATCTAAAGACAAGGACCCTAAACATAGAGTAATCTAACTCCTATATGCATTCAATGACACCAAAGTATGACATTGGTGTGTAGATAGGATTTAAGTCTTTAGCACTAGATCTATACCAAGACTCAGTACCAAGTGTTACCCTACTATTCTACATCGTGCTCCATGTATCATAGTCTTGTGCATAGCATATGTAACTATTGATTGCATAACTATTGTAAGATAATATATTTAAACTTGGTCCATTTGATAACCATATCAAGTTTTCAAAAACTAAATCAAGATTTTCTACATCTCATCAATAATACACCTTTTTAACCAACTTGAAAAATATTAATTGTGTCCTTTTGTTATCAAATTTTCATTCATATCACCATATAAGTCTCAAAGAGCATCGTTGTCTTCTTTAACAAATAGTTCGACCTCATATGAGTTATATAGTACATAGAAGTAAGCTTGCTTCCATTTAATCACTAATATGCTAATACATTACTCCAACTTGTTCCTTTCCAGATCTTCATCCATCATGATGAGACTTCAAGATACCTACAAGGTCAACATTTGATAGAAAATTAGCACGGAAGTCACTTGCTTCTTCAACCAAGTACCGTTCAATAATATAAACCTCTGGTCGATATCTATTTTTCACATGCCATTTTAAAATTTTTATAAATCACTCATTTAGGTACATCTCAAATACACTAGACCTTACATTTGAACCTCTTTGACTAAGTGTAGGTTATATAGACCATAATATCAAAAAAAGGTGAAAAATATATTTCAAGTTCACATAGTGTACAAACAGTTAGCCTTTGAAAATCTAGCAACTTTGTTAAATCAACCACTTTACTACAAAGCAACTTGAAAAAATATGCAAAGTTTAGTGATAGTGTTTCTTACTTTTTGGGGTAAAATGGACCATGTACCAACTAGTGAGAAATTTTGCATGAGCATATGGTAATCATGAGATTTAAGGTTCTTTAACTTCAACTCTTTCACTGATACAAGGTTCTTTACATTTGAAATGTAGCCCTCTAGAACTTTAATTCCTTATAGAAATTTACAAAACAATTTTTTCTCTTTCCTCAATACAGTGTAAGCTGCTGGAGGTAGATAAGTACGGCGCCCTTGCTCAACTGATGCCAACTCTTCTCTTATTCCCAAGTTTACTAAGTCCAACCTCACATTGACACTATTATTTGCACATTGAGTATTGTGCCAATTAGACTATCACAGATATTTTTTTCTATGTGCATCACATCAAGAAAATGTCTCAATTATAAAGACTTCCAATATGGAAGTTCAAAGAAAATAGACTTTTTCTTCCAACATCTTATCCCGACTTGTTTCACAAAAGACTTGCTGAAATCATTATTTAAGTTTTTTACCTTTATAAAAACTTGAGCGCCTATCAACATCTTCAGTGAGCTACCTTCTTCTAAATCACCATTAAAAGCCTTTTTCCACTTCATCCAATGATGTTTCATTGGTAAGAATCTTTAATGTCCCATGTAGGCATTTTTCTTAGATATAGTCGCACTAAATGAGAGTTATCTTCACATATAGGGCACGCTCAATATCCTTTAATAATGTATCCAGACAAATTATCAAAATTGGGGAAATTGTTAATTGTGCCAAATAACATAGCTTTCAAAGTAAAACTTTCTTCCCTATACCTATTATACATATTGACGCCTTCTTCCCAAAGCAGCTTTAAATCATAAAATAAAGGAGCCAAATATACATCTATATCATTCCTAGGTTGCCATAAATTAACAGAGACAGCATCATAAACTTATGTTTCATGATCAAATGAGGAGGGAGGTTATAAATTATTAATATCATAGGCTACATGCTTGTGTACTACTCTGAACTATATTTGGATTGATTCCATCAGTTGACAGTGTAAGGCATAGTTTCCTTACTTTATTTTACAAAGTCAGGGTACTCATGATCAATTTTTTCCATTGAGGAGCATATGTAGGGTGCCTAAGCTTGGTATCTTCAATCCTTTTATATGCATGTCATGCCAACTACTTAGCAATCTCTAATTACTATAAAGTCGATTGAATCTCAAAATAATGGGAAAATACCATATGACCTTTAAAGGACTTTTTCCTTTCTTCCCATATCGAAATGCATTGTATTTAGGGCACTTCCATAATGTTGCATACTAATTTGGAAATAAAATGCAATCATTAGGGCATGCATGTATCTTCTTATAACCTATACCAGTAGTAGAGCAAAGAATTCGCTTTGCCTCATATGTCTTGGTCGCAATTTCATTTTCTTTTGGAAGCATATCCTACAAAAGTTCAACCAATGCGGTGAAATCCAAATCACACAAACCATAACGCACTTTAAAGTTTTACAATTTCAACACTACTAGCAATCATATGTATTTAATACTATCCGCATATGATGGTTTCTCTACATTGCCTTTTAACTTCCCAAATTCTTTAGGACAGTTATAAATCACCCATTCGACAACATTTGGCATTTCTTCAAGACCATCATCTTCATCACACATGCTTGGGTCAAACTCATTCGAAGCCCCACTTGTGGTATGACCCTTATAACTATATACGTTATCCGTCTTACTATGGCTTTTTCATAGTTTAAATGTTTGATCAATACCATGACACACTAAATGATCTAGCAAATCAAGTGGACTAATCTACTTTCTATAACAACAAGATAAGTAAGGATACAAGATTATGTTAGGATCTTTTGTATGCCCAATTATAAATCTAAAAAACTCTTTCACACTATCTATATATTCCCTTGAACACCGATCATTTGACATCCATTTTTGATCCATCTATACCTTCAACTTATTTTGGAAAAGTGCTTAGTTGCTTGACTATTGCATTTACAAAATACTTTTATGTTTTGTTCTTTTTTAATAAAATTAGTAGTATAACATCTTAGAAATAGAAGTTTTTCATGTCTTAAACCCTCTCTTTTAATTAATAAATAATCAATCAATTAATCCAATATATCACAATAATGTTTCAAGCCTCATAACAAAAGAAATCATATTTGCCAACACATTTTATAGGTAAATTAGAAAGCATTACAAACCAACAAATAAAATACAAGTGTTAAAAATAAATAATTATTTTACTGATGCAACTCATCAATAACAATTACTGCAAGAGCTAAAAATTATAACTACTATATATTTTCACATACAACCTATATATAACAACATTTAAATTTATCTCAATTATTTTTCAGCCTATAAAAATGTGATAATTTGTTCATATTTAATAATAAATTAAATATAAAAGATATTGAGCAAATTAAACTATTAACTACTAATAAAATTAAATTTGTAAGCTCAAATATTAAAAAACATATAGTGTATAAGAAGCTTAACTTGAGTGAACTGAAACTTAAACCACAACACCTGGAAAAATAAGTTTGTAAACAAAAAAATAGAAAGAGAAAGTGGTTGCAGCTTTAAAATTTAAAAAAAAAACAAAAAAAAGGGGAGTGGGTACTTATGGGTAGCTAGGGATGAAGGAAATGGGACCAAATCACCAAAGGAAATGAGGAAGGAGGAGGAAGTGGGGACTGTTTGGAAGAGAAAATGGGAAAAAGCAAATGAGGAAGGAGGAGGAAGTGGGGACCAAAGGTGGAAATGGAGAAGGAAAAGGGAGTGGGGACTAAGAGGATAAGAGAGAGGATGAGGCTATTGGGAGTTATGAGCATGTATAAAGAGGAGAAAAAGGGAATGAAGACCAAGAAGATAAGGGAAAGGAGGAGGATACGGTGCTGTTACAAATTAGGGAGCCGTTGGAACTGTTGAAGCAGGGTTAAGGAGGGAAATAATAAAATACCTTATATAACGCTTACTGACGCATGCACTATAGAAGGCTCTAATCAACTGTCACTACTACAAGGAAGAGATTTTAATTCCCTAAAAAATGTCCATTTTTTAAAAAGGGAAGTAAAAAATAAATGCAGTAACATTTTTGTAATTTTGGGCAAGAATTTTGACAAATTTGGGGTCCCAAATAAAAATTCAGATGTCTAAAGTACCATTTTAGATATCCTAATCCAAAAGGGATGCTAAAAGTAGGGCTTTTAGTGCCAAAAGCCCTCCTTTTGCTATCCCTTTTGACATTTAAGATGCCTAAAATGGTACTTTAGACGACCTAATTTGAATTTGGGATGCCTAAAGAGTACCTTTAGGCATCCCAATATTATAGGATACCTAAAGGCTGCCCCAATAAATGTCCAGTCTTTTGTTATTCATGTCGAAGTACTAGTCTGAGTGAGTCCGTGCACTATCACCTGTGACCTCCAAAGGCAATCTATCTCACACCTCAATCCCTCTCTATTATGACCTCATTTCATTTTCACACCTTCGTCCCTCTCCTCTGCGACCTCTATTCTTCACTGTGAAAAAGGACTTTGGCAACCTGTCTCATTCTCTTCGTACTTTGTTCACCCTTTCTAAAGCCATTAACCCACAACCTCCTTTCAATCTCACACCTCTGTCACTCTCCGCTAGCTCCTCAGCCTCCTTTCATTTTCTCATACCTTCATCACTCTCTGCTAGCTTGAGAACTCCTTTCATTTTCTCATGCTCTAATCATTCTCCAACACACACATTCTACTAGGCCCATCATTCTCACCTCCTTTGACCATCCCTCTCACCACCATCAATCCTTTCTCCTCAATGGCACGAACACTAAGCTCCTCCCTCTCTTTCTCTCCCTCTACACTATCAGCCCTCTATCCAAGTTTGGTTTTTTTTAATAAAATGCTTTGTATTTTAAATTATGTAGCTTTGAATTTCAAATTCAGCATATTACAGAAATGGTGATGAGTACAACACTTGGATCGTATTTGATTCTTGAATTCAATGGTTATAGTTTATAATCCTGATAAGACAAACAATTCATTATGACCACATGAACTTAATCAATTGTGATGTCATTTTATATGTTTGGACTTTGAAAAAACTTTCGCCTACCTTCACATTTATATTTTTTTCCTCTTACAACTTTTTATTTCTAGCTCCATCTTTATAATTAAGAAAAATCAAATTGAGAGTTTTTCTTTAGTTTAGATACAATAAAGCTAGAATCAAATAATATTGGATAACAAAAAAATTAAAAATACTGATGCAGATTTCAAATTTTCCAAATTAAACAAAATGTAAATCATCCTAATCTGCAAATATTAGGACATATTCTCTATATATGTTTGTACATAGACACATGTATAAGTATGGGATGAATAGGACATAGTTCTAAACCTTCAAGGAAAGGGCAAGGCCAATTATAGATAGAATCCCACAATTTTATAAATATGTCAGTATTATATAATATTTTAGAGCAGCAAGATCCATCATCACTGTTTTTATAAAAAATTATTTTATTGCAAAATATTTAGCAAACAATTTTATTGAAGAATTGGAACTTGATAAAAATTTAATTATTTAAAGAATTATTTTTTGAAGTTTCAAAATTAAGGCTTTTCAGCTTTCACTATTACTCTTAGTCCTTAAAACTTAGCAATCATGCCTCTGAAAATTATAATTTAAAATACTTTTGCAATGTCAAAAAGGGACTAAGTTGTAACTTTAGGAAACATGATAATTTTGAAAAGTATATATTCAACTTTTTTATATCATCTAATAAGTTTGTTTCTTTTTTCTTTTGGGGGTGAGTGGGAGGTAAAAACAATGGATGATATAATTTGTGATTGATGAGATTTCAAAGTGACAAGAAGAGCTATTGTCTTTATTTTGATTTTTAAAAGCAATGGATGAGAATAAAAAGAAATTTGTGCCCTCTAACCGACGGGTGATGCTCCTATGGCAACCAGTGAAGAAGATTAAGATAGCTATAAGTACATTCATTAAATTATGTATAGTTTTAAAATATACACTCATTAAATATATTCCTTTATGAAGAAAGAAAAAAATTAAAATGTTTTCATTCCTTTAATGATATTGTTGAATTAAATTACTGATGTTGTCTTGAATTGCCTCATTTAGTTAGTTTTGTTTAAACTAAGTTGAAATGGTTTGTTATTGAAATTTTGGGTGTCTCACTTTTAAGGAGAGATGCTACCAAAACATTTTTAAAAAAATTAGTAAAAGGAAATCCCTTCGTTGACAATTGTTCTAAACTTCAGTGTTGTTGGAAATAGCTTATGTGGGAATAAAATGGGTCATAGTTGGATGAATTATTTGAGAACTAGTGAAAAATATGAGAATGAGGTGGAAAAGTTAATTAAATTTGCTAAAAGGAATGCTCCTACAAAAAATGGGATGTATTTTTATGTTTGTCTCAATTGTTTAAATGAGAGTCAACTGGTTGTTGATGATATAGAGGATCATCTACTTTATGGTGAAATAAATCTTCAATACACAAGGTGAATATGGAATGGTGAGGAAGTAACTGCTTGTTTGTATTACAAGAAGAAAGTTGTGGATGGTATAGATGAAGACAGAATGGAGAAAATTATTCATGATGTGGAGGTAGAATCCTTTACGCAATCACATGAATAATACAGCCTATGAAGTGATGCAGAGACACCATTGTACCCTGGGAGTAACTATACACGGTTGACAGGAACCTTGCATTTGGCCAACTTAAAGGTAACTTATGGGTGGACCAATAGTAGTTTCATATTGCTACTTGAATTGTTGTATAAAATGTTTCCAGACAATAATGTACTTCCAAATCATATGTATGAGGCCAAGAAAATCTTGTCTACAATGGGTATAGAGTATAAAAAGATAAATGATTGCCTTAATGACTGTGTATTGCACAGAAAGGAGTATGAAGGTCTTATGAGTATTTGAAGTGTAAAACTTCAGGATACAAAGTGAAGAAACATAGCGGTTGTGGCGATGAGACAACTAAAATACAACCTTTAAAGGTGTTGTGGTATCTTCCAATAATACAATGGTTTCAGCATTCATTTATGAGTGTAACAAAAGCGAAGAAGTTGAGATGGCATTCTAATGAAAGAATATCTTAAGAAAAATATCTTCGGCACCCATATGACTCTCCACAATGAAAGAAAATAGATAAAATGTTCCCTCAATTTGGTAGTGAGCCAAGAAACCATTGGCTTGGGCTTTGTATAAATGGAATCAATCTATGTGGAACTCTTAATAGCATATATAATATGTGGCCGGTTCTTCATGAATATACAACTTAACTCCCTGGCTATGTATAAAACGCAAATATATGATGCTTTCTATGATGATTTTTGGACCAAAACAGCTAGGAAACGATATCGAAGTCTATTTGGCGACTTTAATTGAGGACTTGAAGAAGTTGTAAGAGGAAGGCGTAGATGTCTTTGATGCATATAAGGAGTCCTTCAAGCAACGTGTAATGATTTTCACCATGACAAATGACTTTACTGCATATGAAAATTTGTCAAGGTATAGTGTGAAGGGGCATAAAGAATGTCCAATATGTGATTCATGGAAAATTGAATAAATTTTGTGACCTCTTTTTGGGTTCTATATTGAATTTAACAAATCCTTTTTTCATTCTGTAATCATTGGGAAAATTTAAGCCCTAGTGCATATTTCCACACAAATTCAAAATGGTGAGAATGATTGATCTTTTGCCCTCTATTAGCTCAAAACATGGATAATGTCATTCGGGGGAAAACTGATGAATTTTGTAACTCCTTTTTGCGTTTTGGAATGCTTGTGAAAAATTTGAGTCCTAGTGTGTGTTTCCACAAAATTCTGAGATAGTGAGAAAATTTGACCCTTTAAAGTGACTTTCTCATTAGCTTCTCTCATAGTCACCTCATCCTTTTCTACATCAATCAAGGTTCTAGTAGTTGCTAGGAATGGTCTCCCTAATAGCATATGTACTTCTTTATCTACCTTAAAGTCAAATACAATAAAATTCTACTGGAAATATGAACTTGTCAAACTTTACTAAGACATCTTCTATAATTCCATGAGGTTGAGATAGACTTTTGTGAACAAACTAAAGAGTATCTATAGTTGGATAAGCTTTACCCAATTCCAATTGGTTGTAGATAGACAGAGGCATGAGATTAATACTAGCTCCAAGGTCACACATTCCTTTCCCCAAGAAGTTATCTCTAATGTGGTAAGGAATAGAAAAACCCCCAAGACTCTTCAACTTTGGAGGAATTTGATTAATTTTATCAGTTAAACTCTTAGTTATAGCAACTACCTCGAACTCACTAAACCATCTCTTCTTAGATAGAATATGTAATAACCCAAAAATGGGATTAAGGGCTAATGACTCCAAAAGTGGATGTAATTGTTGTTGAATAAACACTTTTAGAAAATGTGTAATGGGAATTTGGATATTTTAATGACTCCAATGGATTCCTTGTGAAAATTTATGTGGGAATGATGTTTGGTATGAAAATGGAACCATTGGAAGTAAAGATGCAAAATCTGAAATTCTGTCCAGTGAAACTCTATTCTGGGCAGTCTTCTCGTGTGGATGTTTTGGTTAGGCAAATAATGTAAGAAAATTATGAAACTTTCCAGTCTTGAAGTTCACCTCCCAAGCTTCAAAATGGACATATAATTTGTGCCATTTCGTTTTGGGAAATGGGAGATATGACTGTCCAAAGTTTGAGGTCGAAAATGGACTCTGTTTTGGGGCAATGATGAAATTTATGTAATTCTGGAATTTTGTGGTGATTTCTGGTAATGGCTCATATTTTTCCTATAAATAGGACTTAAATATATTTCATTTGGCTTTGGGATCACCTCATTTCGATTTTTCTAGAATTCGTTATGATATTTCAAAGTTAGGGCAGAAAATCTGCCAGAATTTCTGAAAAATCCGAAAATGGGAAATTAAAAATTATGACATCATCATATTGTAAGATGACATCAACAAGGAATTAAAAGCAATTCCACCATCTTCATCAGCCATTCCCGACCCCATTTCAGAAAAAAAAAACGTGAGAGAGAGCTTGGAGAAAAGAGAGAAAAAGAGGAAGAAATCTCACAAGGTTAGCCGATTTCTCCAACGATCTAGCTCCTAACGCATATAACTCCGACTCTAAGCTACTCCTCTTTATTCTTTAAGGCTGTGAAGCTCAAAATTTGGTGTTTCAAAGAGGCTAGGGTTCAGCCAAATTTGGGAAAAGCTAGTGGGAGCTTGAGGTAACTTCCAAACTTTCGTATATTGCTTATTCTGGCTGCTATGGGCAATTTAATCGGTGAAATTTCGCCGGATTGCCATTGGTTTTAAATTTTGGAAATTGAGTTTTCTAAGGGTTATGCTGCCCAATTTTGGTTCAAATGGTAGTTATAACCTAATGTAATAGTGAATAAAGTGGTTAGGAGTAGAAAGGAACGCGTTTACGGAACCAAAATCGTAAAACCCTGATTTTCTCTGAAGAGCTCATAAATTTCGGCCAGCTCTAGAAATGGGTCTTAGAGTTGGATTTTCCATGATTTGATGGTTCCATTGAGTTTAGGAGCGAAAATTAGGTGGGGTTACAGTTGGTCACTTTTTCGGAAAAGGCCGAAAAAGCATAATTACGAAAACGCCCCTGAAACCCTCGAAGTAGGGCTGCCAAGGGTAAATTTATAATTTTACATTGAACTTGATAATTCCGAGTCCGGAAATGGATTCCTTGGGCGGAAATATGTTAGGATAGCCCAGATTAGAATTTTGGAAAAAGTGCAACCGAACCGGGTACGGCGGGCCCAGGCCGGGTCCCCAAGGGCATTTTTGTAAATTTTCATTATAGACTCATATAACCCCAAGTAACACTATGGAAGTGTCTAAATGGTGCATTTGGAATTGTAGGATTCGATATTTGCCGCCCTCGGGAGCCAACTACGCCGAAGGACGTCAGGAAAGGACAAGGTAGTGACTCTCTCTCTTATACTTTATATAATACACTGTATGTGTGTTGTAACACTGTTTTATGATGATTTCTGATGTTGCTGCGGTTACAGCTGGTGATAGCTGTCGTTTACAGCGCAAGCTGTCGTTTACAACGTAAGCTGTCGTTATTGTGATTACAGCGTAAGCTGTCGTGATGCTGATTACAGCAAGAGCTGTCGTATTGTGTATACAGCCGTGAGTGATGTTGTTTGTGGTGAAAACCATGTATCTATGTGATGCTGTTGTTGTTGCTGGTTTTGATTTATATACATGCTTTGTAATTATACATTGTGTGAGTGGTTTGTTACTACTGGGATTCTCTCGAATCTCATTCTTTCCTATGACTAACCTTTCAGACAGGGAGTGTGGCTCAAAAGAGAAGCGGCCAACCCGGAGCACTTAGGATCTTTAGTGATACTAAGGATTTTTGAGATGTTGGTTATCTATTTTAAACTCGGGATTACTGTATATTTTGAAACATGAAGATCATATTCAATTTTGGATGTGTAATCCCCTAGTAAATACTTATAAACCCTCAGGTTATATATATGTATAGAACCCGGGAGTTGCCGGGGATTTAGCTATCCACTCTGATATGTGAATGTAAATCAACTGCACAGGTAATTATATTCGAATGTTTAAAATGAGACCAGGATAGGGGAAAGATTTTGAAAGATTTTTGTGAAAACCCTACGGTATAGTAGGAAGTTTGAAATGAATTTAAACTATCCGACGGTCTCTAAACCGACTTAATTATGCATTATCGGAATATCATTACGTGTTAAAAGTCAGGGGGTTATAGAATATCCTTCATAAACTTAGCATACTTAGGAATTTGTTCTAGAGCTTCAGCAAATGGTATGTTCATGTAAAATTGCTTGAACATCTCAATAAACTTCTTAAATTACCAATCATATTGATGTTCCTTAAGTTATGAAGGAACTGTAAGGAGGCATATACTTTGAAAAAGATGTGTGGGTCTTCTCATCTATATTCTTAGGTGCAATAGGTTTTCCTCTAACCACATAATCAGTGTTTTCCATAGCTTCCTTTCTTATCTCACTATTATCCTCTTTAACTACAATCTCTTCTTGTATTTCATCTTCTTGTTTAGTAGCAACCTTATTACTAGCACCCCTTTTTACTCTACTAGGTTTAGGATTGTCAGCTAATTGCTTTCTACTTCTTAAAGTCACTACTTTGCATTCTTCCTTAACATCCCTTTTAGGATGGGGAATGGTGTTACTAGGTAGGCTATTTTTGTTAAAGGCAATCAATTAAGAAGCTATTTAGCCCATTTGTATCTATAAATTTCTGATGGTAGTATCATGAAGAGTAACCTTACTCATTATAATTCTTCACTCTTGATAAGTTGACTAGTAGAAGCATAATGATTAGGTAGGTTCTATTTTGGGCCACTCTTCCAAGAGAAATTAGAATGGTCCCACCTACACTAGTTGTAGGTGTTAAAATAGGGGTTGTCATAAGGATATCTCTTACTATTGTTAAATAATGTACTATCTCTATAGTATGGAACAATCCTCATAAGAATGCCTTTCTCCACAAGTTTCACAAAAGAGGCACGAGGTCTATGTAGCATGAATGCCCCTACAAGAACTCTTCTCTATCTTTATTTCAAATTAATCAAACATCTTGGCCATAGCTGCAAGTTGAGTGGCAATGTCCACAGATAGATGAGAAGTATTTGGCTTCTTATAAGTCTTATACTCAGATCGTGATTTATCATATAGTTGCATGGTACTAAAGGCAATCTCATCATATAACTTTCATAACTCAGACACTCTTTTCTAGTCAATCCCGCCATTACAAGCATTCTTGAGCATAAAGATAGTAAGTTCATCTGATCCAGTTCAAAAAGGTTCTAACAACATATAAGTCAATTGATTATGATTAAGGCAGTTGCGTCACATTTCTTTGAATCTCTCTCATGCCTTATGGAAGAATTCACCAAGTTCTTGTGCAAAACCCAATACCTCAACTCTTTATATCGCTCATTAACCTTTAGAATAAATCTTTCTTTGAATTGAGATGCTAGTATGTCTCATCTAGTGATGGAATTGCGAGGTAGAGCTATGAGCCAAGCTTGTGCCTTCTTATCTAAAGACATAGGGAAGTTTCTCAATCTCAGTACATCATAAGACACTCCCTGCTGCTTAAAGTTTTCACACACTTGAATAAAGCTTGTCAAATGCCCAGTCGGCTCTTCATTTTGATTTCCCAAATATGGGCAATCATCTAGAGCATTTGAAGCATAAATGGCTTCATCTTAAAATTTATAGCAGTAATAGCTCAGAATTGGATGCTAGATTGATAGGTGGCACTCTCTTGTTCCCTATACTCATCCAAAGTACGATCCATATGATCATCATTAAGGTTTCACATAATGCTTGGAGTGGGTGAGTTTGGTTCCTTCAAATATTCCAAATCAGAATTAATTTCCTCTTCTTCAAAATGACATTCTTTATTAAGGTCATCAGGAAGGACTACCAAAGTGCCTTGCATATGTCAAGAGTTACCTGTAAATCCAAATAACAATTGGTGGCAAAATCCTATTAGCTGTCTAGCTTAACCAAAAGTGAATGGGTCGCATGTAGTATATAAATATCTTTCCCACAAGGACTATAACAAAAATGAGTTGATTATCTCAATTAAGTTCTTAATTTGGTTGAGTGAGAATATTTTAAGATTTAAGTTGTTTAAAAGAAAGTATGTTTGACAATTTTAAAGTTAATACTTTTCTTTAAGATAGGAGAAGCCTAGGATTATTATCTCCCCTGTATTTCAAAAGTGCTTAATTAGATTCCCTTTTTATTTGAATCCTAAAATCAATTATGTTAACAAAGGACACTATTATACCTATAAATGCTTTCACCAGTCTCCAAATGTCAAACCCCTTAACATTTAGATATTTGCAAGAGTAATAAAGGCACAGTTCCACAGGCACACAAAAATAGCATAAATATACTGATACTGAGCACTTGTTTACAATACAAAAAATCCCCATAGGGTTTGAAAAATATATACAGATCCTCAAAATTCATAAAATAAACTAGGGATAACCAACAACAACTCTTACTTGAATCGGTGCCCTCAAATGCTGGTATTTACTATCTTGCCCTTAAAGCTGCTAGCTTCTACTGGAATATTTTTAAATATTGAAAATCGTGAGATTCAAATGAATCTCAGTAGTAACAGACAATCATTCATAGGAAATAAGATAAATAAATATGCCAAGTGCCATATAATGCAACAGAATAATAATACCACAACACTCATAATAAGTATGTGCACGTATTTAGCGCCAACCACTGTTAAACCCCATACATGTCCATACCTCAACTAGGCTCATGACCATAGATGGGGCAATGTACCCTCTTGGTACTATGTATCATAACTAAATCCCCTTAGGTCGTTGGGTACTTGAGCCTTCCCCCAGAACAGTACTTTTGCTTTTCCAGCACCAGTTAGATACTGTGTGTGCATTATTATGCATATCATAGAAGATGGCATACATAAAGCATATATAAGATCACATAGTGTATGAAGGATAGAGTTACTACCTTAAATCCCTTTTCAGCTCACAAACCGTTCTAAGCCCAGTCCCAACTTAGGCAACTATCCAGTCCTAAAATTTCAAATTTACAAGAATTGAGTTCATACTCATTCATATACTACTCTGAACTATTTTAAACTCATTTTGTTAGTTATCTTAGTTTAAAACTACAAAATGACGAAAATACCCCTAAGGACGCGATCCAAGTCCCTTTGTACCCAGTCTAATTGTACTTTTTCAAAAATTATGACCCAGGCTATTCCTACAAATTTTTGCATGTAGAATCCATTTTTGACCTCATATGTGCCAAATTCATTGCCAAAAGCCAATTTTGCCCATAGCAGCCCCTAACTTAGGGTTTTAGGGATCATTTTGTCATTTCACATTCTAATGCTTTTCACACTTCACACTTAACATAGACCCTATATAATTTTCCCTTATAAACATAATGGAACTATCAAATTGATGAAATTCTAGCTCTAACCCTCAGTTCTGGGTATGGCCAAAACTTGTCCAAGAAAAGAGAAATTGTGAATTTCTTGATTTAACCCTTTAAACACCTTCATTTTCACTCCTAATCACATGTTTAACCATCTAAATGATGATTAATCATGATTTGTAGAAATTTGAACAACATAAGCCCTAGGGTTTCATCATCCCAATTTTACAAAATCAACCAAACCAGCCACAAATTAAGCCAATAACAACTACAAAAATATCATAATTAACAAGATAATCAAGGTTCTTGAGATTACCTCTTGATTCCTCTTCTTTCTCACTCTAGGCATACTCTCTCTCCTCTTCTTTCACCTGGATTCTTGCTTGTTAAACATGTTATTCAAGAGGGAAAAGAGATTAGAGGAGCTTTTCTATGATTTTAGCGGCATAAACACTTGAAATTAAGCCTACTTACCTTGATCTTTGCCTCTTGAACTCTCATGTTCTTGTTATTTCTTTAAAGCTCTCCGTTTTCTCTTGATTTTTCTCAACTTGGACGAAAATGAGGCCTAGGAAAGAGATGATGATGCTTTAAAATAGCCTATTACACCTCCTTTGGAATAATATATTTTAATGCTAATTTTTACCATGTGCATTTTACTTTTATGACTTAATCTTTTTACTTGGCTAGGGATAATTCCACATGGCATATTTAGCTACCAAGTAAATATTTTCCTTTCAATTTCCCCATTTGACTGAAAATTCAAAGACAAAGGGAAATAATAAATAGCTTCTTGCATTTGTCATAATTCTCTTTCCTCAAATAATTAATTACTTCATAATTTTGACTTTTCAAACTTTATTTACTTGATCACAATTGCTCTAAATTTGGATATTTATCTCCAAATATTTATTTTCCCTTTATTTTCTTTATTTGGCTGAAAATGGCCTCATGAAATTGGGAAAATAATTTATCTCTTCGCTTTATTGGAAAATAACCAGTTTTCCAATACAATTTTGTATTTAATTGTGGCTTCTTCATTTTTCTCTCTTCTTGGCCAAAAATCGGCCTTATTATTAGGCCAACAATTGTGCTTTTTATTTCTAAAATTTAGGCTTTAATAATGGGCATTTTGGAAGATAAAAATTGGCTTTATGTCTAGTGTTAGCCCATATTCATGTAACCTCGAGTAGAGATGTCAAACCCCTTAACATTTCGATATTCACAGAGTAATAAGCACATAGTTCCGTGACACATACAAAAATAGCGGAAACAAACTGACATTCAGTACTTATTTACAATACAGGAAATTCCCATAGGGTTTGAAATATATATATACATACATAAATGTACAGAGTGCTCAAAAGAACCAAAAGTACAAACATAGAAAACTACAAAGCTCTGGTATACACTGGGACTATACATACCGGTTGCCCCTGCCTTGCCCTTTGAGCTACTACCTCAACTCTAAGGTTTTTCAGTTTGAAAAAATGTGAGATTCAAACGAATCTCAGTAGCAATATGCATTTTAGACATATAAAATGAGAAAATAAATATACAATACACCATGTCATGTAAGATGATATAATGTTGTGTGTACACTGTTCAAGGCCAAATAACTATTTACAACCCTAGCTGAACTCTACACATTCGTTGGGTCCCAACCACAACTAGGCTAATAAGCGTATCCAAGACATTGTGCTCATGTTACAGAAAATGGTATACTCAAACATATAATACTCACATAGTATATGCAAGAAAAAGTTATTACATGACTTCTTTCTCAATTCCTCAGTCGGTCCTAACCTTGGCTTTGGTTCAGGAAATTTCCAGTTCGTATCCAAATTAAAGAAAACAAGTAACTTGTTATGACTTGTAGTATTACTACCTTTAACTCAAATTCTACTGGTTATCTAATGTAGTTATAATAGTTTTTGCACATTGCAATTTCACTATTTCCAGAAAACTAGCAGATTTTCAGTCAAATTTGGAAATTTATAATTAATTCTAGGAAAATCCACTTTGACTGATTCTAAAGCTTAAATGAAGCACTTTAAATGTATTTTCATGGAAAAATACCTAAGTCTAACAATTGTACTCATATTGTTTCCAGAAAATTTCCAAACTTGCACTGTTCCATATTTTCTTCTAGAAACAGGGCACAACTTTGAAAATTCATATTTTTAATATACTTGTCCAAAAATTACAAATCACCTATCAAATTATAGCTCCAGATGTCTACTTTAATCCTTCCAAGTTTCATAATTTTGTGATTGGGTTTGACAAACGAACTTCATTGCACAATATCACTGCCTCTAGTGAGACAATCAAACAACATGTACTTACAACTTCATAAATTTCCAAATTTGGTTACCAACATCCAAAAATCATGAACTCATGTATACCGACACAATTGCCCCTTCTAAATCCAATGGAATCATCAAAATTACAAAATTCCAGCTCCTTTCTACTGTTCTCAACTTGGCCTAAAACTAGGGTTCTTAGGAAGGAAAATGGGTTTTCTTGATTTATCTTGTTTAAGCCAAGAAAATTATTTCTACATTGCTCTCCCCTTTTTAACCGAAAATGCAAAGGGAAAAGGAAAATATTTATTGCTTCTTGCATTATTGCCAAATTACCTTTTTGCCACTACATTTTTGTAAAAATACATGTACATCACAATTCACCATTTTATTCCATTAAAACTATCCATTACATACAAGGAATATTAGTGACTAAAAATGGGATGTTAGTGCTCTCCCCCCTTAAATGAATGGGATACTTCTGTGCCTCGATTGTTTTCTCTTGCTGATCGATGATTCGGTTAGGTATGACCTCATATGTCAGATCGTCCTGCACGTCTAGATCTTCATATTCGACCACATGTTCTAGGTCAGGTTGATATTTCTTCAACTGTGAGATATGGAAGACATCATGCAGCCTGCTCAAGCTTTAGGGTAAAGCTATTTGGTACACTACTAGCCTAATCTTAGACAAGATTTCAAATAACCAATATATCTAGGGCTTAGCTTCTTCACCTTTAGTGCCTTGCCAATATCGATAATAGGTGAAACTTCATAAATACATTATCCCCAATTTTGAACTCAAGAGGTTTTTGCCTCTTGTTAGCATAGCTCTTTTACCTACTCTGAGTAGCCAACAATCTCTGCTTGATCAACTTTATCTGCTCTATTGTTTAGTTGACAATATCTGGCCCATACAACTCCACTCAAACAACTCTGTCCAACACAAGGGTGACTGGCACTTCCTTCCATGCAACACTTCATAGGGTGCCATTTGAATACTCAAATGGTAACTGTTGTTATATGTTAATTCTGCTAAGGGAAGGAATTGATCCTAAATGCTTTCGAAATCTACCACACATGCCCTGAGTATGTCCTTTAGATCTATATTGTTCTTTCAGTTTGACCTTTAATCTGAGGATGATAAGCCGTGCTGAATCAGAGCTTAGTACCCAAAGCCTCGTGCACTACCCTCCAAAACTTGAAAGTGAATTGACGATCTCTATCAAATATGATGTTCTTTGGTGTACCATACAGACGCACAATCTCCTTGATGTAGATTTTTATGAGTCTACCAAGAAGTAATGAATACTGATTAGGAGAAAATGGGTTGTCTTAGTGAATCGATTTACTATTACCTAAATTGCATCATGATTTCAAACCTTGGGTAATCCTATCACAAAATCCATGGTGACGCTCTCCCTTTCTATTCAGGAATTCCAGGATTTTGCTGAAGCCTTGATGGTCATTGATGCTTAGCTTTCACTTTCTGACAAGTAAGAGAACGAGCAATGAACCTTGTCACATCTCTCTACATACCTGGCCACCAATATGTGGCCTTCAAATTGTGGTACATCTTGGTTACTTTTAGGTACAGAGTATATTTACTCTTGTATGCCACTTCCAAGATTTGCTGATTCAACTCTATTTATGGTGGAACGTATATCCGCTTCTTGTATCTAACTAGCCTACTTGGTGACAAGTCATGTTCCTGAGTCTTTCCCCCTATGATCATATCCGTAATAGACTGGGCATGTCTATCCTGCATCTAAGCTTCTTCTATATCTATTCTCAGGTCATTCTCTACTTGACTGATATTGCCACTATTGTTCATAATTTGATTCGACAAGTTGAGATCTCTAAAGTTCTTAATTAGCCTTTGCTCATGAATCATGAGGGCTGCTACCTGCACTACTTTGTGGCTCAATACATCTACCACTACATTAGCTTTGCCTGGATAATACTTGATCTTTAGATTGTAATCTTTGAGCAACCCCATCCACCTACAGTGCTGCATGTTTAACTCTTTCTGATCATATAGATATTTCAAGCTCTTGTGGTCGCAACACAACTCTATGTTTGCCCCATATAGATAATGTCTCTAGATTTTCAGTGTGAACATGATCGTTGCTAACTTAAGATTGTGTGTGGGACATCTCTGTTTGTGAGGCTTCAACTGCCAGATGCATACGCCACGACTTGGCCCTGCTGCATCAAAACATCTCAATCCATGCCCACTAGCATTTGTGTAAACTATAAAAGTTAACTACGAATCTGGGATTGTCAACACTGGTGATATTGCTAATTTCTATTTAAACTCTGCGAAGCTCCTCTCATAACTGTTGTCCCACACAAAATATTGAGTTTTTCATGTTAACTTTATCAATGATGAAATTATTCTAGAGAAATTATGTATAAACCACCGATAATACCCTGCAAGACCTAGAAAACTGCATATCTCAAATACAGTTTATGGTCTCTTCCAATTCAGTACTGGTTCCACCTTGCTTGAATCCACTGAGACCCCTTGCTGTGAGACCATATAGCCTAGAAATTTAACTTCTGAAAGCCAAAAATCACATTTTCTTAGCTTGACATAGAGTTTCTTGTCCCTCAATGTGTTCAATACAGTCTTTAGATGGTGTTCATGCTCCCCTATACTCTAAGAGTACAACAAAATATCATCGATAAAAACTACCATAAATTGGTCCAAGTATAGACAGAAATTTTGAATCATGTAGTCCATAAACACTGTAGGTGCATTAGTCAGCCCAAATGGCATTACTAAAAACTTATAATAGCCATATCTTGTTCTAAAAGCAGTCTTTAACACATTATCTACTCTTACTCTGAGTTATTGATACCTGAATCTTAAATCAATTTTTGAGAACATACAAGCACCCAATAGTTGATCAAGCAAATCATCAACTCGGGGAAGTAGGTACTTGTTTTTAGCAGTTGACTTCTTTAACTCCTTCTAGTCAATATAGAGTCATAGGCTTCCATCCTTCTTCTTAATGAAAAGCACTGGAGCTCCCCATGGCAAGACACTGGGCCTGATAAACCCTTTTTCTTGCAGCTCCTTAATCTGTTTCTTCAACTCGGTCATCTCACTTGGCACTATTCTATATAAGGCTTTGGATATCAATCCTGCTCCAGGCTTGGTCTCAATAGCGAACTCCACTTCCCTGTCAAAGGGTAATCCACTGATATCCTCTGAAAACACATCAGGAAATTCATTTACTATAGGGATACTCTCCAATGATGTTCCAGCCTCTGATTGCATAGAGAAAAACACGATGTATCCTTGACAACCTTTATATACCCTTCTTCTTCCATTTTCTAGTAATATATTGTTTGCGGTCATCCAGTTGATTCTGAGAATTACCTCCAGTTTATTCAACGGTGAACAAATCAGATCTACTATAGGCTCGTGTCCCTCTACATTCACAAAGCAATTTAAGCAAACCTCAGTTGTAATGAACCTGTTAACCATAGGTGTAGAGACCGTTAAATCGTATGATAATTGATACACGCCCAGGCCTACCCATCTTACGTAGTCGTATGCAATAAATGAATGACTAGATCCTAAATCAAACAATGCTTGTACCAAATTACCATTTAGAGAAATCATACCTTGAATCAATTATGGTGATTTTTGGGATTCTTCCTGTGTCAGAGAAAAAACCCTACCTTGAACTTGCCCCTTAGTCTCTCCGGGATTTTGTTGCTATCGACAATCCTTTACAAACTGTCCTAGTTTATGACAATTGTAACAAACTATCTGTCTCTCTGACCCTAACACCTTCCTTATAGGTGCTTATGCCTACTTCGTTTACCCACATGTCTGACAAGAATGCTAAAGATTCCCATGGTATCTATAGGTTCTGTTCTCAGGGGTCTTTGATTACTGTTGCTATCAGGGTGGTATGGCTTTTTATTACTACTTCAGCCAAAAGGACCGCCTTCATAATTCCGCTTCTTAGAAGAGTTCCTACTTCCAATTGTGTTCTTATTGCTAAACGTTTTATGGTAGTATAGATTTCACATATTATGCTCTGTGATCCGATACTCTTCAACCACCTTATTAAACTTAACCAAATGTTTGGAAACAAGTTCCTTTTCAGCTCTAGATTTAACCCTTCTATTATCATATCTTAGCTCCACTCCTCATTATTCCGATATTTAAGGTATGTTGAATATTGAGACAATCGGATATAGCAGGCCAAGTATTCGTCAAAACTTTTTTTTTCATACTGATGTATGTTCAGAAACTCTTTCTCCTTTTCTAGCTTGACTGATCAAGGAAAGTATTTCTCATTGAATTTCTCCCAAAATAATTCCCATGTTACCGGAATATTCGTTCGCCTAAAAATCAGCTCAGTATTCTTCTACCATATGTCAGCATCGCCTTCTAGCTTATAAATTGCCAACAGGACTTTAATTTCATCATGACACAACAGGATGTTGAAAATTTTCTCTAGTCGTGCTAGCTAATCTTCAGCTTGCTAAGGATCAAACTTCCCTCTAAACATAGGGGGTTTCTGTTTACTAAACCTTCCTACCTAGATCTGTATATCAGTCTTAAGATCAAGCAAAGGATCTTCTGGTTGAGGTCCCTCGGGCGGATTTGACTCACCGTCTTTACTCACCACCTCTTCCAAATGATCTTGCCTCTACTGCACTTCTCGCAGCTCTTCCTTGATCTCATTCATTGTAGCTAGTTGTTGTGTCAACATTCGCAGAATCTGTTGTTGTATTAGGTTAGGTTAGGTTGAGGGTTTGATACTTCATTATTATGTTCCCCCTCGTGGTCGTACCATCTTTGTATGTCCCTATATAAAAATAGAGAAAAATAAGTTCATATGATACAAGGCATTTTGGTCATTTCTCAAAATGTTAGGTACACAGATAAGGCATACACAGCATATAACATATATATTACAACAGTTAGGTAAAGTACTACACATCATATATCCTAAAACTACTGTACAATAAGTCTTTATCACTTCTACATATGAAATCCTACTATACATCAAGCTTCCCAAGGGGTCACCCATCCCGTGATTGCCCTAAGTTAAGCACGCTTAACTTCCTATATACCAAATACAAAACACAGAGACCATCTTTGTTTGCTTCCATCCACTGGTTCCTTGTGACTACCCTTATCTCAAAAGACGTGCTGGCTACCTCCGATCACCCAAAATATAGTGCATATACCCCATATCACTTAAGGTACATGTGCCTCCATATGAAGTCTATAATATGCTCTATGAACTACCTAAAGTGGTCATTCAGGCTTCTCTCAACTATGTCATTCTTCTTTCGGTTCTAAACGGTCGTGTCCTGAAAGAAGTCCATGGTAGTAAAGATCCAAAACTCATCTGGCAGATCAATCTCCAACGACTCCTGCCTCCCGTACAGAATGTCCACTGTGCCTAGGTAGGCAAGGTACTAATCTACTGGGGTAATGTATGCTCGCAATGCTCGTCTATACCTGCCTCACACATACTCCCATAGCTCCTTATCTGGTTGCTGCATAGGGCACGTGTACCATCTCCACTCAAGAGATGTCAACAATGCTCGAGTCCTCCTCTGATCCATCCAACAGTAGATGTCCTAACACTCCCATCAACAACCAGGCTGGTCATACAAGCCTCAACTCTGGGCCATATACTGGTCTCACTGCTATACTCTTCCTGGTCTTCCTCCTCATTCTGACACCACATGATGCCCAGTACTCCATTTATAGCTGTCCCTCAGGGATCCGCTACATTGAGGGATGTTGGTTCAGTGATGGAAGTGATCTCTCATGCTATTATCGTCGTCCGCGCATTTTTCCTATCACCATGAAAACAAGACCATATAAGTATACTATTATAAAAATGCCAGAACCGCTTTTAACTCTGATACCAAAATGTCAAACCCCTTAACAATTCGATATTCACAGAGTAATACGCGCATAGTTCCATAAGGCATATAGAAATAACAAAAACATACTGACATGAAGTATTTGTTTACCATAGAGGAAATTCCCCGTAGGGTTTGAAATATATATATATATATATATAAATGTATAGAGTGTTCAAAAGTACAAACATAGAGAACTATAGGAGCTATGGTATACACCAAGACTCTACACACCGGTAGTGTAACCCCCTAACTTAATAGCCAAAATTTTAGTTCGAAATTGTGTCATTAGATTGAATTAGAGACCAACGGATAATTCAAAACTTATTGGAAGTCCCATCTTCAAGATAGGATGTGGTCCTGTGTTAAAGTGGGTTTTTCAAAAAAAAAATTTCAACACCTGTTCGATATGGTCTCAAGTTTACATTTCGATTATATTTGGCCTGTGCAGTTCGGTTTCACTCATATATATCAGAGTATAACAAAAATTCCCGACAATGCTCGGGTTTTGCCCTTTTATTGAGTGAAGGGTTTAGAGGGCATACTCGCCCCTATCAGTTACCCATAATAGGGATTACATGAAACTATCCATATTTGCAATACTTACAAAATATACAATAATCCAAAATACGATAACCAACTACCCAAAACTAAAACTCCTAGCTAGGAGCTCTAGCCACCCTTCATCACATACTTCTCCTTCGAACTGCTTGCCCTGGCTGTAGGTTATTCAATAGAAAGAATGAGATTCAAAAGAATCCTATTCGTAACAATTCACTTATAACGTGTACAACCACAAAGCATGTAAGCAAATCACATAGCAACGATATATCAACGGCATTTCTACTATAGCTTTCACTGTATTCACAATAGCATGGTTCATAATGGCATATTTCATGACAGCATGTTACACAATGGCATGTTTCACAACAGCATGTTTCACAACGGCGTGTTTCACAACGACATGTTTTACAACGGCATGTTTCACATTGACATTTCCATTCATCACAATTCAATGATAAGACATGCATACTATGTATTATACACAATATAAGAGAAAAGGTCACTACCTTGTTCTCTCCGCTCGTGCTCAGGCACTAGTCTATCACATGTAGGGCAAATGTCAAATCCTATAGACCATAATTAAGGACAAAGAGTTATTCTCTAATCCAATACTCAACTCCACAACAGTTAAGGTTGGCCATCATTTAAGACCTTTAAGTGGCTACTAGAAGCTCAAACAGATGCCTAAAGGATTGGGAACAACTTGACCAAAGACCATCTTTCAAAAGTTGAAAATGCAGTTTTTAAGGGGTTGGCTTAGGCCAAGCTATCCATAGGCCGGGGCCCATGGATGGTCAAAAAGATTTGGGCTGCGGCCAAGATCCACTGGAAGCAGTTAAGAATAAGTCAAAGAGTTTTGGGCCACGGCCAGAACCCTATCGACCATGGCCAAGAACTAGTCAGAAGGCTTTAGGCTGTGGCCAAGACTCCCTAGCCGCAGTCAACCACTGGCCTGCTTCCTGGCTGATTTTCAAATGACCATAACTTATTATACACTTATCAAAATAACCCAACCTTTATACCATTGAAAAGCTTGTAATGTGAACTAAAAAACTGAAAAATTTCACAAAATTTTGACACCATTTGCCATTTCAAAACCCTATGAAAATTTGGTCCCCTGCACACATTTTACACTTCACAATTTTCCAAAATTTCCAATTTTTCACGAAGTGTTTTCCAAAGGTCAAATTTTCACAATCAACACTATTCCACACAATTTTTGATAAGGAATCCAATGGAAACCTCAAAACACCCAAATTCTCATTCCATCAACATGTTTTATTTTGGGACAACATTTCTACATAAAACCCAAAATTGCCAAACTCCACATTCAAAACTCCAAACTAATTTCATTGTTCAAATGACACAACAAGATACTATTTCCACCATAAAACACCATGCAATTCATACAACCCTATGTCACATAAAAATCAAGCCAAAATTTTTAGAATTCAAGAACTTTAACCAATGGTTACAACACATATGTCAAAAGGAATCTTTTACTCACCTCTTTCACTTCCCCAAGCTTGTTCCTTGATTCTTCAATACCTAGCCTTCCTTGAATTCACAAAACACCTCCTCTTGAAAATCTAAAACCATAAAGATAAAACTCTCATCAAGATGGTCAAGATTAATAAAGAGGATTTAGGCCAAAGGAGTCATCTTCAAGGTCAAAATGGCTCACTTAAATGAAGAGTGAGTGAGAGAATAGAAGATGATAATGATGTCAGTTTTTGCACTCCCTCCATGCCTCTAGCTGACTTTGAAGAGAAAGAGGAGAGAGAAATGAGTTGAAAATTTGACTGTCAACCAAGGGCTCATGTGAGGCCAAGTGTCACCATCTTGTAACCTCTTCTATATACATGCAACCATGTGATTACTCTCTCTTATTCTCTTGACAATTAGTCAAATCATAATTTACATCGTATTCTCTAAAAGTGTTCATTTAACATTAATTACATTCTCTTTTCGAGTCATTAGCCCTTAATCATATTTTAGGGTATTACAATTATCCCCCCGTAGAACAAATTTTGCCCATAAAATTGTTACACCACTTGAGCCATAAACTCAAGATAACATCTCTGCATTTCAGCTTCCACTTCCCAAGTTGCTTCCCTCTAAGACATTCCCTTCCAAACCACTTTCACGAACAAAATGCTTCGATGTCTTAGATGTCTTTCTTCCCTATCAATGATCTACTCTAGCTCTACCGTATAGGTAAAATTGTCTTGCAAGTTGACCTCTTCATACTCAATAATATATGAGGGGTTTGGTTAGTACTTCTTTAGTTGGGAAACATGGAACACATTATGGAGCCTACTCAATTTTGGGCGTAAGGCTACTCAATAGGCTACATGCCCGATCCTTGCAAGAATCTTAAAAGGACCTATATATAGCGGGATCAACTTCTGCTTGATTGATCTCCCAATACCAGTTACCGGAGACACTCTCAAGAACACATAACCACCCACTACAAACTCTAAAGGTCTTCTTCTTTTATCTGCATAGTACTTCTATCGACTCTACGCTGCAAGGAGCCTCTTTCTAATGATTCTAATCAGCTCTGAGGTCTGAACAACAAGATTTGGCCCACACAACCTTCCTCAGACAGTTCTTTCTAGCACAGAGGTTATTGGCACTTATCCCATACAACACTTTAAATGGAGCCATCTGAATACTCGCATGGTAGCTATTATTGTAGGCGAACTCAACAAGTAGAATAAAGTAATCCCAATTCCCTTTAAAGTCTAGGACACACGCTCTTAACATAACTTCTAGCATTTGAATAGTCCTTTCTGACTGTCCGTCTGTTTGAGGATGATAGGCCGTGCTAAATCTCAATTTAGTACCCAAAGTTTCAGGTAGAGCCGTCCAAAATCTCAAAGTAAAACGAGGATCTTTGTCTGAATTGATACTCTTCGGTGTGCCATGAAGTCTCACTATCTCCCGAATATAGATCTCGATCACTTTATCCAGAGAATAACTAGCATTAATCAGTATAAAATGCGCTGACTTTATGAATAGGTCAACAATCACCAACATCACATCATAGTTTCTGATCCTGGGCAACCCTACAAGGAGATCCATGGTCACAATTTTCTACTTCCATTCTGGAATCTCAGGACTCTAGAGTAATCCCAGTTGCCTTTTCAATCTTTACCTTCGACAAGTGAGACACCATGCTACATACTTAGTTACATCGCTCTTCAATCCTGGCCACAAAACATAGATTTCAAACTATGGTACATTTTGGTCATTCCAGGGTAAAAAGTATACCGGCTCTTGTGTGCCTCATCTAAGATCTTATGTCTCAAGTTTGTTTTTAATGGAACACATATTCTCTTTTTGTATCAAACCAATCCACCAGGCAAAAAATCATAGTCCCAAGTTTCTCCTCATTCGCTCTCCGTATGGACTGTACCCGATCATCTTACTTCTGAGCTTCTTTAATTTCAGCCCTCAGATTCTTTCCCCTTGGGAAAAAAAGTAATTAGCATATAGATGATCTGGTTCAACAAATTCATATCCTAGAAATTTTCTATCAACTTTCTCTCTTGTATCATCATTGCTGCAATTAGCACTATCTTTCGACTAAGAGCATCCGCAACAACATTAGCTTTATCTAGATGATATTTAATCTCCAGGTTGTAGTCTTTCAACAACTCTATCTACCGGCGTTGTCTCATATTCAACTCTTTTTTATCACACAAGTATTTCAAACTCTTGTGGTCGCAGTACAGTTCTACCATCACACCATACAGGTAATATCGCCATATATTCAATGCAAATACAATCGCACAAGCTCCAGATCATGAGTGAGATAGTTCGTTTCATGAGGCTTTAGTTGTTGGGAGGCATAGGCCACTACATGTCCCTACTACAAAAGGACACACCCTAATCCCTGCTTACTTGCAACACTATACACAATATAAGTCAAGTTGGGATCAGGTATAATCAATACTGGAGCCATAGTCAACCTCTCCTTCAGCTCAACAAAACTATTTTCACAACTTCATCCCACTCAAATGACTGATTCTTTCATGTGAGCTTGGTCATCGGCATAGTGATACGGGAGAAATTCTAAATGAATCTCCAGTAGTAACCAGTAAGACCCAGAAAACTATATATCACAGCAACAGTTTCTGGCCTTTTCCAGTCCAGCACAGCGTCCACTTTACTAAGATCCACGAAGACCCCTACCTGCAAGATAACATGGCCTACAAACTTTACTTCCTAAAGCCAAAGCTCGCACTTACTCAACTTGGCATAAAGCTACTTTTTACGTAATATCTCCAACACTATTCTCAAATGGCGTTCATGCTCTTCTCTAGTCTTGGAGTATATTAAAATGTCATACATAAACACCACTACAAATTGATCTAGATACTATCAAAAAACTCAATTCATATAATCCATGAATACTGTAGGTGTATTATTCAACCTGAAGGGCATTACTAGAAACTCATAGTGCCCATACCTCATTCTAAAAGTAGTCTTCTGAACATCTTCTGCTTTTACCCATAGCTGATTATAACCCGACCTGAGATCGATCTTCTAGAATACACAAGAACCAAACAATTGATCTAGAAGGTCGTCGATTCTCGGAAGAGGATATTTGTTCTTGACGGTTATTTTGTTCAATTCTCTATAGTTCACACATAATCTCATACTCCCGTCTTTCTTCTTGACAAACAATACTGGAACTCCCCACGACAAAATACTAGGTCTAATGAATACTTTTGCAAGTAAATCTTCTATTGCATTATTTAACTCTGCCATTTCATTTAGGGCCATTCTGTATGGGGCTTTTGAGATAAAACCAGCTCCAAGTACAATTTCAATTGGGAACTGCACTTCCCTTTCTAGAGGTAATCCGCTAAGATCATCCGAAAACACCTTAGGGAACTCTTTTACCACGGGTATACCTTTCAAAGTTTCTTCTATCTCTCCCTGCATGGAAAAAGAATACCATATACCCCTGGCATCCCTTCTCCACACATTTCTCAGCTTTGGCCATTGAGAGGAGATTCAAATTAGCATTCACATCATCCTTCCTCTGTGCAGTAGGATAAACTATTTTCTTATTCCCACAATCAAGCAGCACATTATTCAATGTCAACCAATCAAAACCCAATATGACTTCTAATTGGTGGATCAACAAGCAAATCAAATTTACAGTAGACTAATGCCCCTCAATAGTTATCACAGAGTTTAAATAAGCCTTAGCCGTCACAGGCCTGACACCCATCAACGTCGATACAACCAAATCAAATACTAGTATATGAACATGAAATCCTAGGTGCTTTACATAGTCATAAGCAATGAAAGAATGACTTGCACCCGAATCGAATAAAGCTTCCAATAAACTACCATTGAGAAGGATTTTACCTTGAATCAAGTAGGGGGACTTTTGGGCTTCCTCGTGTGTCATGACGAACACCCTACACTGATTCTTGGGCCTTAGCTCTATCGGTGGTCATCGTCATTCAGTAGGAATATGTCATGGCTGTTTACAATTATAACAAACTACTTGCCCCGTACAAGTTCTGCCAGGATATGCTCTTCCACAATGAGTACATATCTATGCTGTTGGGGGTTTCTAATTATCATGACCCTCAAGTTGATAGGGCTTTTCACCACAGCCCTTAGTTGAGAACCCCTTTCCCTTCCGCTTCTAGGAAGTATTTCCCTTACTAGCCTTACTACGGCTGCTACCACCCTTAGCTCGGTACAGATCCCTTAGGTTGTTTTTGGTGATTCTGCACTCCTCCACCGCTTTGTTCAATTCAGTAAACTGGTAGGTTGCTAACCTTTTTCTCAGCTCACGTCTTAACCCTCAAATCAACATGTTAGAGCTCCACTCTTCATCATCTATACATCGCAGTTAAGAGGAATATCTAGCTAGTTGGATAAATCAAGAAAGGTAGTCATCGAAAGTCTCTACATCGCCCAGCTTAATTGATAGGAATTCTGATTCTTTCTCGAGCCTTACTGACTTGGGGAAATAATTCTCATTGAACTTTTCTTGGAACAGTTCCCAAGTCAGTTGCACATTTCAGTTCTGTAATGTCAAAGCGATATTCTACTACCATCAATCGGCATCCCCTTCTAGCTTGCACACAGCTAAGTGTGACTTCACATCAGTTGGACAATTTGGGATTTCAAAGATATTCTCTAACCGGTTTAATGAATCTTTAGCTGCTTGGGGTTCAAACCTCCCTCTGAACACCAGAGGTAGATGTTTAGAGAATTTGGAGACAAAATACTGTAGACCTCTCTCATCTCAAGCAGTACCCCATGTGATTCTTGGTTCTGTGCAATATGAGGCTAGAACTCCTGAGTTCAAATTGACCCTACAGCTATTTCTTCATGATGTGTTTCCTCTTGGGTCTCTTCATGGGTCGATTGAACCCTGTCAGCATTACAATTTTCCTTATCCTCTCAGAGCTCTTCCCTTAACTCATTAATCATATCATGCTGCTCCAGCAACATACCCATCTTCTCTTACATGGGATCTAGTACGTTGTCATGAATTTCTTCTACCTTTGGCTCTACACGTCTAACTTTCAGGTGAACTATAGTGTCTTTTAACTTTAAAAATGATTCACTACGTCAATATCACAGTGAATGTATACACATATTCCTTAAAACTCATATCAACAAATAGCAAAAACATTTATGTGTATACCACAAGCAATCATAGGCCATTTACTATCACTAAGCCAAAGAACTATGGCAACTATCCTAGCAAAACCTACCCTTGCCAAGAATTATAGCTCTGATACCAAAAATGTAACCCCCTAACTTAATAGCTAAAATTATAGTTTGAAATCGTGTCATTAGATTGAATTAGAGACCAATAGATAATTCAAAACTTATTGAAAATCACATCTTAAAGACAACATGTGGTCCTATATTAAAGTGTGTTTTTTAAAAACCTTTTCCAAAACTTGTTCGATATCGTCTCAAGTTCATATTTTGAATATATTTGGCCTGTGCAGTTTGGTTTCGCTCATACATATCAGAGTGTAACAAAAATTATCGACAACGCTCAGGTTTCACCCATTCATTGAGTGAAGGATTTACAAGGCATACTCGCCCCTATCAGTTTCCCATATTGGGGATTACATGAAACTATCCATATTTGCAACACTTATAAAATATATAATAATCCAAAATATGATAACCAACCACCCAAAACTAAAACTCCTAGTTAGCAGATCTAGCCGCCCTTCGTCACATGCTTCTCCTTTGAACTGTTTGCCCTGGCTATAGGTTAGTCAATGGAAAGAATGAGATTTAAAAGAATCCCAATAGTAACAATTCACTTAAAACATGTACAACACAAAGCATGTAAGGAAATCATACAACAGTAATACATCAATGGCATTTCTACGACAGCTTTCACTATATTCACAATAGCATGGTTCACAATGGCATGTTTCATAACAGCATGTTTCACAACGGCGTATTTCACAACAGCATGTTTCACATTAACATTTCCATTCATCACAATTCAATGGTAAGACATGCATATTATGTATTATACACAATATAAGAGAAAATGTCACTAACCTTAGCCGACCTTCAAGAGAGAGGGGAGAGAAAAATGAGTTGAATATTTGACAGTCAATTAAAGGCTCATGTGAGGCCAAGTGTCACCATCTTGTGACCTCTTCCATGTGCATGCAACCATGTGATTACTCTCTCTTATTCTCTTGACAATTAGTCTCTCCACGTACTCTTTAATTTATTAGTGGATTCCCTCTTCGGTTACTGACTAATTAGCCAGTAACTTTTCTTTTTCCCATTTATCCCCTGACTATAGCAATTCCTATTGAATCAACACTTAACACATTTTCACATTCAATTCCTCATCCATGCACCCTCCCTTTCTCTTATGGTTCGTTTTAAGCTTTGACACACTATTAAGCTTCAATACAGGGTTAAGGCACTAACTACTGCACATTCAGATCATAATTCACATCGTATTCTCCAAAAGTGTTCATTTAACATTAATTTCATTCACTTTTGGAGTCATTGGTTCTTAATCATATTTTGGGGCATTATAGGAAGCCCCTACCTTTCTCTTCAAACCACTAGCCTTGGCTGTAAGGTTTTACAGTTTGAAAAAAGGTGGGATTCGAGCGAATCTCAATAGCAACATTCTTTTCAGACATATAAAATGTGAAAATAAATATGCAATACACTATGTCATGTCAGATGATAGAATGTTGTGTATGATAGAATGTTGTGTGTACACTATCCGAGGCCAAACGACTATTTGTGACCCTGGCTGAACTCTACGCCTTCATTGAGTCCCATACCACAACTAGGCTAATATGCATGCCCAAGACATTGTGCTCATGTTACAGAGAATGGCATACTCAGACATATAATAATTACATAGTATATGAAAGAAAAAGTTACTACCTGACTCCTTTCTCAATTCCTCAGTCGGTCTTAACCTTGGTTTTGGCTCGGGAAATTTCCAGCTCCTATCCAAATTAAAGTAACAAGTAACTGGTTATTACTTATACTATTACTCCCTTCAAATCAAATTTTGCTGGTTATCTAATGCAGTTATAACAGTTTTTGCAGTGTAATTTCACTGTTTCTAGAAAACTGGCAAATTTTTAGTCAAATTTGGAAATTCATAATTAATTCTAGGAAAATCCACTTTGACTGATTTGAAAGCCTAAATGAAGCACTTTAAATGTATTTTCATGGAAAGAGAACTAAGTCTTACCAGTATACTCACATTATTCCCATAAATTCGCCAAACCTGCACTGTTCCAAATTTCCTTCCTGAAATAGGGCACAACTTTAAAAATTCATATCTTTTAATATGCTTGTCCAAAACTTACAAATTTCCTATCAAATTAAAGCTCTAGATGTCTAGTTTAATCCTTCCAAGTTTCATAATTTTTGGACAAGGTTTGACAAACGAATTTCATTGCACAATACCACTGTCTCTAGTGAGACAATCAAACAGTATGCACTTACAACTTCATAAATTTCTAGATTTGCATACCAACATCCAAAAATCATGAACTCATGTAAACCTACACAATTTCCCCTTCTAAATCCAATGGAATCATCAAAATTACAAAATTCTAGCTCCTTCCCACTATTATACACTTGGCCAAAACTAGGGTTCTTAGGAGGGAATATGGGCTTTCTTGATTTCTTTTGCTTAACCACTTCCCTTCCACTTCTAATAACATGATTAACTACTTCAACACTAAATAAACATGATTAGAGAAAATTTTGGCAGCATAACATTTTAGGGTTCATCATCCCAAAGTCACAAAACAAGGCAAAACCAAGCCAAATTCAACAACAACGACCACAACAACACCTTATAGCACAAGAGGATCAAGTTTATGAGACTACCTCTTGATTTCACCACTTTCTCTCTCTAAGTCACCTCTGCCCTCTCTCTCTTCTCTCTTGATTTAGCTTGTTAACCATGAATTTCAAGAAGAATAAGAGGTTAGAGGAAGTTCTAAGGAGTTTGGAAGGCACAAATACTTGATTTTTTTTATATAATAGAGTGCCCAATTACAAATTGGGAGTTACAAAAGCATTAGGCTGCTAGATTCAGATCTCATGCCATATAAACAGTACAACCAGGGTGTGGTACTGATAAGACCACCAAATCTTCTTGCATCTACTGGGCATTCCTGGCTTAAAAATCTGCACTCCTAATAGCATCACGTGGTACATAATGAAGCTCGATGTCCCATTCTGAATACAGTAAATCCCTTACAGTATTGATCTCAGATTTCAGTGGATGATTGTGACCCCCTCTCTCATTATCAAATGATAAGCCTCAAGAGAATCTGTATACGCAATAACCTTACAGAAATTTTGCTGTTTGCAAAGTTGAAGCCATGTTAAGATGGCAATCAATTCTGCCTTGTAGGATGGAACAAAACCTAACCATTTCTGGAATCCCAGAATCCAGTTGCCCCATCCGTCTCGTATCAACCCCCCACAAGCTGTATGTCCCTACGAGTTGACAGATCCATCTGTGTCTATCCGAACAGCACCTTCCGGAGGAGAGTGCCAGGCTGCATCTTCGTCACCCTGAAACTAAAAAATCTGGTGCTTAAAGGCATCATACAAACTGAATTCCATCATCATATACGTAGCACAGTGGATGATTTCATGAGAATCACTCTGAGCACCATCCATAATCCCATGACATCTATTCTTCCATAGTAACCAGCAAATGAGGCTGAAAGCCTTAGGCTATAGCCATTTATGAAAATGATCCATGCCCCTAGTTTTAGATATGTTCTCCTTGAGCCATATCTACAAATCAGACTGAAAAAATCTAAAACGAGAGTTAGGAGGAATAAAGTATAACCACACCTCTCTAGCAATCTCACAGTCATAAAGAATATGAAGGATGCTCTCAACTCTCTCACATTTGAATAGGCACTCTCAGTAATAGATAATCCTCTCGTAGCTCTGAGTGAATTAATAGGTAGTCTCTCATGGATAGCTTGCCATAAAAACATCTCGATTTTCTTTGTCACTGGTGCTTTCCACACATTTTTCCACAGAATCGAACCATCTCGTTCCAGCCAAGCAAACATCAATTTGTAGGCAACGTGAACACTAAAATTTCTGTCAGAAGCATTTCTCTAGCAGAAAATATCCTCTCCATTCTCACATAGTGGTTTTACCTTATTAATGATCTCAACCACCCAATGTGGAAGGAATTCTCTCCATTTGTGAACATTCCACACCCCATTAGCCAGTACAAAATCACTAACTTTCGCACATAGATCCAGTAGGTGAATATTTTTATCCACAAAATGGATTAGAGGTTCATCAATTAGAGTCCAGAGATCCCACCATAAATTACATGTACGTCCACTCTTCAAACTCCTCCCTACACCCTTATAGAATTTCCCCCAAACAGTAGTGATGCTACGCCAGACATTGGAGGAGTTGGTCTTCCTGTACACCACTGGGTAATCACCATCTCCACACCCATACTTTCCTTTCAGGCATTTAACCCAAAGGGCTTCAGGTTTGGTTAGAAGTCCCCAGCACAACTTCATAATGAAGGCAATGTTCTGGCTTTGCAAATCTTTGAAGCCTAAACCACCATAATCCTTATCCTTCTTAATGTGACCCCAGGTGATTAGATGCATTTTCCTACCTTCGGTGCCTTGGTTCCATAGGAATCTTTGACTCACCTTTTCTAGCTCCTTAAGAATCCCTTTAGGCAAAGTGTAGTTTGCATTTGGTAACTAGGAAGGGCCGAGAGTACAGATTTGATCAACACCATTATGCCTGCCAAATTTAGAAATCTACCCTTTCAATTTGCCAGACGCCTTTGAGCTTTGTGAATAATGGGATAATATGTGATCTTGGTGACTCTGTTATGTAAAAGAGGCACTCCCAGATATTTCCCCAGATCTCCTGTAATCCTAACTCCTAACCTTTGGCTTAATTCTAAGGCCCTGTTAAAATTAACATTCCTAGAGAAGCAAGCCTTAGATTTTGCCAAATTTACTTTATGACCTGAGATGTCACAAAAAGATTTCACAGTATCCCTCATTAACTCAATTTCTGACGTAGTAGCCTCTCCAAACAGAAGGAGATCATCTGCGAAGAAAAGATGTGATATAGTAGGAGTGTGTCAATTGAACCTTAATCCCTACCATCGACCCTAATTAACCTCTTTATTAATCAATTGCCCAAGTCACTCCATACAGAGGATGAATAGGTAGGGACGAAGAGGATTAGCCTGGCAAATACCTCAAGTAGGATGAAACCTGGTAGCAACGATACCATTCCATCTAACCTCCATAGATGCTGAAGCTATACAAGTCATGATAAGGTTCACCATGTCCTCTTGTATACCAAACCTAACTAACGTGGAATGGATAAAGCCCCAGTCCAATCGATCATAGGCTTTTTTCATGTCTACTTTAACTGCCACAATACCTTGTTTCCTATGCCTACTTTGCATGGTATGTATGGCCTCTTGAGCAATAATAATATTATCACTGATCTATCTCCCAGTAATAGAACTACACTGTTGTGGTTGAATCAGGTAAGTCATCGCCCCCTTTAATCTCCTTGCAATTACTTTCATAATAATCTTAAATATGACATTATAGAGAGAAATAGGTCAAAAATCTTTCAGACTCAAAAGATGATCACCTTTAGGAATAAGGATTAAATGAGTGTGGTTGATATCCCTAATCTTTCCTGGATCTTGCCAAATTTCCCGAATGAATTTACAAACTTTCCCCGCAACACAATTCCATTGAGTCTGGAAAAAATGAGCCTGTAATTCGTCCGGTCCAGGGGCCTTAAGCGCCCTCATCATAAATGCAGCATTCTTAATCTCAATATCATTCACCTCCCCATGGATTTTGTCAATGTCCTGATTCCTAAGTAGGGGAAACTCTGCAATCCAGTTGAGAGAATCTTGTACACTCCCATCGCTAGTATACAAGTCTTTAAAAAATTTTCCAACCATTTCTCTCAGTTCTTCTGGATCCACCATCCATGTTCCATTCTCATCTTGGAGAGCTTCTATTGTTTGTTTTTTTATTTGGATCATTGTGGAGGCATGAAAGAATCTAGTGTTCTTATCCCCCCTAAGCAAGCCATCTACACCTAGCTTTCTGGTACCAAATGAGTTCCTCTTGAGCATTGAACTTGTTGTATTCATTCCAAGGTCTTTGCTCAATTTTATATAGACCATTAGATAAGTTATTTTGACAAACTCAATCTATACCTTCTAATCTTCGGATAAGCTGCAATCTCTTTTAGGAATATTACCAAGAATACTAGAATTCCATTTAGCAGCCTCAATGTCGAATCTTCGCTTGCCTTCATGCCAATCCACCGTATCCCAAGCTTGACACACAATGTAACCCCCTCATCGTAATTACATCCGAATTTCGAAATTTGAGTGAAATAGAGACCAACAAGACGAAATAACAATTAATAATCCCATATCCAAGAGATGGGGTATTTCGAAAATCAATTCAAAACGTAATAAATATTGGTCTCACATTCACGTGCGAATATAACCACTTGAGAAATCAAATCACATAAGAAATATCAGAGTGCAGAAACTAAAATCCTGGCAAACCCCGGGTTCATCTACATATATATAATGGATTTACAAGTTCCCAAAGATGGGGATTACATATTCAAAATATACTCATTTACATCTGATATACACTTGGGAATCCCAAAGCCAAAACAAAGATAACCAACAACCTCTAAGTTCCAGAGTAATCCTAACTACTCCTGGTTGCCCGCTTTCCTTTCGAGCCACTCGCCCTGTCTGAAAGGGTTAGTGATTTGGAAAGAATGAGATTCTAAAGAATCCCAATAGTAACAACTTTTTCATACCACATGCAATCATATAATATGTAAGCAAATCATCTCATATTAGCAGCAACACAAATTACACTCCATCCTCATCCCCTTTTACCGCCGGGAAGGCACACCGTCCTAACCCGAACCGTTGTTAGTGACTCAGGGACTATTGGCATGGCAGTGCATACGAATAGCCTTTTGGCTTTCACAAATGGCCCGTCGGCCTTCACAAATAGCCTCTCTGCTCACAATTAGCCTTTCGGCCCACATTATCACATATACACATCCTAACCTCATCCCTTTTTACCTCGGGAAGGCACACAACCCTTACCCGAACCATTGTTAGTGACTCAGGGACTATTGGTATAGCGGTGCTTCACAAAATTTTCACAAAATTTGCAGCATACGAAATCCATTACATCACAATGATATAGCGCACATACAATGTATCACATAAGATATAAAGAGTCACTACCTGTATCTTTCCTGACTGGCTCCGGTACCATGGTCTCACGAGGGCGACAGATATCAAATCCTATATCCAAATTAGGGACAACCAATCAATCTCTTTTCCATATGTATATTTCAATAATACTCTAAGTTGGTTATCATTTAGGACTCTTTAGGTGACTATTAGAGGCCTAAACATATGCCTAAAGGGTTGGAAGACACTACCCCAACGACCCCTTTTTCGAAGGCAACACACTGATTTTTGGCAGCCTCACTCTAGTGAAGACGACCTCACTCGAGTGATGAGAGACTTTGTGCTCGAGTGAGAAAATTCTCACTCGCGAGTGCTTGACAGAGAGCAACCTTCACGGACAGGAAGTGTTCTCATCACTCGAGCACCAAGCCCAGCACTCGGGTGATGACCCTCACCATGCTCGAGTACCCGAAAGCACAACACCACGAGTGACACCCTGAGAGCACCAACCACACCAGATACCAAAAGCTCACTCGAGCATGACCCCCAGTGCTCAGGTGAGACGGCTATGCTCGCGAGTGTCAGAGCACACTCTTGGCATCAACCAGCAAGTGAGAACCTGAAAGCAACCCTTCACTCTGGACTCACACCATCACTCGAGTAGACCCAAGCTCACTCGAGCACAAGGAAATGCACTCGAGCACCGCTCATAGAATCAAGGCAAAACTCAAAGCACTAAGGGAAAATTCTCACATCACTCTAGCATGATCATCCCGTGCTCGAGTGTTGTGCATCAGAGACCCAAAAACGCAGCAAAAACCAGAAAATACCAGACGGTCAAATCCTCACCCAAAGCTCATACATTCTAAGCACTAACTAGGGAACACCCTAGGCAACTCCAAAAACACTCCAAAAACCAATTTGACCACAATCAAACATTAAGGTCTCTATGATACACAATATCCAAATTTCATTCCACTTAATTCCAACATTCCAGATTATATCCAACAATCAAATAACTCAACATTAATTCATTTCCAACATCAAACACAATGAAACTCCTAAAATCCACATTTTGTACAAACTAGGGCAAATTTCCATATTTTACCAGACTTATCCAAAAATCACAAGCAACATATCAAAATGCTCTAAATGCCTACCTCTTTACTTTGATCAATATGAAATCTTGATTCTCCCAATTTCAAATTCATCCAACACTCAAATCAACACTATTTCAAGATTCTGAAATTACCAAGTTGAAGCTCTCAATGAGATGCTTATCCTTAAAGAAGAGATTTAGGGCATTAGAAGATCATAACTCACCAAGGTTCAAGCTTTTCTTCTTCCTCTTTCTTGCCTCAAGGTCACCGGAAAATGGAGAAAAGAGATAAGAGATGAAGCAATGATGATGATGCAACTTCCTCTTTCTTCCATACCCACATCCATCAAATAGGAGAGAGAAAAGAGAGGAAAAGTAATATTTTGTCCTCTAGTGCCTCATCCAAAGGCCTCCACTATGCCACATGTCACTATCTTATTCACTTCCACTATGAGCTCACATAGACATAAAGCATAGGATTCCGACCCATCAAAAATGAATCCCAACCCTTGATCTTAAATACCACACATCTTTATTCCAATTTCACATTACATAAATTTCAATAGTGCTTAATTTCACTAATTACAATCATTTACAACATCATTAGCCCTTAATTACAAATCGGGATATTACACACAACATTAGAGAAACTCTCTTCTAAAGCCCATGTTGCATTATATCTAAAACTCTGTCTCTGTTGTCCACGGGCATTATTTGTCATGTTCAAGATGAGGATAAGTCTATGATTAGATTTATATCAAATTTTATGAAAAACTTAGCATTCTGGATGCCCTAATTCCTATGCCAAATTTCCAAAAACCCAATCCAATCTTTCTTTAATGCCAATTTTGTCCCAAGTAAACCATTCCCCTACAAAAGGAATTTCCAATAAATCCAATGTTTTGATGCAATCCATAAATTGCTGCATGGCGCGAATAGAAGGACAATTACCCCCATCTTATCAGCTAGTTCCATGAAAGTATTAAAATCCCCAAAGACCAACACTACTCCTCCACATTACAAGCAATCGCCTGTAGCGAAATTCACAAACCTTCCTTTCTAGTAACCACTGGTTCACCATAAACCATAGTAACAAGAAATATATTATTATTTTTCTTGTCAATGACTCTATAGTGAACAAGCTAGGTAGTAGAGAGAAGATAGTCTACTTGGAAATTGTTGTTGTTCCACAAAATCCAAATACCCCCTACAAACCCCGATGCATCGAGTCTAATCCAATTACTAAAGCCAAGTTTCCTAGACACACTATCCACCCTATCACCACTAATCCAGGTTTCAAGAAGACACAAGATATCAATGGCATTATCTTTGACCAATGCTTTGATGGTAGTGGGAAAATTTCTGGCCCTAGCACCCCTACAATTCCATGATTCAATAATCATGATAACTAAATTAATTGATGGAAAGAAGGATATCTTACTTGACATTGGGTCTACCATTTGCTTCTGCTATCATGAAATAATCTCCAACATCATCCTCCAATGCCATAGACATTGAAGGTAGGAGAAGAGTATTGCAAGCTAAAGTTTCACTTTGTTCACATTTTTCTTTCATGAAGGCATCAGATGCATGCGCAATCATGTTCATTGGCCCTTCCAATAATAAAATGTTTGAAGTTTGATTTTGATCAAATTGGATTTTAGTGTGCATAGGAGACTCAAGTTGGGTTGAGCCCATTTGGGTCATATTTCCACCCACCACCACTTGTTCCCTACGGCCTAAAACATTTCTAACTAGCCCATCCCATTTTTTGCCCTTTTCCTTCCTTGCTCCCCCTTTCTCATTTGTTTTCTTAACATAGTGGACCTTTCCACCACATTTCAGCCCATCTCCTTTTTTACTTTCCTTCCCCATCTCCCTAGTCGAGTTTTGACCCCTCTACTTGCCCAGCTTACTTGAATCCCCAGGTTTGTGTTGTGTCTTATCATTTGAGACTAAATTCTTCCCCATTACATCACTGCCACTTCAATATCTCTGTGCTTTAGCCACCCTCTTTGCAAACTTAGAGTCCGTGCTGCCTCCCCGATTCATCATCTCATCTTCCGTGTCTAGGTCGACCAGCTCCTTGAATTGTGATTCCCCTGGCTTTATTGTAGCTGGTCTGACATGCTGTGATCCATGTCCTACCTCCACCAAAGTAGTCACGGCGTGATTCTTCCTCGAAGTCCAAGCTCAATTTCCTCTTTCGACCAGCATCCACTGTAACGCCCCAAATTTCGATTAAGGGCTAATTACAATTCTTGTGAATGATTATGTGGATTTGAGATCTGAATTATTATTGGAAATGCCCAACACCTTGTATTTTGGCATAATTATGTGATAAAATAATTATTGGGCTAAAATAAGGGTAAATGGCGCATAAAGAAGAGGAAAAGAATTAAATATGTGTTGTATGGAAATTTTAATTAATATGCCATAATTGTTGGAAAAATTGAAAGAATGGCCATAAGTTAGTGATTAATGGAGCAATTAATTACTAACTAAGAGAAAATGAGGTGTGAGAGTAAATGGCTAATGAGGGGATTAAGTGGCTAATTAGTGGTTTACTTTGTGAGATTCCATGAGATGAAGACAAGTGTCAAGTTGGGATGAAGCAAGAGAGTGTAGAAAAGTCAAGAAAACATGTTAATATCATTTCTCTCTCTCCCTCTCTCTTTGTGCTTTTAGGCATGGGTTTGGGAGACAAAAATCTGATCCCATCATGCTTCATCATCATCTTCATCTCTCTTCCTTCTCTCTCTTTCGTTCAGCCATGGCAGCCCAAGGTGAGAGGAAGAACTTTGTGTAAAAGGTGAGTATTTGACCCTCTAAATGGCTTCTAATAGAAAAATTCTCTTCTTTAAAGTTGTTCCTTGAGTTGAGAGCTTTACTTTCATGGTTTTAGATTTGTCATTTGGTGGTGTTTGAGCTCTCACAAAATTGTGGACTTGGGTGAACCAAAGAACTTCTTTGGGAAAGTTGTTGAGGTGAGTGAAAGCTTCATTTTCATATAAGTTTTGTGGCCATTGGTTGGGCCTTGAATTTCTGGAATATTTGCCCTAATTTTCGTGACTTAGGATCATGGAGGAGTATGGTATGTTATTGTTATGGAAATGGTGCCTTGTTTAGTGTTTTGAATTGATAGAATTGCATTGAAGCTTAAATGTGAAGTTTGGCCCCTTTTGTGTTGGTTTTGTGCTTTGGTCAAAATAGGGCATGTTGATAGGTTGTGATTTTGGTCATTTTGAGGTCACCATTGTGTTCCTTGTGAAAATTTATGTGGGAATAGGCTTGATTGTTAATTTTGGAGCCATGGGACACTTCGGTAGAAAATTGGAAAATTTGTCCCTTGGAACTCTGTTCTGGGCAGTTTATTTGTGTGGACATTTTGAATGACCAAATGATTTCTGAAAATTGTGAAACTTTCCAATCTTAAATTTCACATCCCAAGCTTCAAAATGGACATATATTTTGTGTCATTTCGTTTAGTATTCTGTGAGATATGGTTGTCCAAAGTTTGGGATTGAAACAGAACTCTGTTTTGGGGCAGTGATGAGTTTTGTATAATTCTGGGATTGTATGGTGATTTCCAGTAATGGTCCATATTTTTCCTACGAAGAGGACTTAGATACCTTTCACTAGCTTTAGAATCACCTCATTTCGATTTTTCTAGAATTAGTTATGAGTTTTGGAATTTCAACCAGGAAACAGAATTTTCTTTGCCGCGGCCAGAGGTTATGAACCGTGGCCCAAGACCTTCTGTGCATCTATTGGCCGCGGCCCATAGGTAGGCTGGCCGTGGCCAACCCCCAAAAATCAGCATTTTGGACTTTTAAAAGGTGACCTTTGGTCAAGTATTTCCCAAGCCTTTAGGCATGTGTTTAGGCTTTGATTAGCCACCTAAAGGTCATGAATGGTAACCAACTTTAAGTGTTATGAAAATAAGAATTTGGAAAAGAGAATGACCCTATGTCCTTGCTTTGGTTATAGGGTTTATGTTCACCCTGATTATGGTTTGATATTCGCCCGAATCGCGAGTAGCCGATGCTAGAGCCACTACTACAAAAAGGATAAAAGGTGGCGCACATTTTGTGGCACTTCTTTAAACAAGTGCCACAGCTTCTCTTTTTTTTTTTTTTACCTCTATAATTTTTTTTTTAATTTTGGGTACCAGCTGTGGCGCTTAATAGATTAAGTGGCACAATTGAGGAGGCCTATTGTGGCGCCTGCACACTAAAGCAGCTGTGGCGCCTAACCCACCAAGCGCCACAGCTGCAGCATTATTTTTTAAAACAAAAAAAGTGGGCATGTGTGGCGCCTAAATAAATAGGCGCCACACATAATAATGACTTGATCAGCTGTGGCGCCTAATGCATTAGGCGCCACAGCTGATCAAAGGCAATGTGTGGCGCCTATTTATTTAGGTGCCACACTTGCCCACTTTTTTTAAAAAAAAAATTCAAATTGATATTGTATCTCTTAATTATTTCATTTCCCGCGTAGTGGTCTTGTGTCCGCCTCCCATTCCTTCTCTTTTTGACTACTACTCCACTTTAATTATTTAACTACTCTCTCCTCCATTAAACTACTTTCCCTTTCTCATCTTCTTAGTGGATCCGTCGGCCCCTTCACTCCATTTCATATCATCTTCACACTAAAAAACACACCCACACGCTCACTCGTCACTCAAGCTAGCATTACCAACGTGGTCTCCCACTCCCTGCGCTGGTCAATTAATAAATTTGTAAGAAGAAAACTATTTCATTCTAGCTTGCTTTGTTTAAATTTTTTTTTAGTCAAGATAAACCGTAATATAACGTTTGCCTTTTTGTTCCTAATTTAATAGGAAAGAATGAAAACCTAGCTTGTTTCGTTTGCCTTTTTGCTTTGTTTAAATTTTTTTGCCGACAAGCTTGCGTTTTTTAGTAATCTTTTAATTTACTTAATTAGTTGTTGATGTACTGTGTTCACATATCAAGTTCTTGTATTGTGATATTTTTTATGTTAGCTTTGGAGACTATTAATGTAAGAACATTATTGTTGGGGAACTTGAATTTTAAATATGAAAATTATATATATATATATATATATATATATAATAGGTTGAAATATAAAATAGAAAGATTGACAATTTGTGGAGATGATAAACACGAAATCCACTCATTTTATATAAAACTTCACAATCAGGAGGCATAAAAAAGGGCCACAGGAAAAAAAAGAAGAAGAAGAAAAAAAAGGGACCCTACTGTGGCGCTTGCTCGAGCAAGCGCCACAGGAGGCCCCCCTCCTGTGGCACTTTCTCAAACAAGCGCCACAGGAGGGTATTTTTTTAAAAAAAAGTTTAAAATGTTGTGGCGCTTCCAAGCGCCACAGCTTTTTTAAGTGGCGTCTAGATATGTGGCACTTCTCTAGCGCCACAGTTAATGCAATTATAAGCGCCACAGCTTTACTTTTTTGTAGTAGTGAGCATACGTGGAAAGAATAAATGTAGGGAACTTATCTCTCCTGCATGTATTGATATTTGTGTTTGTGTATTGATGCATGTTATTGCTTTGCTTGATTATGTGAAACATATATGAATTGTTGAAGCTCTGTTTCTATTTATGCTATGGCCATGAGTATGTTGTTGAAACATAGAGATTGCGGATATATCATTATGTGAACACGAGTTATTGTGATGCAAGCATGTCATGCATTAAACACTTATCTTGCATGCATATTGGTATCTGTTTCCTACTGGGATTCTCTAGAATCTCACCCCCTACCAACATTTCAGACAAGACAAGTGGCTCGAGGAAGGAGCAAGTGACTAGGGGCAGTGAGAATCCTTATAGGCATTTGGATTTGGTAGTTGATTATCATTGCTATTTGGGATAATGGTAGTTGATTTGGATGTATTTAGAGTTGTATATGTTAGGATGGATATATGGTTGTATATGTTGTGGAGGTGTATTTGGATTGAAATTTGTGTAATCCCCATTTGAGAAATTGTAAAAGGCATATGTGCCTACGTATATTTAGTGAAGATATGAACCCGAGATTGCCGGTATTATTATTGTGCACTCTGATATTTATATGAATGTAGTTTATCTTCACGAAGTAATTGTATTCAAAATATGAATGTGAGACCAGGTTAAAGTGTTTGTTAAAGAAATTTGTGAAAATCCTATCTTAAGGATGGGAATGTAAACGAATTTTGATTATTATTGGTCTCTATTTCATTTTAATCATGTATTTCAGATATAATTACAGAGGGGGTTACATCCACTCCCCAAAACTTTCCTCCATCTTGGCTGGTTTCATCTCCGTTGACAGCATAGTCACCTCCAATAGAGTTGCTTGAGATTTCTCTAATGTTTCCATGTTAGCTTCAGCATAAGTTCACTGGCAATTATCCTTTTAGTGATCGTATCAGCCACATGCAAAGCAAATGAGCCCCAAACCTTCATATTCTACTTGGTAAGCAGAGTGAGCCGCGATTACCAGAGAGACCAGCCTCTTTTGCAGTTTGGGACGGCTGAGCTGATGGGGCAAGCATATCGATCTTCATCATCTTCCCAATCCTGTTTCCCAGCCTTGTGATGAATTCTGTGTTGCAACATTGCATAGGTATGTTAGGAATTCTGACCCAAGTAACAAACCGTCCCAGAGGATTATTGAAGGGGTCAAAATTCAGTGTCCATTTCTGAACCAAGAAGGTGTGTTGTTGCACCACCGAAGGGCCATCATAAAGCACCCGCTGGTATAAATGTGCCTAGCCTTCTTTAGGCAAAAATCTAACAATGAAGAAGTTATTTTCCAAATCCACTAAATCAAAGTCCGGTGTTTTCCAAATAAGAGGGAGATGATTTTTTAAACTATATACATTGTATCGTTTACCTAGCAAAGTGATAATCAAGGAAGTGTTCTAAGGTTTGCACCACTCACTGTACTCCTCCGCTGTGATTGGCACTACTGGATGGTGTTGCATGAGTAGTCTAACTTCCTCAGTGAGCTCCAGCATTTCCCACTCCTTATGGAGGACATCAGATAACAGCTCCTCATCCTCCATATTGCTACTTCCATTTGCTACCCCCTTAAATCCTAGAAGAGAATCTTTGTAGGATAGCTGAGGTGCTTCAGTTTGGTTTTGCACTCGACCCATAGGGCTATCCTGTTCCATGAAATCAATTTCTTTAGATACATTTGGCTGGGAAATTTCATCTGATATATGCGTGTCCAGCACTGCCTGTGGAGAATCATTTTTCTTTTGTTTCTTGCTGCCACTTGCTAGGACATCAAGAGGTCGATCCAGTGGCAATTTTCAGTGATGTTGGTCACCCATACCAGAGAAAAAAGAATATGCACACTTTCCAAGAGAGAGAACCGTAGAGACTTTCTTTCTTTGATTCAATAACCGAAACCCTCACATAAACACTTGATTTACATGCTCTTACCTTTGCTTTTTGCTCTTGGAACCCTAGCTTCTTGTTCTTGAGCTCTCAACCTTGTCCATCTCTCTCTCTCTCTCTCTCTCTCTCTATATTTTAGTTTCAACTGAACAAAAATGAGCTTGAGGAAAGATGATTATCCTAAAAAACTATCCAACTTTCCTGTTTCCTCAATATTATTTTATTGCATTTTTTTACCACATGCAATTTTACTTGGCCATGGTTAATTCTTACTCTTTTAATATGGCCCACGTAAATTCATTTCCCTTCACTTTCCCTTGTTGACAGTAAAGCATCTTGAAAGGGCAAGAGAAAATGGCCTTGTAATATCTCCATGCATTACATTGTAATTAACATGTAAGACTTTATTTTATGACACTAACCTTTTGACTTTTCAACTCTCAATTTTACTTGGCTATAAACCACTCTTTCTTGATTCATTTTAAGGCAAGCAAATTATTTCTCCATTGCTCTCCCTTTTTTAACCAAAAATGCCAAGGGAAAAGGAAAATACGTATTGTTTCTTGCATTATTGATAAATTATCATTTTGCCACTATATTTTTGTAAAAATTCATGTACATCACAATTCACCATTTTATTCCATTAAATGTATCCATTACATACAAGGAATATTGGTGATTAAAAATGGGATGGTACAAAAGGTTTTTTGGTCATTCTGAATGCACCAAAATTCACCATTTTATTCCATCAAACGCCACAAATATTTATAAGGAATATTGGTGAATAAAAATGGGGTGTTACACCAAATAGGTGTTTAATTCAATTAATATATTAACCTCTTAATATATTAATTAAACCCAATTTCTAAATAAAATCCTTTTTTGGCTATGAGGCTACTAAGTATATCTCTACCTTATTAACAAAACCATCCATTCAACTTGCAAATCTCAAGTTCTTACATGATTAACTTAGCCCTCTCAAGCATCAATCAAGTAAACTAATCAACATCATTGGTGGCCAATCAACAAGAGTAAAATCAACATAAAAATGACTTTAATCACAAATAAAAAATGGGAAATAAGTACTCAATCCATATAAAAAATGGGAAATAAGTACTCAATCCATGCAAGCCTTCAAATAATCCTAGAGCATATAGTATGGCTACTTATAATCATAGTCAAATTAATCTCAAAGCAATGAACCTTTCCAGAATTCAGAATCACAAAGGGAAGAAGAAAGGTGAGGAAACAAAGAGCAATGATACATATTTTAACTCTTCTCAACGTCCTTCTCTCTCCTCTTTGGTCATCATCACAGAAGAAGAGTCACAGTGAAGATAGTGAAGACGTTGGTTCGTTCTCTTTTCCCCCTCCGTTATGATCTCGCTGTGATAAAGAAGGTCCAGGCAGTGATTCATTTGTCTCTGTATTCCGATTGCCTGAGCTTAAAGACGGTTGTGTGATCTAAGTTTTTATTTTATCCTCCAGAACTGATTATGGGTCTGTTTGACATAGCGTCGTGGGAGAGATAACATGCGGTGAGAGATGAAAACATACGGTGAGAGAAAATATGCATGTTTGCTAAGGCGTTAGGGCAATCTTACTTTTGGGTTAGAACGCCCAATATTAGCAAAGGAGACTTCATGTTGCTTCTCCCAAAAAAAAAAAAGCCACGGCATAGTAGTAGAGAGGGAAGAGAAACATGGAAAAAAACAAAGGGAGGGTACCATACCACTTGCTTGAAAACAAACAGCATAAATTATTGTAAAATACCCAAAATTTTGAGGTTTATAAAATTACCCTGAAAACAAAAAATAAATAATAAAATTTAATTATGAGTCCACTCCAAGTCTAATTAATCTCCATCATTAATATTTAATTAATCTCTAAAAAGATAAAGAAATAAAATAGTATTCAATAGTCATATGTAAAAAAACACATTGAATATATTTAATTAGGTGTTTCTAGTTTTTACCTTTTTTCTATTAATACTGCTCTTAGAAAACACAAATAAAATTAATAAGGAAAAAATCCTATATATATTATTTATTAAGATTCATGACTTCTACCCTAACTTATTAAGTCACTTCTGCCACTGCTAATCCAAATATAAATCACTTTATATCATCTAACTTCTACCCTAACTTAAGTTTCCAAAAGTCAAATAAAAAAAAATTGTTTTTGCCACTGTCAATCCAGAAAGGCACTATACCAGCTTCCTCCCTCTATTTTTATCAAGAACACGCGTTTGGTTTCAAATTCTCCTTCCTGTAGTTGATCGTCTAGCAAAATAAAATCAAAAAAAAAAAGGATAAAAAGATAAAAAAGAAATAGATGATGATGACGATGATAAACTGAAATATTTTTTTCACTTTATTTTATTCATTTTTAATAATCTTAAATTTTTATTATTTATTGTCAATATCATTATTATATCCTAAGCTTTGATATTTATAATGAAACCCCCTAAATTTTGTACCAAACTAATATCTTATCAAAATCTCACTCAAATCCCTTTAATTTAATAATTAATGACTCCCCAAATATATTAAAATATATATCAAATGTATCTGAAAAATAGGAAGTCATCAATGGCAAGGCATGTCTGAATGCGGGTTAATTGATAAGGTTCTTGTGAATCCAAATTGATCATGAAGTCAAGTCTTTAGGGACATTGCATTTACATGTGTAAAGATTGTAGGAAACTAAGATCCAACAAAATGTGTGGCCAAGTTTGAAAGATGTTTTTGATGCTTCATACCAATTACTCTGTTACTTCACTACAATGCAACTTCCTGTAATTAATGTGTCTAGGTGAAATAATAATTACTCCTTTAATTTTGTAGGGCATTATCATCCTTTTTTTTTTGCCAACATTATCATCCTTATTATTTAAATTAAGGAAATACCTACAATTCATACTTTTTTTAACATTCAAAGAAGCACCCAATTTTATCATTATTTAAATTTATTGGTGCAATTTTGAAAATAAAAACTAATATTAAATAAAGATGTTGTTTGGAAAAACATAATACATACTTATATTTGTATTATGAAAAACGCTAAATATTCCTTATATTATAAAAGGATATTTTTGGCCAATATATTATAAAAAGGATTGGAGTTAGGAAGTACCTTTGAATTTATCCATATTTTAACTTAGACAAACAAATCATGATATAATGAGTTCCATCATACAATCAATTCAGTAAAAAATTACATTTAAAATTAAATTGCTCTATTACTTCACTGCAACTTCCACTAACCGATGGCAGGATCGAAATTATTAATTGTTAGTGATGTTAGGGTCAACTATGTGTTCAAACTTCAAAGCATGTTGAATAATAAGTTCTGATTAGTATCTACTCTCTTGTCCTTTTTATAAGATCTAATTTTAAAGTTGGTTTGGTCCTATTTATAAAATCTATTTTAAGTTTATTTGAACATTAAATACATTTGTATCAATTCTACCCCTAATTGAGTATTTTCTTTCTCGTCATCTTTTTCCATATATTCTCTTTCATCTATTTTCTCACAACAATTTTTATCTCTTACTTACACCCTAGTAAATAAGGACATACTTGAAAAATAAAAATTTATTTATTTCACAGTTATTAATTTTAAATAATTTTAACCAATTTTTCAAACCACATAATTCAATTTAAAGAATTTCATAAAAGGGAACGAAAGTAGTATTATTTTTAGACCAAATTAAGATATGTTATTTAGAACTTGCAAGTTGCAAGTCTTTGGTAGAATTGCATGCATTGGCCGCCATGTTATATTAGAACGTATGATTTGACTTATATAACACGCACTACACATATAATGACAGAGAAATCTGTGGGAAGTTGGAAACTCTTTGGAACCAAATTTTGTGTTTACCCAAAGAAAAATTAAAGTGAGGTTTTTATTACCTTCAACCCTGAAAACAATCAAGAGTTTAAAGAAAATAACTCTTATTTCATATAACTTAATTTTACATTAATCCTTTGTATTGCAGGTTTTCAAACTTCAATTTTTTTTTTTTTGTGAAGTATATTTTCGATGCTACACTAACACTTCAAACTTTAAATTACAGAACCGCAGAACTTGATTCAATAGGCTTCTTCTAAGAGCAGAGAAAAAGAAGAAAGCTTGCCAAAGAAAGGAAAAAAGGTTATGAAAGCAGAAGAAAGCATAAGCACTGAGAACTTGCTGTTATGCTCCCGCACTTTCAAATTATGTTTGACATTTCTTCAGAAACTAAGAAACGTAACAGCATGAACAAGAAGACGGCTATTTCAGTCCTAGACTCCTTCCTAGTTCTAGCTTAGTTAAGTAGTGATTGTTGATGTATCGTTGTTGCTTTAATGATGTGAATGAGGTTCATGATAATGGATTGTGTTGCTTTTGAATTTGCGTAATTTGGAGATGTAAGTTAAACCAGGGGAGGTGCTGCTAAATTTTAAGAAAGTATAGAAAGCTTGATTTAAGGTTAAGTCTTGATTAAGGACGTGATTAATGATTGAATTATATATGGTAGTTGGTGGAGTGAGATGTTGAAAATCTCTTTTCCTTTCGCAATTGACAGCCACTGCACGTACAGAGCAATTTGAAAGAGATAGAATTTGCTCATTTTGATGCTTCCAATGAGTTTAAAATAGAAACTTGTGTAGGGTACAAGTGAGAAAGTAAACTTGGGAAGCATTAGACATCAAAGTGAAAATTTTGCCCCTTCATGTACCATGTTTCAGTTTTGGCCTAGATGAAAGGGATGAAAGGAATTCATAAAATTACAGATGTTACATCCCACACCTCTCAGGCTCTAGGTATCCATTTAAAAATTGGTCCTTAGCTTACTAGACCCATGATTTCCAGAGCATCACTGATTCACTGATCCATCAAGAAAGCTCACTTATGCTGCAAGGCGGCAGAAATTCTATAAAGAAAGAAATATGATCAGCAATGCAATTAATTAATTTATGTTGTTCAAAAAAACTTAAATATAGCTGTCAACTACCAAAATTGAAGTATACTTAAGGGATACAATATTAAAGAGGAGAGAGATATACCAATAAATTAAAGCAATCATATTTCTGTTGAGTACTATCCTTTTATCCGGCACACACAGTCAATTTTATGAGGAAGTTCATCCAATCTTGCATACAAAGTGAGATCTCTTGTCTTATGACATTCATAGGCATATGATCAAGAAATCACCTTCATGCTTTAATTTAAATGAAATCTTTTTGTTCTTAGCAAATAAATTCTGAATGGTTTATACCATAATAAAACTTGATCTGATTTCGAAAAATCGGAATGCAGAGGTGAACAATACTGCCAATTACTTGGCTCTCTGATCTCCTCACCTTCTTCCTAGTGGAATCGGTAATACAATTTAAATGTTCTATCTTCATACAAGGATCGGAAACTATTATTTGAAGTAAACTCAGAAACAAAGACACTGAAAACAAAATTCAGAGTTATGAAAATGAGGAGCAATCTGAAAATTAAAGCTATGGAATGCTTTGCTGTTCGGTTATTTTTCAAACCACATTGCAAAATTAGCAGTCAAGAACTATTCAGATGACTGGCCAACAAACAATGCAAAAATTAGCTTTTGAGAAGTAAGTATTCAATAAGACTGTAAATGCAAATTCCCGGACAGAAACTAGTCATTATATGAAGTGACATTATTTTATTTTATTTTTTTGTGTACTTTATATTATGCATGCATGTCAGCAAAACCTCTAATGTGAGTCAAGAATTTATGCTTATTTGTAGGGTCCTGACTTAATAACGAATTGTGCAGTTATTGCCAATTCTTGACTTAAACCTGTAATTATGTTTATTGTGTTTCATATTCAGTTATGACTGATATGCTGTTTACTATATACCATCTGCAGCACAATAATGTGGTTATATACAAGTTTGTACAAGACTTAATGAAAACGAGATCATTTTGGCTTCAGTTCTTGAGGGTTTCTTTGATGCAGTCACCTATTTGTTAAGGTATTTTAGGTCATATTTTGCTTTTAAGATTTGAAATAAGAGTGTCATGTTACTCATATTATTCAAGATTTAAAATGAGCTCATTTTTTTATCTCAAAATTTTTTATCCATCATTTTTATTGTCAGCTTTTCTTGGGCGAGAAGGGTGACTGAATAGACACACACACACACTGTGTTCAACTGCAAAGACATGAGAACATAATATTAGTTCATAGTTTTTTTGGGTATAATATTAGTTTATAGATACTAATGACTGAATATATGGTTTGCATCATAAAGAAGATATGTAACTAAATCCAGAGCAGACAAAAGATTTGCGCTTCACCACAATTTACACTACAAATACAGTTGGCTAAATCATTAAGACTTTTTTCTTAGCCTCCACGGCAGAAGTTGAAAACTTCTGTAAACAGACAGAAATCCAGCAAAATAGAAAGACTTAAGAGAAGTAGTTTTTTATATAGACAAAATTACACGATGATAAATCATTTTCATCCTAAATATAATCATCTTAAGGTTTGGATATTGATTATTTCACTGCACCGATGCTTTTTTATCACGGTACCTATTGAAGATGGGCTATACATACCAAGTTTCGTATTTTGTTACCGGACTTCTGCATCAAGAAACATATCAATGAAGTTGCATTGTAAGAAGCCAAGAAATTGAAATCCTAATTTTGAAAGTGACTGGATTCAAACGTACTGATATAAATTAAAATGCACAAGGTTTGAGAGGCGAGACACAGATTGATAAGGCGAAGTCCCCACCAACACCAAATCAGAATGATTTTAATAATATTTCAACGACTTTCATCTAAAACTCACTTTGAAGGAGTAATAGCTCATGCTCTGTTTTCATATGTTGATTGGTCAATTTTCTTCCTTCAACTCGTACTCTAATAATTTTTTTTTTTTTTTGGACTGATACTCTAATAATTTAGCACGGCTTTTCATAGATTTTTATACACATTATAATTTTGCTTAAAATAAATCTTGCAGTACGGTTTTAATAAATGATTGTTGGTAGGTTTTAGGTGTTCAATGCCCCCTAGTTCTTCTATACAATTAATTATAATAAGTGAATAAATTATTTTGATGGGTTGAATAGAGAAGTGTCCTGTTTTACCCTTATTTAAATCCATATGTTGCAAACATTGAATAAGAGATATAAAAAAATACAATAAATATTTTGTACAATACTTTACAAAAAGAATAAAGAATTTATTATCTTGCGAAAAAGATTGGAGAGATACGTTAACTTGTTAACGCTTTAATTCAATTTAAACAAAAAGATAATGACATGTTGCATCATACAATAAACTCAATGAAAAATTAATAAAAATTCAACCCACTGTTATTTCCCAACAATTATTTTTTTTCTACACAAATATCTTTTAATTGGAGGCAATCTTATTCGAAGTGCTTTTAAGTATTTAATGTGGGCACCTCTCTCAATGGGAATTCAAACTTTAGCTCACTACATTGTGAGTGATTAGCTCCTTCCGCTGAACCCAATTAGTTACTTCCCTACAACTTCATCGTTTAATGACCAGAAAAAAGGTTTGGCAGGGCTGAATGTGTTTTAAATGATAAGGTTCTAGTGAATCCAAATTAATCATGAAGTCAAGGCTATTGGGCAATTGCATTGCATGTGGAAAGATTGAAGGAAACTAAGATCCAACAAAATGTTTGGCCAAGTTTAAAAGATGTTGTTGATGCTTCATACCAGTTACTTTGTTACTTCACTAACACTTATTCCTCTGCTTAATGTATCTAGCTCGAATAATAATTACTCCTTTTAATTTTTTAGAGGCATTTTCATCCTTATTCTTTAAATTAAGGAAAAGCTTAAAATTCATGGCTTCTTTGTAGAATTCAAAGAAGCACCCAATTGTATCATTATTTAAATTTATTGGTGTAATTTAGAAAAAAAAACTAATATTAAATAAAGATATTATTAGAAAAACATAATAAATGTTTTATATGTGTATTAGGAAAAAGACTATATTCCTTATATTATAAGAAAAGATTTGTTTGGCCAATATATTATAAAAAGGATTGGAATTAGAAAGTACCTTTGAATTTATCAATGCTTTAATTTAGACAAATAAATGGCAACATGACGAGTTCCATCATATAATCAATTCAGTGAAAAATCGCATTTAAAATTGAATTGCTCTATCACTTCCCTACAACTTCCTCTAATTGATGAAAGGATCGAACTTGTTAATTGTTAGTCATGTCAAGGTCAATTGTGTGCTCGGGTTAAATGATAAGTTCTATTTACTATCTACTCCCTCTTGTTCTTTTTATAAAATCCAAATTTTTAAATTGTTTTGGACCTATTTATAAAATCCAGTTTAAGGTTGTATGAACATTAAATGAATTTTTATCAAATTTTTCCCTAATTCATTATATTCTCTCTTAATTTTTTCCATACATTCTCTTTCATTCTTTTTCTCACAAGAATTTTTCTAGGGAAAATTGTGCAAAAATCCCTCATTGGCAACTTATTTGTCAAATGGGACCTTCGCGTGCAGATTATCTTCCGCATGTGCAGAATATCTTCCCCGATGTGCAGATGATCTTCCCTGTGTGCAAAATTCTTCCCTATACGTGTGCCAAAATCTTCCCCCGTGTGCACAAAATCTTTCTTTCGTGTGCATATCTTCCCTTCATATGCAGATATCTTCTCATATCTCATTTAACAATTAAGTTGTCAATGAAATCTTTTTTCACAATTCTCCCATTTTTCTCCCTTTTTTTTTCCCTTATAAATAAGAGCATAGTTGAGGAAAAAAGTTAATTCATTTCACATTTATTTGTTTTAATTAATTGTAACCGATTGTCTAAACCACAAAATTCAGTTAAAAGGATCCTATAAAAACACAAAATGAGTATTTTTTTTAGACCAAATTAATATACTCCTTCGACTCTTAATATAAGATATATTTACCTAATTTGATTGTATTAATTAAGTTAATTAATATGATATATATTTTCTAAAAATCCCTAGTCATCTTTCTTAATTTTCTCATTCCCTCTCCTCCTTGATTATTATTAAGAGAACATCAATATGGGTAAATCAGGAAAAAATTGACAAATATGTAAACTATATCTTATATTTATGATCAAAATTAACTCTTCAAATATGTCTTATATTAATTACTGGAGGAATATGTTCTTTAGAACTGGCAAGATGCAAGTCTTTGGTAGAATTGCATACATTGGCTGCCATGTTATATTAGAGCATATCCTCACTAGAAATGTTGTGCATAGAGGAAGGAGTAAATGAGACTTGAAACTTCATATTATATAAGACCCTGTAATTGGACTTGTCACTACACATATAATGACGAAAAAGCCTGTGGGAAGTTGGAAACTCCTCAAAACCAAATGTTGGGTTTACCTTAGACAGAAAAATTAAAGGGAGCTTTTTATTACCTTCAACCCTGAAAACAAGACACAGTTTAAAGAAAATTGCTCATAATTCACATAACTTAAATTTGCAAACTAAAATGCATAAGTATATTTATTTCCCTCCAATGTTTTTTCCTTCAAGTATACTTTCAATGCTACTGTACTGTAACAAATTGGAATATGTGAGAGATCTTGTTGCCAAATTAAAATCCATAAGGTTTGAGAACTGAAACACAGACGAAGAAATACAAAAGCCCCACCAGCACTGAATCAGAATCAATTTAATAATATTCAACAACTTTAATCTAAGTCTCACTGTGGAGTAGCAGCAGCTCGGACTCTGTTTTCAACCACAAACAACAACATGCTCATCGTTAAAAGCAACTTATTTTAATCACCTGCAAACATTTTCATTGATATGGAGTTTATAAAATTATCATTTCCCTGGAATGGAATTACTCAGCTGATAAAAACACTCAAAATTCACTTCATTTGATGGAATCGCGGTAGGCTTGACACATCCACGGAGCACTATAACTTCCTCTGCCACAGAAAATGGCCCAAGCAAGGAGACAAAATTCCTGCACAATCAATTTCTCTTCACAATCTACAATTAAAGTTATTGACATCTTGAAGATAACCCTTTACACTAACACTCCAAAGTTTAAATTACAGAGCCACACAACTTGATTTAATAGGCTTCATTTGCATCAAATTATGTTTGACATTTCTTCTGAAACCAAGCCACGTAACAGCATCAACAAGAAGACAGCTATTTCAGTTCTAGACTCCTTCCTAGTTCTAGCTTAGATAAGTGGTGATTGTTGATGTATTGATGTTGCTTTAATGATGTGAATGAGGTTGATGATAATAGATTATGTTGTTTTTGAATTTGTGTAAATTGAAGAAGACGGCTATTTCAATCCTAGACTCCTTCCTAATTCACCAGATTTCAAAATTTCTATGAAAAAAATGCCTCCTGACCGCACCAAGCCAAAAAGCAGTCATGGAGGCAACAATTTTAAACAAGGACATCAAAGGACAGATTAGTAGAGTTTAAAATCAAAAGGAAAAAGAAAACCAATATTTATTTTTGAAACTTGACAACTATATTCTGTCTGAGGTTTTTTTTTTTCCCTTTTACATTATCCATTATCCATAAAAGCTTAAATTTAACTTTACCATGCCCAAACCTATATTTCACAATTGCCAGCATGTATCACTGATATCATCAAGCATGAGCAAAAGAAATAAAATAAAATGTAAGGGCAAGATATTGATGATTAAGTTTAATACCAGCAATAATTTGTTAGTGTTGGAGAAATGGTTCTAACTGATTTTGATTCTCATGAGCAAAGTTTCCAATTCTTCAATTTCTTCTTGTCCCTTCGTCTGAGTACACAACTCCATTTTCAATTTCTTGCATAGAGGCAGTGCTTCATTCCCATCACAATTTCCAACTCCAATTTCAAATTTACCCATTTCCAACTCCAATTCATCAATATCTCGATGCCGCTTCGACCTCCTTCCCAAGTCACACTTCGTTTTCCTTTGTAAAACAAAATTATGATATTCAGAGGCATATATGGGGCAGATCCCACACTCTTGGATGAAGCCATCACAAGAAGCAAAACTGAAAAAAACCTTTTGGTTACAAGTGGTGTCCTCATCATTTCCATTGCTTCCTTTCAATCTCTCCAATACCAATTTAGAGAAGTATGGATCACAACAAAGTAAAATGTGGTGTGAGCTGAATTCTGCATATTGTGGATCAAAAATCTGGAATTCAATTGCTACACCTTCTTCAAAGTAGCACTTGCAGGTCACGGCCACTTGAATTTTTTCCTTAGAGATGAATGGAGGAATTACTGAACAGAAAACGAAACCCAACAACTGGTCAGAAGCCAAAGAAAGTTCGATGGTTACCAAACCCTTTATCGACCGATTGTAGCCAAACCACAATGGAACACTGCTTCCTGGATAAAAAATTGTAAATCTTTGCTTCCTATGTATTGCTTGCTTCAATGAGAACTCCACATGTTTCCCAATAGCACAACGTGAACGAATATCCAATTTCTCGCAATTGTGAAATGAAATGAAATTATGACCATCTGCCCGTAATAGTCTTGAAATTGTTGAAGCGAACACTTTCTCTAATGATGTACAATTACTGACAATAAAATTTCTAAGGGACTGTGGAAGCTGTGGCAGAAACTGAAGCCTAGTGCAACAACTCAATGTAAGATTTTGCAGCCGTGAGAGACGTTTGATATTGTTAGGGAGTTTAGTTAAGCTATAACAGTCCTCCAAATCTAGTATTTGTAGACATCGCAGGGATTCAAATAGTATATGCAGCTTTGGTTCATCCACTAGTTGTCTACATCTACGAAGGCGAAGCTCCGTGAGAGATCTAAAACAGCATAACTCAGTTATTGGAAGATTGCCAAGACTTGAAGCATTGAGAAGCAGAGTTTTGAGATTGGCAAGATGCCCAATTGAGGAGGCATGCAGTGCTGGAACCGATTTTCCGAATTCCTTCAACAAATCACAGTTGATTGAAATTGATGTGCAGTTGGAGACATCTAATTCTTTAACAGACAGAGGAAGCTCTGGTAAACGCTGAAGATTTCTGCAACTTCTTAAATGAAGCCTTTGAAGTCTTGAGAGGTGCTTGATGTTGTCTGGGAGCTCAATTAAGTTAGAGCAATTCAGGAAGCTTAGCTTTCGTATGGCACGTAAGGCATCAAATAGCATGTGCAGCGCAGGTTCGTCAAATGCATGCTTGTAGATGCCAAGATCCTCAAGAGATCTCAAGCAACATAACTCCTTTAGTGGAAGATTCTTCAATTTTGAACCATTGAGATGAAGACTTCTAAGCTTAGTGAGACTCCCGATTGATGGGTGCAGAATTTCTACTCCTGTTGACCCTAAAAATAAACATCTTAGTTCTTTGGATGATAATGAGAATTCCTTTAGATTAGGGCAGTCATGAACTAGGACTTTTCTAAGAGATCTTAAATGAGTATCACTCTGGAGACTCTTGAGGTTTCTGCATTTGTTTAAGTCCAGAGAGACAAGGCTGTTGAGAGATAAGATAGATGGATGAACAAAACACAAACTTTCACAGTAATATAGATTCACCAGTTCAAGATTATGGGCCTTAGAGAAATCTGGCAATTCTCTCAATTTTCTGGAAAAACGAAGATCTATTCTCTTCAAATTCACAAAATCCTGCAACAGTTAACTAGCAAACATCAGAAAGACTTCAAATTTCAATTTTTAAAAATGAAAAACACACTAGTTCACATTATACCTGCACACCATCCCAAAGTGTTTGAACATGGCTGAATTGCATTTTCAGCTCAACAAGGCTCTCAGCACAAAAAGTTGATGGCAAAGAACTCAAAGGGTACCCATCCCACTGAAAGTACCTTATTTTATCAGAAATAGACTCAAGACCCATCTGAAGATGCACTTTGTAGGATGATCCAGTATTGCATAAGGAATAAAATTTCAAGAATCTTAAATTAGTCATCCTTTTGAAGGTGTCGGCGGTCAAGTATACATCTCTAATTCGAGACACATTTAAGATTATGCCTTCAACAGCTTCAGTTCCCTAACAGTTATCAAAATGAAAATTCGAATTATATCAAGTAAACTAAACCATGCTAGCTACATTTGTCACCAAGATCACTAATGTTTGAGAAATGAAGGGCTTACCCGATTATTTTTCAATACATCATAGACTTCTTTGGGATCCCATAATCTAGTGCGCCTTCCTGGTTCTTTGATACACTCCTCACGAACAATGGCCCAACCCATTTCTTGTATTAGGTCATGCATCCACAATCTTTCACCCATAGTAATAAGAGCCTTATCCTGGAGGTTTCTAATGTTAATGATTGCATGGAATCCATAGTTGTCTAATAGCTGTATTACATGTTCTTTAACTTCACCTTTCAAAAAGCATGCAATGTCTAGAAATATTTCCTTCTCTTCATAGTCTAATCCATTGTAGCTCAATTTTAACACTTCTTGAATATCTTCATTTTGAGTCTTTTTGAATTTTCTTAATGCACTGTCCCACTCTTCTTCAGTTTTGGAGTGAAGAAAAGAACCCAAAACTATTAAAGCTAAAGGATTGCCTCTGGTATAAGTAACAACTCTTTTTGATCGCTGTTCAAATCCAATTTTAGGATGATCATTGTGAAAAGCTTTCAAGTTGAAAAGCTTGAAGGATTCTTGATACACCAACGGCTTGGCCTCGTAGATTTCATTAACTCTACCAATAAGCATATGCTTATCTCTTGTTGTTATGATGACTTTACTGCCTTGTCCCAAACAATCACATTCTCTTGCTAGATAGTCTAATTGCTTCGAACTATCAACATCATCTAGCACAATGAAAACTTTTCTAGAGCTCAGCCTTCTCCTAACAAACGTAGATCCCAACACTTTAGGTGGGCCACTATTGATACTTTCTTCCATAAGTAGCTCCGAAACAAGTTTATCACATATATTTTAATCCATGCTTTTCTTACTCTTCCCTTACATTTTCTAAGAAACACCAACTTTGATATTGAGGAGATAGTTTGGCAAACACAACCTTAGCCATGGTTGTCTTACCTATCCCGCCCATTCCCCAAATTCCAATTATTGAAAATTTTCTCAGTAACAATTCAATGCATTCACAATTTTCATCAATTCCAACAAGACCTTCTAATATACTTGGATGAATATGATCTAATTTTTGCATAACATCGTTGACAATGTTCTGAATTAGTTCAGATTCATCCCTAGCACATGAAAAAAATATTGAACAAAACAATCAATTGACAAGAAATAATTAATTTTAAAAAAAAAATCCTTCAATATTGGTAAAGGAATAATTACCTAAAGGATTGAGAGTGCCACCCAGCTAAATTGGCAGTTTCGAAAAGAGCATCTTTCCATTTCTTCAACTTGTCGTGGTTATGCCCTAAATCTTTCTCATGTTTTGCAAATGCGTCCTCGTAATCCCCCTTTTGCTTGCGAACATCAGATGGGTCAACATTGTAGAATACAGGAATAACAAATTGGCCTTGATCTTTCCCACATTGGAGTATTTGGGTGAGTTCATCCAAGCACCATTTTGAGGAAGCGTAGTTCTCTGAGAACACCACCACAGATATGCTAGAGCCCTTGATTGCTTCGATGAGAGATTCTGAGATATCATCGCCTTTCGGAAGCTGATAATCAATAAAGGTCCTTAGGGAATTTCTGGTGAGCGAATTATGAAGATGGCTGGTAAAATTTTTGCGTGTGTCCTCTCCTCTGAAACTGATGAACACATCATAGTTCTTCGAATAAATTGGTTGAGAGAAAGAGCTTGAAGTTGAAGCAGCAGAACCCATTGTGGTTACTATTGTCAGCTACTTCTTCTGGAAATGAATAAACTCATCAGCTTTCCGATCAACCAAGAATGATATCGAGGAAGTCGTAGTTTATGTTGAAGAGGTGAAAAATGAAGATTCATTTGTAAGGGAACCGCTCTGTAAAGTAAACGGATCCTCTCATCATCTCATTTTCTCATCATTTTTCATAAGTCTATCTGAATTGTTGATTGGAAAGAGGAATTCATCTGAACTGTTGATTTGATTGTAAAGATGAGAAAAAAAGTAGAAGAAGTGATAACTTGATGATATAATTCATTTTTAACCTTTCAGATTAATTGGACAAACATGATTTAAAGATCATAAGAGATGATGAGAGAAGGCACCATGAGAGAAACGGGACCCCTCTGTAGAATCGAAATCGACTCAATGATAATGATCTGATGGTGGGCCCACTATAATTAATAATTGACGGAAGAAAAACTCAAAAAAGCATCCATGTTTAGTTGATTATTTAAAACGATAAAATAAAATAGTAAAGGTGTGTTTGGGATAGCAGTAGGAAAAATGACTTATATAATTCGGGCTTATTAAAAATGACTTAATAAATAAGTCAATATTTGTAATGTGATTTATGTTTGGATGAGCGGTTGAATAAGTGATTATTTATAAGTAAAGATGTGTTTGGATTAGCGATTGAATAAGTGCGTTTTTAAAAGTAAAAACTTGAAGGGTATTTGTATATTCTTCAAATTTTAGATAGATCATATATGCGATATCCAACAGTAACATATCATTTGGCCCAGGAAGATATCCGAAAATGCAAACTTGTAACTCCCGAGATGAAGCCCAAACTAAGAATGGAATTTCAGAAATTATAACAGCATAAACACATTGTGTTTCAGTCTAGTATGCCACCAGAGCAAATAATTCTCAAATCGAATGCGATTAAAATAATACATAACTAATTGGGATCATAAATTCCGTACAAGTTTATCTCTAATCCTGTCACGAATGTGATTCATTCTGCTTGAAGATGCCGTAGCAACATTGGACGAGGAAGCCGCATCGTCTACAGTATTATCATCTTCTTGAGCTATATCGCCAGTTTCTGCTGTGCTGAAATTAACATCACTCTAAGAATTTTTCCTAATAAAATTATGAATGGCCATAGTTGCCACAACTAAGCGGACTTGCGTTTGGTAGCTGTATTTGCGCATTTTTTGCAATAATTCGAATCTATTCTTCCACACGCCAAAAGTCCTTTCAATAGTTGACCTCAAACTGGAATGATAGTAATTGAAGGTTTCTTGAGCATTTGCAAAACCAGGTCGACGTTGAAATTCTGGCAGGTGATAACGCTGACATCTGTAGGGACCAAGATACCCAACTGGTGTGGGATAGCCAGCATCGACCAAGTAGTATTTGCCTAATAAATGGCTCAAATCATTTTGAAAGTGTGAGATTAAGCAAAGTGCGTATTGAAAGTAATTAAAACTGAATGGGCCGGAAATATACCTGGAGGTGGATGAGGGAAATTCTGAGCTGGATTTCAGACAGCAGCTTGAAACATACGAGCGTCATGTGCAGAACCTTCCCAACCCGCCAACACAAATGTAAAACACATATCCCAATCGCATACAGCCATTACATTCTGTGTTGTATATCCTTTTCTCCCGATATATCTTTCCCGGTTGGGACCAGTGATCACAGCCTTGATATGAGTTCCATCTATTGCTCCAATGGCATCCTTAAAGTACGGATAATAGCGAGGATCGTCACGTATTTTTCGGTGGCATCCTATGAATTCAGGATCAGAGGGTTTGATATTTTCTCGAGCTAGGCTAAAACAAGCCTCTAGCACCATGTGCAATAGCCGACTGACAGTTTCCCCTGAATGCTGAAACAAACGTTGGACCATCCTGTTACCGATGCCGTGGCCAACTGTGAGCAAAAACATCCCAACCATTTCTTCAACTCCGACATTTCTAAAATCTCGTAACCCATGTTCGACCAATTTACTACACAACCGGTAAAACACGTGTTTTTCAAGTCTAAACATCTGATGACATTGTGTTTCATGATCTGCCAATATTTCTTGAACAAATACATGACCGGATCGTTTACTTGTTCTACGAGGTTCTTTGCACATAAAAGGAACCCAATATTGACACACCAAACAAGTTATTTGTTCATATTCTGTCATCTCTTCATCGATAAGAGCTAGTATCCGAGAATCATCGTCTTCTTCCTCCATCCAATTTTCCATTGCAGATATAACTTGTGCATTGGATTCAATCAAAGTTATAATATATGTCATAAAAGGAACGTTGGATTAAAACATACATAATATATATGCGTCGACCAAGTAGCATTGTTGGTGTACTAAAAACAAAATAACAGACATGCATACAATAAACACTAAACTAATTGTAGGCATAAAGTTCATGTCAGCATCGATAGTCAAGAACATAATCCGTAGCGACTCAATCAAGGGTCGTAACCATATAACGCAGCCACGCAACTATTGAATCCTTGTCCCGCTTAAGGAGTGACAAAAACGTGTCCCGACTGGTCTTGTCCATAATCAGCCTGACACATCGGATTTTAAAGTTCTCATCTTCTTTCACTTCTGGAATCTCAAGCAGGTCTTCAATAGCAGCATCAACACTCCTTCCTTGAATCTCACTGATGGTTGTAGCTCTATGCTTCGATGCTTCTGCCATGACACTGACCGCATCCGTAATTTGCTTTGACGCTGGCATCTTCTGCTTCTTTTTCTTCCCTAAGTTATCAACTCGTCTCCGCTTTCCCTGACTTCCGGAATTAGTTGGAACAGATGATGCGCCTGGACCACAGGGAGGGGTTTGTGAGGATAATCCGACGCTGGCTAGCTCATCTGTCACTCCTGTGCTAAGTGCTGGGTCAACTCCAAAATTCTCGTCCTCGCTGTCCCCTGAACCTTCCTCCTCGACCATAGTAGGTCGGTACACATCCTCTTCCTCTGCATCCTGTGTCTGTGTCCCTATGAATGACGGATTCTGCTCATCGTCGCCTGTTGCCACAACATTCTTGAATATAAGCCTCAATTCTGTTTCATTCTTGAGGCATGAACGGCGAAACTTTCTATACGCCGAATTCTCCTGCATACAGACAAGTAACAAAATCATTAGCTATATTACAAAACAAGCTGATTGAGGCAACTGAATTATTATTATGCAACGTTATAAGTAATTGTAGGCATTACTAACCTGGCATTTCCGTCGCCACCACTCGGGATCCGCTACGACATTTCCAGTTATTGGGTCTCGACCAACACCAGTCTCTTTTGTTAAGGCATCCCAAGTCCTTAAGTCCTTCCGTAACATATCAAACTTATTCTTCAATTGCTTCCTGTCATATGCTTCCCTGTCTGCTCATTGAATGTAGCAACAATATAGTCCCATCCCTCCTTCGAGAAAGATAACCCTCGACGTTCTTTTTTTAAAATTTGATCTATCATTGCACGGACAAATATTTCTGTTGACTCATCATCCCACAGTGCTCTGTCATTCATTTTTCTATGGAAACGTTTCACTTAACAAGTGTGGACTATAAACATGTTAGTTAATACCTTCTCATGAAGCAACCAGATTAACAAAAAACAGTAAACAGCGCATTCCACAACAACATTTACTTTGAAAATACATGTATCCGTCAAAATTTGTGAAGCTTCTTTTATTCAATTAATTAATGAGCACCAGGATAAACAATGTACTCAACACAAGTAACATTCATAACACCTCAAATGATGATGAAAAATGAAGAAAGAGAGACCACACTAGCAAAACAGTGAAAAATAAAGGAGGGAATTAGCTTTTTATTTTTTATTTTTATTGCTTCTAATCCCTTATGGTCCTTCGATTTGCTTAAGGACCATTCAAACACGCACAACACAAAGATAGTGGGACACACTAATCAGAATAAACTATCAATTTTCCTTCATATTGGGTTTTTGATTTGAAGTATGATCTTTTTCGCTTTGTCTAAAGTCGGTAGGGATTCAGCGAAACCCCTCATGATTTAGGAATAAGAAGTGTGTCGATAAAAATTTAATAAGGATCCCACTCAGTCATACTCTCGAATCTTTATATTTCTCAACTCTGGTGGCAACAAATCTCTTGCTCAATTTTCTAGTGTCGAAATAAATGAATTGAGAGAGATAGACGCACAAAATAAAAAAAAAAAGGTCAGAAACAAAGAAAAGAAAAACAAATCCCACTTCATCATGCATTAAAAGCAGTCAAGTAAAGAGGCAGAAATTAATGATTAAGTTCTTAGAAAAACATAAGAGAAGCATGTTTACGTCCTTAAAGACATGATTATGAACTAGTTGGCAAGAACTAATCATATCTCAAATTCGTGATTTTTTTCGTTTCCTACAACCTTTCTTGATTCCAATACCATTACTTTCCAGTGCAAGGTAGGAAAATGTTTCACTGTGGTGCGCCTAGATCAGGAAGACGATGAAACAGAGAGAGAGAGGGACGAAAACAGAACGAACTTAATCCCCCAACAGCCCAACTAACTCCAGAAACGCAAGCCACACGGAAAAAAAACCAGTCACACTCTCTATGGAATAAAATTAATTTCAATAAGTGATTACCTCCAAGTCTTAGAATCAGATCACGCAACTGTTGCGGTTCAAGATGTCCTCCTACAATGAGCTAGATCCCAGATGAAGAAGAAGGGCCTGTTGAGGTTGAGGCACAGCTCGTGGTTCAAGTGTCCATCGCAGATGAAGAAGAACGCCCTCTTCAGCTTCAACCACAGATCGGACACGGCGGAGCACTCGGTTGAAGCACAGATCCGACACGGCTGAGCACGAATAAAGATGGGCACGGCCTTCAGATGCTACCACTGACCTCCGAGACTACAATGCAGTCGAAGACACGGACGGAGCTGGGATCAGATCTCTCACAGACAGAAAATCGATCGACGAGGGGGAAGACGACGGAGACAGCTAGGAACAGAAGACGGACTACACAGCTTCATCGGCTACAACCCTCGCCGCCGACGAGAGGGAGACGAAGACCAGCAACAGCGACCGCAACAGGAAACTGAAGCAGAGCATGTGAGAAAGATTCCCTTGCAGCAGGCGTCGACCAGCTTTGCGCAGGGAGAGAGGAGTGAAAAATTAAAAAGAGTAGGTGAGGTGTAAATAAATCCAACGGTAAAAAAACGTGAATCGGGTTTGTAAAAAGCCAGGTCCAGTAGCTTATCCGAAATGTGTTTTTTTTAACCTCAAACCCAAATCGAAAAAGCCCAGCCAAACACAGAAAATTGGATCACGTTTTTTTTTTCGGGCTTAAAGCTTCAAAACGGGCTTATTTGGCTATTTTAAGCCCACCCAAACACCCACTAAAACAAACATAAAAAGTCGTTGCCCAATTTTGCGTTTTAAGTAAAATATAATATAATGACTAACTGCTGTCAATTTCCCACCCTGACCTTTTTATTTTTGGCCGTTTCTCAATCGGATTTAGATTTTATATAATAAAATGACTTTTCTGTAATTTATTTGTTTGTTTTGCCCTTTACTTATCTTGACTTTATACTCCTCTTAAATTTTATTCCTCTAAATTATACTTTTAATCTTTTAAATTTTATATGAGGTATATTTTTTATCATTTATCTTTATAAAGTATATTTTTCATCATATATTTCTAACACTGTTAATATTACTAATAAAAAATGTTAAGGCAGCAAATTCAAATAATGATTTTACAACTAACAAAACATATTCAATGGGGCAAAAAAAGAAGACAAAGCATATTTAAATTTTAATTTTTGAATATAATATGTTTAGATTAATAAACTGACAAATCATTGCAAATGAAATTGAGGCTTTAATACTTAGATTATTAAACTTATAAATGTAAAGTATTAAACAAAAATTTTTAATATAATCATAAGTTTTGATATTAATTGCTTCATTAGATTTTTAGATTTTTTTTTCAATTTATATATATTTTACATTTAAAATTAATAATATTTAATTACACAATCTTCACTTAAGTTTATACAGTTATCACTTGAATTTATTGTGCAGTATTTTTATTAATAATATTAACGATATTAGAATTATAAAATCAAAAGTTGACTTTATCAAATTAAAGGATAAAAAATATATATCATGTTAACTATTTTTTAAAAAAATAAAAAAACTGAGCCTTTATTCATCAACTCGACAGAATTGTAGGAATGAAACGCCACATGGGCATTCAACAACAGGTCAAACAAATATGAGGGAGGACGATCAAAATTTACACAAATCCTTACCACAAGTCAAACTAAAATTAGCAAGCTAATATAGAATAAGGGTTAAGGTTCATTTTAATACTGAAAATATTTAAAAAAGAATCATTTTATCCTGAAATTTTTTTTTAGAACAATTTCACCCCGAAAATATCAAAAGGGGTGCAATGTTACACCAGCTGTTAGCAATGATTAATTTTAACCATTAATTTGACTAATATTGCCACTGAGCATAGCCAACTCATCATCTCACCACTTCATCGTCCAAATCACTTCTCCCTCTCCTCCTCACTAGTCACCATCCGCTTCGTGGTCTTCTTCAACTTGCCTCAACTTCTTCTTCTTCAACTTGCCTCACAACAACTCAGAAATCAAATTAAACTTATAATTCCATAGTAGAGAAACACCCTAAAAATCAAATATCAAGGAATCTGACCCTATATTAACAGCACCCCAAACATCCCTTAGCCATTGTTGACACCGGCTAAAAAATTTATTTCCAAAACACTGCAGCAAACCGAGTGTCGAAATCCCCATATTTTAGGAGCAATAAATAACCACAAGTGATGAAGGAGAGTCAAAGGGAAGCAAAAATAGTTTATTAGCATCACACCGATTTAAAATTTGGTAGTCAATTATTCAGCATGATCGTGAGTTTGCACTGTAATGTGATTTCTGGGTTGCTGACTACCAAAATTTGGCGAATTTTGCGAGCAAAAACCACAGCCAAAAATTTTAACAAAAACTTAAATTTGAAAATTCCGGATTGAACACAATTTGCCACTTTCCACCATAAAATTTTAACAAAAATTTAAATTTGAAAATTCCGGATCTAACACCACAGACAAAAATTTCTTGCCTTCATCCTCTTTCGACTCCATGGCCATATTTGCAAGATCTTGTACGGTGTCAAGATGGAAACTTTAAAACCTGCATCAATCACAATATCAAAAAAAAAAAAGCAAACCAAAAAGCCTGATTGAACGCGAAAGAGGAGAGAGGGATCTGGTTCATCAAGCAAGAGAAGCAGCGCGGTGAGCTAAACATGATCTACTACTGTTCATCATCTTCTTCCTTGAAAAGGTGCGACTTGAGCTGCACGAAGGTGGCTATTGTTGGGACCAGAGGAGTCGGACCGTCTTCATCATCGAGTTGGGGAAGATGCGACTGAAAGCGATTGAAAGGGACAGACGGCGTCAATGAAGAAAAGAGGAACGAAGGAAAGGGAAGGAAGAACAGTGTGGAACAATCGGAGTTTTTCTTCCAAGCAAAAGATGATGATGTGGTAAAACATGTGTCATAATCTCTTAGGTGCATCAATGAAATTGGATCAACTGACGGTTAACCGTTTGGTGCTGATAAATTAGGGCAATATTACATCATTTTTTACATTTTCGAAATGAAATTGCTCTAAAAAAGATTTTCAGAGTAAAATTGCTCTTTTCTAAATACTTCCAGGATAAAAATGAACCTTAACTCTATAGAATAATTTTTGCCAACAAAATAATATAATATTAGTTCATAGAATTTTTGTGTATAATATTAGTTAATAGATATTAATAACTGAATTAATATAGGATTGGCATAGGAAAGAAGATATTTCTTGGTTACCTTCATTGGTCAAAAAAAAAAAGAATTGTTTGCCTTCAAACCTCTTCTTGCTACTATTAGCATTTGTTGTGAACACTTGTGATAGCAATCTAAACGTTACTCCTACAAATACAATTGGCTTAATCATGAAGACTGTTTTATCAGCTTCCAATGCAGAAGTTGACCTCTTTTTTTAAATAGAGAGAAATCCAGCAAAATAGAAGGACTTGCGAAAATTAGTTTTTAAATAGACAAGATTACAAGAAGATAAATCATTTTCATCCTAGGTCTAACCATCTTATGCTTTGGTTGATTGTTTCACTTCAACCGATACTTTTTTTTTTAATCACGGTATCTAATAAAGCAAGCCTAAAAATGCGCTTGTTTGGAATAGCTTATTTTTGGGTAATAAATGTTTATAAATCGTTATTCACGATATACGAGGTAAGTATGTGATAAGGGTTTTATCTCAACTTGTGTAATAAGGACTTATTGTCTAAAAATAAGCCCAACCAAACACACACAATTCCTCTTATGTGATGTTTTACCGGAGTTTTGCATCAAGAATCATAATAGAAATGTTGTCTCATAAGGTAAATACTCATTGTAAGAAGCCAAGAAATTGAAATCCTAAATTTGGAAAAAAAAAAGGGGAAATCCCTAAAAAATGCGCTCGAAATAGGCAAATCCCGTTTCAGTACAACGAATTCCAAAATGCCGAATCAGTCGTGTGTCAGTACGGAATGAACAGTGCAGGGGTGCTAAAAGACGATTTTGCCCTTCAGCCCTCATTCTCATCACTTTCAGAATAACAACACGAGCATCTTAATTAACAACTTTGTCTTCTTGATTAACAACTCCAATTTCATCTTTTTACTTTCACAATAACAATACCGGTCTTGAAATTGGAGTTGTTAATCAAGAAGACAAAGTTGTTAATTAAGAGACTCGTGTTGTTATTCTGAAAGTGATGAGAATGAGGGCTGAAGGGCAAAATCGTCTTTTAGCACCCCTGCACTGTTCATTCCGTACTGACACACGACTGATTCGGCATTTTGGAATTCGTTGTACTGAAACGGAATTTGCCTATTTCGAGCGCATTTTTTAAGGATTTTCCCAAAAAAAAATTGGATTCAAACGCAATAATAGAATTAAATGTATTACTCTCTCTAATCCTTAGTATAGTACTTACACTACAAAAAAATATGAAATTTCCACCGGAATTTGCCAGGAAAAAATTTTCCATGGCAAATTCCAGCATAAATCCGTCGAAAAAATTTCCACTGGAATTTTTTCCGTGGCAACTTGCATCTTTTGCCATAGAAATTCGAACGGAATAATTCCGTCACAATTTCCGACCTTGGCAATTTCCCACGGAATTCAATTCCGTCAGAAAATATAAAAAATATTATTTTTTTAATTAAATTAAACTCTTAAAAAATTATTTTTATAAAATTTATTATTTATTAATTAATATTTTTAGTTTGATTTCAAATTTATTTTTTAATTATTATTTTCTAATTTCTAAAATATTTTTAATTTATAATCATAGGTTTTGATCCCTGTAGGGGCAAACTGGTCATATAAAAATTTATTTATAAAAAATAAAATTTATTAGTTATTAATTAATATTAGTAAAAAAATATTAGTCAATAATTATTTATTATTTATTAATTAATGTTAATAAAAATTAATTATGTATAATAAGATTTGCATGTTTGTTTTAGCGATTCGATTGCTTATAAGTAACTTTTCAATAGTGATTTACGGTATACGAAGTAAGTATGTGAGAGGAGTTGTGTTTCGATTTACGTAAAAAGCAACTTATAAGCAATCGTAACGCCCAAACAAACATTATAATATATAACTGTGTAATAATATAACGCCAAAGCAGTAGAGCCTATCTGGTAAGGCATCACGCGCATATGGACGAGGTCATGGGTTCGAACCAAAGGAGGGGCAAGTTGAGTTGAATTTCTAGGAACAAAGAGGTTGCGACACGTGGCGGAAGAAGGTTGCGACACTTGGCGGAGTGAGGTTACGACACATGATAGATCTAGGTGCCGGCAACAAGGTGGACGCCATCGGAGCTGCCACGCGCCACCTCAGACGATGAGGGGGCGGTCGCTAGAGTTGCCATGTGACTTTTTAAATTTAAAAAAATAAGTTTGTTACAGAATTTCCAATGAAATTGAATTCCATCGGAAATTACTACGGAAATAAATTATGTTGGAAATGCCATCAGAAATTTCCAACGAAATCTGAATTCTGTCGGAAATTATTTTGCCACGCTATTATTACCGATGAAATCCATTCCGGAAACTCTAAATTTCGTCGGAAATTCCGTCATAAATTCAGTGTTTTTTTGTAGTACTAATTGGGGTTGATCTTGGTCCTTAATGTAAGACCTATTTTTTATATTCATCATTCTTTACCTAACTTATATCTACTGATGCTTCCTCAACAATAATCAAGTAAAAGAGATATAGAGAGAATTAAGAAAGATGATTAAAGTATTTAAAAAAATTTATTAATCTAATCAAATTAAGTAAATAAGTTTTATATTAAGGATAACAGCGAGTTCAAAGCAACACATTATATTTAAAAACATAATCTATATTTGCCTTGGATAGCTATGGTGTACCAAAGTCACACTTAACAGATGAAACGTAAAGGAGAGATATATTCATATGCGTTAATGTACAAATTTGTCTCTAGAAGTTTTCACTAAGAAATAGTGTTACCCCGGAAGTTGTTTTAGGTTCAATATTATCCCGGAAGTTTTAAAATGAAGCAATGTTGCCCTTTACTATTAAAAAGTTAACAATCAACGTCAATTTTTTAATAATCAAAGTTATTTTTTTAACGGTATCGGGCAATATTGCTACATTTTGAAACTTTCATGGTGATATTGGCCTAAAAAAACATCCAGAGTAACATTGCTCATGAGTTTAATTCTCTGTAGATTTCAAATTCAATTGGGACACTTCCTCAACATTTTTCTTGGGCTTAGAATTCAAGGGAATAGATTGAACGATTGAAGACACCTTTAATTTCATTATATGGAGTTGGTGTTGGTCATCATCAATATTTTGATGCCTATATGTTCACGTACTTACCTCCAGTTTGTTTTGTTAAAATAAGTTCATATATTATGAGACATATATATTGGGCGAACTTCGCATTCTTTAATCAAGCCATCATCAAATTTAAATCCAAATCCAAGCTCCTTATCATGATTGTGATATCCCCTTATTTTGAATACTTTTACTTAAGAAATTCAAAAAAAAAAGATATGAGAATATCGGAGCTCCGGTCGACCCTATTTATGACTTTAGTATCTCTATTAACAACTCAAGTATGCATATTGACAATTTTTTCTTGAGAAATTCAAAAAAATATTAGACCGCCAGAGCTCTAGAGACCGGTTGCTAAAGCTGGAGCTTCAGCGGGTGTGGAGAGGTTGAGGAACTTTTATTTGAAAAATTAAATGTAGTTAGGTTAAGTAAATCTCTAAAAAAAAGTAATACTTTAATATTTGCAAGGGTTCATATGCACAAATGTCTACCAACTTATACCAAAAGTGCCTCTAACACTATAAACTCTTTTTTGATGTAAAAGTACCTACAAACATTCAAAATTATAGTAAAAATGACACATCCATTAAAATGGGCTAACGCCCGTTACTTTTTATAGTGAGACCCACTCTATTTTTCTGAAAGTATTAAAATGCCCCTAGCTCAAAAATGGTAAAGGTATAAAAACACTCACAAACTTTTACCAAGGTGTGTCAAACACCATATATTTTTCAGATTGGCAAAAATACCCATTAATATTCAAAATAGACATGAAAGTACCAAAATACCCCAAGTGGAAAAAAACACACACATACATGATGAATATATTTTATGAAAATTATTTATATGTATTTGATGGGTACTCTGGTCAAATTTTGAGCTTGCATCTAATTCTTTGTTTCCCTTTTGTAAGTTATTGATTTAATTCATTTATTAATTAAGTAAATTTTATATCCCGGAAACTTTAATTTTCTTGACATACAATAATATATTCGTCCATAATTGTAAGTTAATTTCTAAAGAAATTTTAGAAAAAAAATTATAATAAAATATTGATAGAAAATTTAATAGCATGTGTTCCATCTGATATAATATACACTATTACATCCAATTGCTAAATTATCACATTCAATTATTTGAGGTTAATTGTATATTAATTAGAGATAAAATTAGATAGTTATTAAGTTTAAAGATAGAATTAATGAAGTCTAAGATTTTTCTTAGTTCTAATAAAACAGGTTAGAAGTAACTTATAAATAGGAGTATGTAAGTAGATAATAGTAATTTTCTTGTTAATTTAAAGTTTATGTATAAAATTTCACGTTATGTTTATAATAATAACATAGAAATTGAATAGTTAGATGAATTTTTTTTTTTATGAGTTGGGGCTATTTTGATGCTTTCATGTCCATTTTGAATGTTCATAAGTATTTTTACACATCTGGAAAACATATATTGTATGACGCACTTTGAGTCAAAATTTATGAGCATTTTTGCACATTTACCATTTTTGAGCGGGGCATTTTGATACTTTTAGAAAATAGCATAGGCCCCACTACAAAAAGTAACGGATGTTAACTCATTTTAATGGACGTGTCATTTTTGCTTTGATTTTGAATATTTTTGGGTCCTTTTGCACCCAAAAAGAGTTTATGGTGTTGGATGCACTTTTAGTATAAGTTGGTCGATATTTTTGCACCATAACTTTATTTACAACTCAATCTAATTGAACAAATACCATTTAGTAAAAAATATTTTTCTAATTTGTCGTGGTTTATTTGACCGAACGAGTATTTAAAATAGTTTGTTTAGAGTGAGAATTAGAGATTCTAAAAAATTATCATAATAAAATTTACTTAGAAGTTCGAATAGATTTTTATCTACCCAAATAATAATAACATTAACCCTAACCCAAACCCAAATACTCTCTATTCCTTTTTTTTTTTTTTTGTTTGGGGCCTTGTAGATAACCCCATTCAAATATAGCATAATGGTATTTTCTTTTCTTTGAACAAGTGACCAAATGTATCTCTTTTTGTCAAAATGACTAAAGGCTTCAAATAAATATATTATATTTAATTATTGGCCAAAATGTGTAAAATTACTCATTTACATATCCCGCATGCCCGTTTGGCACTATATACAATCCTTAGGAAAATACCTATGATCATTAAAAAGGGGACAAAAATGCCAACTCCCTTGATTAAGGTAAACTTCAAATTTATGGTTTTGTGGGCCCCACTTTAATAATGTTCAAATAATTATTTAAAAAAAACTCTCACCCTCTCTTTCTTCCTGCACCCCTCTCCCTCTCACCCTCTCTCACTTGTTCCCTTAGAAGTGTCGGGTCATGCACAGGCATCGCACATAGGGCTTCCATAAGTACAACCCCAAAAGAATAAACATCATATTTCTCAGGTAAATGTTGACTTCTGAAGTAACTTTTGAAGCATTGAGGATCCAAGTATCCAAAAATACCCTTCACTGTTGTACTCACATGGGTTTTCTCTGGGTTTGTCTTGGACAACCCAAAGCCTACAATTTTAGCTACCAAGTTCTCATCTAAGAGAATGTTTGTGGTTTTCACGTCTTTATGAATGATGCTTTGTGTTGCGCCTGTGTGAAGATAGTGAAGGCCATGAGCAGAACCTATACAAATTTCAAGCCTTTATTTCCATGATAATGGAGGTAGGTTGGAGCTGTACAGATGAGAGTAAAAAGGGTTGTTGGACATGTATTCGTAGGCAAGAATCAGCTCCAAGTTTTCATCACAAAAACCAATTAAGAAAACAAAATATCAGTGTTGGAGTTTAGAGAGCATGTGCAAACCCCCTTACTTTTAATGTATACTTAGGAGTTATTACACAATTCATTTGGATATATGAATAATATATCAATATTGATACTAAGGTATTAGTTGTACGTTTTGATACAACTGCTTTCCGATACCACATTCGGGTACTGGTATCCTTATCATATGTACTGATCTTATTTGTCGATGTTACCAAATTTCTAGGAATTCTAATAAAATAATCAAATGTTCTGATACCGCCTTATATTGTTATTACTACTTGGGTTTACATGCATTCATATACATACACACCCTATATGATCACCCAAGGTTATCAAAGTATCTATGTCTAGTCATAATACATTTATTCACATATACCCAACAGAAAAGCTAATTCCTTCGTCTCCACCCTCTTACTTGTCATCGCTTACCTCTTTGCCCTTTAAGCTGCTTGCTTTTACTACATGTTAGTTTAAGGAAAGGGTGAGATTCGCAAGAATCTCAGTAATAACAACAAACACTCATAACATATGCAAGTCCACAAAGCATGTCTAACAAACCACCATCACAAACAACATTCAACAATAAGTAATCATAATCATTGGACACGCTAGTCTATATAGCATAGCTGGCATTCATGGCCTTATTGTATTGCTGGGTCTTATAGCCCTGTCCAGGGTCTTGTTGCCATGATACAATGCTGAACAACAAATTGTACTACCCGATCTTATTGCCCTATCCATGGTCTTATTGCCCGGTATACTATCAAGCACTATGTTGAAAGCTTTTCACACATATAGAATACATTCATGAAACGAATATACATATGGTAAAAACATACATGTAGAATAAGATGTAACATATGAGAGTAAGAGTTACTACCTGATATCCTTTCCAAAGGTTTGTCCTTGTTTATCAATTCTCTTGGTAGGCCTGGTCAAAGGTCAAACCCTATAATGCCAAGTTTATAAATAAATGAGTTATTACTCATTTCAACTCTTGTCCTTTATTCAATCTCATTGGCTATCTCTTAAGACTCTTACATTATGTTAATTGAGTAACAAATGTGGTTTATGTTAGTTTCTAGTACTTGTCTCTACCCCTTGGGGATCAAACTTATCACAATTTACCTCAAATAACACAAATCCGTTGGCCAACCCTAAGCTGCCAAATTTATCACTCAAATTTTAAAATTCATAACTTAATCTAGAAAATTCAAATTGAGGTGGTTCCTATTCCTATTGAAAGATCTTTAAGTCTATTTAAAAAAAAAAGATCACTCACTGTCATTTATATGCACAAGGGTTTAGAAATCCTCAATCAACCAACCATTCTAGGATTTATTCCAGATTCAATGCCTAAACTTTAATAATTATAACGTACAATCTACTAACCCAAATAACATGCTTTATACCTCAATTTAAAGCTTAGGATGTCTACTAACATATTGTAAAATACCATGATCATTGGACAAGGTTTGGTCATCCAAAATCACGCCACAAGCAATATGTCACCTAGAAAAACACAATCCAGCATCAATACTTCAATTCCAAATTTTGGGTTTTCTACCCCCAATCATTCAAAAATCATAACCATAAACAATTTTCACATAATTTTACATGTAGAATTCATTGGAAACTTCAAACTTACCAAAATCCAGCTCCTTCCTAATTTTTCCAAGTCTGGCCGAAAATTACTCTAAGTCACCACAAACATGATTTTGCAAATTCAACCACAATACTTGTTAGACATCATCATTAAACCCTATTTAACATTATATTCATTATAAGATCCTCAAAGCCCCAATTTCTCATGCTGGTTGAAACCCTAGGGCAACCATAACCTTAAGAAAAACTTAATGAAACCACAAAATACTATATTTAAATCGAAACTTATACTTACCTCTACTCGATTCTATAATCGGTTCTTGATTCCGGCAGTACTTAAACTATAGAGGCAGCACGAAACTTGTAACCCCCTTCACGATTAAGGCCGAGATTTAGTTCATAAACACGTAATTAATGTGGAATTAGAGACCGTAATAGATTTTGGGACTTAAACAAAGTCAAACTTCCCCAAAATCATGGCTTACAAAAACTTTTACAAAATCTGTTCATGACGGTCTCATATTCACATTTCAATACTAAATGGCCTGTACAAGTTGATTTCATTCACAAATATCAGAGTATAAGGCAAATTCCCGACACACTCGGGTTCCATTTATTAATAAGGGTTTTACAAAGGCACAAACCCACAATTCATTACCCTTAACTTGGGGATTACACAAAACTATACTACAATCCCATTATATACAATTGTTTCCCATAAATATCCAAAAGATATACATGATAACCAATAAACCAAAATATGTTTCTAAACCAGAGCACTATCCGCTCTTCGTCGCCCGCTTTCCCTTTGATCCTTCTGCCCTATCTAAAACATGGTTTTTGGGAGAATGAGATTCTAAAGAATCCCTGTAGTAACAAATCAATCATATAATGTACAATAATAATGCATGTAAGCAAATCATTAACCACAACAAGCAACTATAACGGCAGTTACAACGGCAATGGTTAGTATGACACATGTCATCCCTTACGATTGCTCACGCTGAATTGCTCACGTTGCATTGCATCACAACAATCCACACAATACATTTCACCACAGCTGGGATTCATATAATGCATTTCATACACAAGCCATACAGGCAAGATACACACAGCCCACGACTGGATTCTCAAACGCCGCCCCACGGGTCGGATTCACAATATCCATGTCGATTACGACGGCAGTTCAACGGCCGACCTAGAGATGACCACCGTCAATCCCTACACGGCTCACGCTGACCTGCTCACGCCGTAATAGACCATGGCACACATTTCACAAATTCAACGATAAGTTATGCATGCCAAAACATCATACATAATATGAGAGAAAAGTCACTACCTTGATCCTTCTGGGCATGTCCTAGCGCCGGTCTCTCCCGAGGAAGGCAAATGTCGTATCCTAGAATCATGATTAGGGACGAAGAGTTATATTATATTCCAAGACTTATTTAACTTGAAACACTTAATTTTGGTTATCATAATTGACCATTAAGAGGCCATAAATGCCTCTAATAAAAGCCCTAAAAGGTTGGGAAACAATAGGTTAAAGATCTCCTTTCGAAAACTTAAAGCGCTGGAACACAGGGGTGGGCCGCGGCCAGCCCTTCCTTGGGCTGCGGCCCAAACATGGTCAAAAGGCCGTGGGCCGCGGCCAGCCATCCATGGGCTGCTGCCCGAATCAGGCCAGAAAGTCTTGGGCCGCGGCCAGCCACTCCTGGGCCGCGGCCAAGAAGTTTCCTGACTCTAGGCTGAACTTCAAAAAACCATAACTAATTGTAGAAAAATCGAAACGAGGTGATTCTAAAGCCAAATGAAAGGTATATAAGTCCTCTTTCAAGGAAAAATATAGCCCTTCATTGGGAATCACTACACAAATACATAATCATCAAAAACTAACCACTACTCCAAAACAGAGTTCTGTTTCAATCCCAAATTTTGGACAACCATATCTCACAGAATACTAAACGAAATGACACAAAATATATGTCCATTTTGAAGCTTGGGATGTGAACTTTAAGACTGAAAAGTTTCATAATTTTCCAATACCATTTGGTCATTCAAAATGCTCACACAAACGGACTGCACAAAACAGAGCTCAAACCAGACAACTTTCCAATTTTTCCCAAGTGATTCAAATAAACCCAAAATCAATAACCAAGCTCATTCCCACACAAAATCACTCAAGGAATCCAATGGGAACGTCAAAATCACCAAAATCCTATTCCATTATCATGCTTTGGTTTTGGGTAACACTAAACACTAAAATCTCAAATTCTCCAAACTTAACAATTTCCAACCCAAACAATTCTATCTATCCAAAATGCATTCCAAACATACAAATTCCATACCAAACATATACCAAACTCTCAATGGCCCTCATTTTCGAAAATGGCCCAAGAATTCCAGAAAATCCAAGTTAATCCATTTGGCATAAAACATAGATAGATAGATAGGTTTCACTCACCTTATCAACTTTCTCAAAGGGAGTTCTTGATTCACTACTTTCCAAAATTTCGTGTGGCCACAAACCACAACCAATGGACAAACTACAACCATAGAAATGTTGCTCTTAACTCAAGGATCAACTTTAATGAAGGGAGTTTGAGCAAAGGAAGGCATTTACTTACCCAAAGATCAAGCTTTCTTCTTTCCCTTGCCTTCAACAATGGTGAACGAGAGAGAGAAAGCAAGAATGAGAGAGAAAATGTGAGAGATGGAGTGAGGAAGAAGAAGGAAATAATAACATACTCCCTCCCCCATACTTCAGCCGAAAAAGAGAGAAGAGAGGAGAGAGAATTGATTATTTTAATCAATTTTGACTTACACACATGCCTTCTCCCCCATACCCTCTATGTCACATGTCAAATTGCTATTGGTTCTCACCAAATAAGTCACCAATTAACTTATATAATCTCTCCATTAGCCATTTTAATCACACATCTCATTTTCTCTTAGTTAGTAATTAATTTCCCCATTAATTACCACTTATGGCCAATATTTCCATTATTCCAATTTTTTCAGTAATTATGACATATTAATTTAATATTGCCATAAAACACATAATAATTCCTTTTAAATTCATAATTATCCATAATAATCATGATTAACCCATAATCAAAAATTGGGATATTACAAAACTCCTCTACTCAAGAATCTGAAATCATAGAAATGTAGCTCTTGATGAGTAGAAAAAGATTTATGAAGGCTTCATTGGCCAAAAAAGTGAAATCGAGGCTGAAATCCGACAAAATCACCTTAGGAAACTCAAGAATACTCAAGCTTCTCTCCTCTTTCTTTTTCTCTTGATTTTCTCTATTTTTCCCTTAATTTTCTAGGGCTGCATGAAATTAATAAGGGTTGGAAAGTGTTGTGATGCTCTTGTGGTAACACATGTCAAGTGTTAAAAATTCCAGGGTGCCAGGCGCTCTTCTTAAAATCCAAGGTGCTAGGCGCTCCGTTTGCTCAGGGTACCCAATGCTCCATTTTGAAACCCATCTCCTCTCCCTCTCACGTACCTTGGCTGACTTTAGGGTCTGGAGAAGAGGAGGTCCGATGATTTCATCCATCTCTTGTGATTAGTGTTCAGGGAAGTCGGATATGTGGCTGGATCGAAGACCAGTGAGTTGTCCCGACTTCTTGGACATGTGGCACCTGAGGGCTAGGTGGCGCCTTCACAATGAGCCAACCTAAAAGTGAAGGCTAAGCAGTGCAACCATGTTGCTCCAGCCCAAAAGCTACTTTTCAAAAAGCTGCTTTAATAAAACTACTTGATGCGGAGTCTACTCAGTTTGGCTCCATATGTCCTTATGGGTTCAAGATTGCACCATATGTACACTTACATCTCCAGAATGCGCTATGTGTCTCTACAGGGCTTTAGATGGTGCCACATCGATCCTAGTTTCTCGGTATTGTGCTATATACACACTAGTATATCCCTATATACCGGTGTACCCCTATATACCGAAACCTATGTTCCTCAAGAACATGCCAAGTGTCTGCATATACCATGAAATGGCATCATGTACACCTGTGTCCCTTCAAAACGCAGGGTGTATATGCCTACCATGAAAATGTCATGTGCACACCTACACCGGCATATTTTATTCAACTAATTAGTCACATGTCTCATGAGATAGCTGGGTGGCATCTTTCTCATTAAACTAACCCAAAAGAAACGTTAGATGGCATCCCAAGGGTCATCCAACCCAAAAGGTGCTTTATCAAAAAGCTACTTTATGGACATATAGCTTAAAATGGCACCACTTGTCTTAGGGAGCTACCAAACACGCTAAGTGTCTGTGTAAGCCTTAAGATAGTGCCAAGTGTACATAAACACTGGTAAATTCCATCCTACTACTAACACACAAGGCAACTTATCATCGGGCGAAATCAAAAGCTACTTTATACATGTGGGACCCACATAACATCATACACGTCATCATGTGTGTAACACCCCAAATTTTGATTAAGGGCTCATGGGGATTAATGAGAATGTAATCATGGATTAAGGTTGAATTAACGTGTATTTGTGACAATATTATTTAAGATGTCATAATTGATGGGAAAATTTATAGAATAGAAAATATTGGCCATAAGTTGGTGACTAATGGAAAAATTAAATGCTAACTAAGAGGAAATGAGAAGTGTAATTAAATGGCTATTGGATAGGTTAAAGAAGCTAATTGGTGACTAAGTGTGTGAGAACTAATAGGAAAATGACATGTGGCAACTTGGTGTGAGGGGTGGAATGAAGAAAGGTCAAATGCATATTTTAAACAATTTCTCTCTCCTCTCTCTCCCATTGTTTCAACTGACTAGGAGGCATGGGAAGTAGGGTGATCATTTTACTTCTTCTTCTCCAAGCTCACACTCCTCTCTTCTCTCTCTAAATTCGTCCACCATTGTTGAAGAAGTAAGAGAAAGGAAAAGCTTCACTTTAAGGTAAGAAAAAGATCTCCATTGCTCAAACTTCCTTCTCTAAAATTGTTCCTTGAGTGATGAGCTACATTTCTATGGTTGTAGCTTGTCTATTGGTGTTGGTTTGTGATCCCAAGAGATTATGAAAGTTGGAGAATCAAAAAGTCTCTTTGAGGAAGTTGTTGAGGTAAGTTAAAGGAACCTATCTAGCTAATTTTTGTGCCATTTGAATTAGTTTCAAATTTCTGGAATTTATTGGCCATTTTCAAAAAATGATAATCATTGGACATTTGGCATGTTATTGGTATAGAAATGGTATATTTGGAATATGTATGGATAGATAGGATTGATTGCAGAGTAAATGGTTGAGTTTGGAAATATTAGAAATTTAGTGTTTATTGTTACCTAAGACCAAAGCATAATAATGGAGTAGGAAATTGGATATTCTGATGGTTTTATTGGATTCCTTGAGTGATTTCATGTGGGGATAGCTTTGGTTGAGGTTTTGGGTTCATTGGTAGCCTTTAGAATAAATTCTGGAAAACTGTCATTTTGTCTGTGTTTTCTGGGTTCTGATATGGTCACTCGAGTGATCTGGGGCTCACTCGAGTGAAGGATGAATATCACTAGGGTGAGGTTGGATCCCACTCGAGTGAGTCAGTGTAATTCTTTGTTTTCCCTTCAATTTCGGTGTTTAACTTCTGCAAAAGTGCAAGAGTGTGCCCTTACACTCGCGAGCATTTTGTCTTACTCGAGTACAAAGGCCAGTGCTTGAGTGACCCCTTTCCTTTGAAATTTCTGTTTGCTCTCGGGTTCTTACTTCCTGGACTCACTCGCTAGTACTCAAGTGAAGCATTTGGCTTTCACTGGAGTGAAGTCCAGTCTGCTCGAGTGTTCCTGTCTCTGAAAAGTTCTCGTGCTCTCGGGTGCTCACTCGCTACCCTTCACCCCTTGGTACCCGAGCACAAACCGTACCATCACTCGAGTGAGGTCATCTTCACTCGAGTGAATCGGTGAAAAACGTTAGTGTTTGTGTTTCCAAAAGGGGATCCCTGGGGTAGTTCTTCCAACCCTTTAAGGCTTTTGTTAGAGGCATATATGAGTGTTAAAGAGGCAGTAATGATAACCAAATTAAGTATTGTAAAGTTATTGAGTATTGGAATAAGTGGTGATGAATCGTCCTTAATTATGACTTTAGGATTTCATATTTGCCTGGAGTGTAGAAGGCCCGTGCATGCTCAAGAACGGAAAGACAATGGTAGTGACACTTTATCCTATATCATGTATATTGCATTGCTTGTTTACATTAGTCATTGAATACAGTGAGGAGACGTGGCGAAAGCCTGGCCTTGAATACCGATACAATGAAGGGAACGTGGCGTAAGCCCAATCTCGAATATAGATATAGTTGATAAGACGTGGCGAAAGCCTGGCCTTGAATACAGTGAGGGGACGTGGCGAGAGCCCGGCCTCATATACAGTGAAGGGGACGTGGCAGTGTGCCCGGCCTCGAATATTGTTTGCTGCGTTGTGATATATGTTTACTTGCTTTATATATATGCATCATATTTGTAAACTGTTGCTACTGGGATTCTCTAGAATCTCATTCTTTCCAAATAACATTTTTAGACAAGGCAAGTGGATCGAAGAACAAGCAAGTGAGCAAAGATGATTAGGACTGCCGGCGGTAGTCTTAGTTAGATATTTTGGTTTATACTGAACTGGTTATCATTTTGGATAAATGTATATATACTAAATAGATCATAGCATTATATTTTTGTGTAATCCCCGGTATGGATACTGAGATAGGCAATGATGCCTTATATGAACCTTTGGATTAATGTCATTATCCCGGGTGTATGTCGGGAATTGAAACGGTACTCTGATATTGTATATGTGACTGACCGAACAGACTTATTGCTTTTATTACAAATGGATGGAGATCCATTTGTACAAGTGTTGTAAAAAGTTTTTAATTATCCTGGACCTCTTATTCAATTATTAAACGTATTTAAAAGCTTAATCTCGGCCTTGATTGTGGCGGGGGTTACATTGTGGCCCAACCAAATGGCACCAAGTGTGCCAGAGTGCACTTGCACTGGTATATTTTATCTGATTACTTACACATACTGAGCCCTAGCAGAGTCCGGGGAATTAATCTCTACCCGAAGGGCCGAATTACATAGACCCTAAAAATCATTCTATCAAGCATTCTTGGGACTCTTACTAAACTAGGCTCAGTAACCTACTTGATTTAGGCTTATTCTCAAACTTCTAAACCCAAAAGTCAGGATATTATAGCATGTATATCCCTGTCCTGAACCAGTTTATGCCCTATGCTCTGCAAGGCTTGTAGAATCTCTTGAGACTTGGCTTTGGATGCTTCTGATTCTATAAGAATACTAGTAGTTTATACACTACGTAGAACGAGCATAGAGCCCAGAATGGTTGAGTTCTTCATTTGGTTTTAGCAAATAATTTGAACATTCAAAAGAGAATGGAATTTGCTAAACTCTAATGGGATAATCTACAACACTACTATATGTACAACCATGATCCTTGGTTAAGATCCTAAAATGTCTAGAAAGTTTTTCTTGAGAGTTTTTTTAATAATTATTTAAAAATTATTAAAGTGGGGCTCACAAAACTAGAAATTAACGGAGCTAGTATTTTTTCCCTTTTTTAATGATCATAGGTATTTTTGCACTCAAGGATTGTATATGGTACCATATGCACATGCAGAATATATAGATAGATATTTTTTCACCTTTACCCTTAATTATAAAATTGTATGGTGCATGAGAATGAAATGAATTGTTAATGTATTATTACAATTTTGTAAAGATAATTTTTTTAAAGGGAAAAAAACTCATCGTGGTCATATAAACCACCCACAACCATGTCACATATTAATATTAATCATATAGGGCTTATTTGGATCAAAAAATTAGTTAGAATAAAAAAAAAAGGAAAGGGAATGAAAAATAATGGAAAATATTTTGCCATAAGGATGTTTGGTGTGCGCTGAAATAAAAAATAGTTTGATAAGAAAATTTATATGCAAATGACTATATTGCCCTTAATTAATATATAAATATAAAACTAATAAAAATAAATACAGTATATAAAATTGTTCCATTCTTGTTAAGGTGGTAGCAAGCAATGAAGCAAGAGGCGAAAGCATTTTTGGGTGCCACGAATTTGGAAACAAGTGAGACCTAGAAGCTACTATTCATCATCGTGGTTAAGGGGATTGAAAGAAAAGGAGTCAGCAGTTGTTTTTTGGTGAAAACTGTCATCACCTTCAACATTTGCGAATTGAGAGAACTAGTGGCCGGAAGGGAGACTAGAGAAGCAAACACGAGGTACCTTCTTCTTCCATCATCAACCATAGAGGAGAGCACCGACAAACCAAGGGACGTCGTTTTGAGACAGTTTCATCTGATTTCTTCCACTCTAATCCACCCCATCAAAGATTCCAAGAAGAAGATGGTAAAACTAAGGTTGATTCTTATGGGGAATGAAGAAGGCTCCGTTGGTGACAATTGATGTTGTGAGGATGAAGGAAGAAGATGAAGGTACTATTTGTGAATTTCTCATGGAGGAAAATTAGATACCACATGTCATGGAAGAAACCGATTCTCCCATATATAAGGGAAAATCGTCGAACTTAAGAAAATGGTTTATGGAGAGCAGGTGCAACCAAGCAATCGGCACCAATGGAAAATTGAGAATTTTCATTTCCTTCCCCTAAATTTTTACAGATCCAAACAAGCTCATAGTAATTAATGGTGTAAATGTTTGTTTGGATTAGCAGGAAAAAATAATTTTGAAGTGGTGATGATTTTTGACATTGGCTAAAAGTTATATTAATTAATCATGATTTCTTTTTTTGGATTTTTTTCATACAAATGCCATTGAGAAATGTGATCATATGTGGATTTCATTTATATTTCATTAGCATTGTTATAGACAAAGTCCACTACAACCCTATGTTTAAAAGATTGATCCAAATAGAACTTGCATCTTGATTCATCCTAAGGTTAAAGGGTAAAAATGCCCCGGAAGTTTTCATTGATGGGCATTGGGTGTCTGGAAGTTTTTGAAGGACTGATATTGCCACTAAAGTTTAAAACCTGGTGCAATATTGGCCCCACCATTTAAAGGGTTAATATTAACTGTTAAAGTTGACTAATTAATCCACTTCGCACTTCCTGCATGCCACCTCATCACTCCATATTGCCACCTCATTCCCACCTAACCCTTCCTTTATTTTCCTCTTTCTCCCTCTTTGAATCCAACCCACTATCCTCACTTCAGCCCCTCCCTCAAACTCAGACAATCAAACACTCAGATGGAACATCAAAAGTCATGTATTTAGTGTCCACATAATAAGCCTGATCAGCAAAACTACAACTTTAAGACATAATAGAATAAATCACCACATGTATTGATGAGAGGTATATCATCAAGCCTTCGATGCAATATTGCACATAAATTCCTATTTAAAATTATTCCATCATCTAATAAAGTATGAGAAAAAGTTTACTTGTAAAAAATATATGCCAATTTCTCAGAGGATGCCAACAAGAAAACCTATGGAAAGATGTTCGCCATTTTTCTACCATAAGTATACGAGTCACAAGTAGTATAAAAAGTTGTTGTTCCCACGAGGACCAAAGCAAAAGTAGGCTAACTAATGTAATTGTGCTCTTAATTAGGTTGGGCAGAGTCATTTTGAATATTTTGACTCATGAAAACAATTTTTGGTTCAAAACAAGATAAATAGGAATAAGAAAGATAAAATTTGATTCTAACTTTGATTAAATAGAACCTAGGATTATTTCTCCCCTTTTGCACTTCAAAAAAATAGATTAATTTCCTCTCGAATAGTATTTCAATGAATATATATGTTAGTCTAAGGATCAAAAGCACTTCACGAAGCTCTTTCAAGTCAAAATCAAATTTCTCTTTCAATCAAAATGCACAATCTCATGCTGTAATTAATGAAAATAAACTTTATGCAATAAACTTAATGTGACAATGCAAGGTTAGTAAATATATCTCTATTTTACCAACAAACCATCCATTTATCAAATAAACTTCAAGTCAAGCATAATTTTTACCAAGTTCTACACCTAAATTAGCTTTCTCAAGTCAAACCCAAGTGAATAAATCAATCTAAATGGTGGCCAATTACTTAGAAGCATTAAGAAAAGGATAAAATCAATATATATATATATATATACATATATATATATATATATATATATATATATATATATATATATAATTATCTATCAAAAGAGAGGAATATTCAAGTTTTAATCCATACAAAAGTTCTAAATAATCCTTGAATGAAAAGTTGAGCTACTCATGTTCAGCAAGTCGCTACAAATACACTAAATAGCTACAACCATATCAGATAAAGGAAGAAGAAAGGGAAAGGAATTAGCAAAACCAAGGGAAATAAGCTTGAATCTCTTCAAATCTTCAATCTCCACTTGAATCTCCTTCAAAAACACCAAACCAAATCGCCCCCAAATCGCCCTTGAAGTGACGAATGATGCTGATGTTCGTGATCTTCAGTATTTGAAGTCCTAGAATTTGTTCTGACCTCAAAATGCACAGCTTCATTTCGTATTGTTGGCTACATCCAAAACAAGCCTTGGCTGCAGCCACAAGCTTTCTGTCTCATTCTCTAATTGAGGCTAAGAAACTTTTGCCTAAGTCTTTGGCTATAGCCAAAAATTTCTTTTCTTCTTATTTTGTCATAGTATCCTGACTTTCTAAGTTCCTTTCCAACTTCTTTCATTGATTTGTACTTTAAATGGCTCCACATGTAGCTCAAATGATAACCTATTAACACAAGAAAGTCTATAAAAACTAAAGTTGATGAAATATGGCAAAATATTCACACTTAGACCAAGAATTCTATCCCTTTATCCCATATATCAACTAGTCACATTTCCCTTACAGATATATCTCCAAATGTATATGAAATCACTAACAAGTGTGAGAAATTAAAGGCAAATATGCCAAAATAATATAAATTTTATGAGGTTAACAAAATCTGCATATTAATTATTCCAATATAATTTTTCATTGGGGGCTACCGGACGGAAGAACAATGTTTGAGAAAAATGAACATGCCAGGAATCGGTAAGAGTGTAATCTTCAATTTTGCATTACATTGGAGATGTAGTAAAGAATTGTCTCTGTACATTGTAAAAGTGTATTTCCAACGGCAACTTCACTACCAAACCTAAAAATAGAGGCAACCCATGGGCGAAAAACTAAAACCAAGGGGATGGGGGAAGGAGAATCTACCGGCCATCGCCTCTCACTCATTTAATCTCTCAAATCCTTCTCTGCTGCAATGTTGCCTAATCGAGCCCTAAGATTTGCTGGGAGGAAGTCGTGCCTAAAGTGCTTTATACAAAGGAATGAACTTAGGTATTGGGGCCTGAGGAGAGGTCGCCAGAGAGGAGAGGCCTGAGTGTTTGATTGTCTGAGTTTGAGGGAGAGGCCGAAGTGAGGACGGTGGGTCAGATTCAAAAAGGTGAGAGAGGAAAGTAAAGAAAGGGTTAGGTGGAGATGAGGCGGAGGCATGGAGTGATGAGGTGGCATGTAGGAAGTGTCATATGGATTAATTAGTCAATTTTAATGGTCAAAATTAATCCTTTTAACGGTGGGAGCAATATTACACCATTTTTTAAACTTTTGGGATAATATTATTCTTTCAAAAACTTCCAGATACTTAATGTCCATCAATGAAAACTTTTGAGGCAATTTAACCCTTCATCCTACAACAAAATAGAGTTAATAGATTATGGTATAATAAATCATAATTTAATTAAAAGTCAATTAGAAAAAAATTACCAAATGGCTTGTTTGGTTCACAAAATCAGAAGGAATGTAATGAAATGTAATGATAATTACATGAATTTATCTAGTTCGTTATTAAGAAAAGATGATATATATGTATAAAAACGTTTGGTTAAATTACACCGAATATGAGAACATGTAACAATCATATAGCAAGAGCTGAAAATTTTTTATTTCTTGTGAACAAAAAAAAAATTAATTTGTATATTATTTTTAAATTTTTAATATTTAATGGTGGTAGATCTTAATATTCAATAGGGTATGTGTGATTGTGGGGTGACTTTTGTCAATTTAAAAAAATTATAATAGCAATAATTTTCGTCCTACCTGATTACAAGAGGGCTCCATCTCCTTTCCTAGGGGCTTACATATGGCATTGCATTATTGATATTATCCATTTTTGACCTATCACCCCTTATAATTTTTAAAAAGAGGAGGTATCCAAATTCTTGTAAGACATTTTTTATTCGCCGGCCAATGTGGGCTTCACATCTAAAATTTTAAAGCATGTCGTATTGAAAACTTTTACGTTTGGAATCAATTATGGTGAGGTACAATTATTGTAGGAGAAGTGGATGATTGTACATGACAACTGTAACATAGTATGAAGGAAATTTCGATTTGTGAGAAACAACTTTATTGAGTATATTGAAGTAAAGGCACCCGGTAAATGCTACAAAGAAAACCATGCTAAGAGAACTGAACATCTATATTTAATTTAAGCTCAGATAAATACTTAAAGCTAAATCAGTCATTGATACTAAATCTCATATAATTGTTATAAAATAAAGTGTTAAGGGGTAAATTTGCTTTGAAATTTTTCGCACATGAACAATGTTACCCCAAAAAATTTTTTGATTCAATGCCATGAAGGTTCAAAACATAGCGATGTTACTCCATCTCATTAAAAAACTAATGTTGACAACTAAAAAGTTGATGTTGACCATTAACAATTTTATGGTAAGAAGCAACATTGTTATATTTTAATACCCATATGAATTTTCAAGACAACATTGCTTCTAAATAAAAACTTCCAAGCAAATTTTCACCTTAACCCAAAAACAAAAATGAAGTTCATGACAAAACAAAAAGAATTCATGTTGTACAGAACAGCTTAGGCATCCAATATATCACAATTCATATCAAGACACAAAAGGCAAGCATCATCCATTATTTTACAGGAAAGGGGTTTCCCTTCGAACACTTCCGCAGTTACACAAAAAAGCAATTTTAGCAAACTTTACATCACAGGATATAATATTACAGAATATCTTACAGAGTCCTTCCATCTAAATTCTTCTACTTCTCAGACAGTTCTTGCATTACATGGTCCATAGATGGTCGTTCATGGGGTGATTCATGTGTGCAAAGTAGAGCAATGCTCCCTAGTTTAGCTGCCTCAGATTCTGAAAATCTCCCTTGAAGGTTTACATCAACAATGTCATTAAAACCATATGCTTGTGCCTGGTAATGATATAACTGAGTAATATCTCTCTTTCCGGTTAGAAGCTGGAAAACTATCACCCCGAAAGCATATACGTCGCTCTTTTTGGTTAGGCAACCAGTGGTGGCGTATTCCGGAGCAAGGTATCCCATGGCAGCAGAAGCTTTAAGGGCGGAGAAGACAACATCATCAGCAAGGAGTTTGTGCAACCCTGAATCTGCAAGTAATGAATTGTAATGCGCATCAAGAAGCACATTTTCAGCTGATATATTCTGGTGAACTAGAGCCTGTTTTCTTCCCTTCTTTCCATGCAGATAACCAATACCTGGCCACAAAAGAAAAACACATGTCATATTCTAAATTGAACTCAGGGTCAATGCTATGGCTTAGAGAAGTAGTATACTTGCATGAATGCCAGGTTAGCCATGCCAACCAGTTTGGTTAAAATCATTCTTAACAGCTAGATTTAAGGATGTCACAAAAGGATATAAGATTTTTCTTGAGCAAATATAGGCTTAGTGATGGGTACCTAAGTTGGATGGGGAACTCTACTCCCAAAAGTTGGGTAGCCTCTTTGGAAAAGTCGACAACTAGGCTCTAATACCAATTGATAGATATCTAAGTGAGATGGGATACCTATCCCAAAACCTAACTGTTGAGGTGCGAAAACCAACCCACTCATATCCATTGATCATCCCATTCTACTCAATATGAAACTTGATATCTCATTCTACCAAGTCTCCATCACTTAGCATACCACGTAGTTTATGGAACTCCATCCATATGGCAATAAGGATTGCGAATTATCCAATAGCAACCCAACAAAGTGTTTCTTATAGGCAGTAAGCCTTGAAAGGTCAACAAAACGGACGTATGAGGGTTAAGATTATTGACATGTGCAAGTGCAAGTAAGACAACAGGTAACCTTATTACAAAATTAGAGCAACTAACTAAATATGTCTATCAAGAAACAAGACAAAGGTGAACTGACCTCTAGCAATACCATCGATGATGGATACTCTGGCAGACCATTCTAGAATCTTAGTATCACCTTTCTTGAGATCCAAATACTGAGACAAATTCCCATTTGGGGCAAAATCATAAACAAGAAAGCACTCTCCCCTGCCTCTAGAACAGCAAAAACCTCTCAAGCGAACGAGATTTTCATGTTTTAATGAGGTCAATATCTTCAACCCCTTCAAGAACTCAGTTTCATCAGACTTGCAGCTTGTCATGTTGATGCATTTTAAAACCACAACTGAACCATCTCTCAAAATTCCCCTGTAAATTCCTGACAAGTTACTCTTCCCCAACAAATTCGCCTCAGAGAAGCATTGAGTAGCACATTCAACCTCCTCTAGATTGAACATAAAGCTCTCTAGAATTTCCTGGGAATAAGTATTTTTACCTTTGGCTAATGGATCCCATCCATTAGAATATTCTAAACTGATCAAAGGAGCCGCATTTTTCCGGCTAACATGGCTATCAGAAGCATTATTAGTGCTTCCAACCTTCTGTTTTTGACGACGGAACCACACAAACATGGACAGTCCAGAAACTGTGGAAGCGACAATAATTCCGATCACTCCAAAAACCAAAGCCATTCTTGAATATTGCATTGACTTTTTACAGTGGGTTTCATCACTGCACTGTTCATCCTTTGGTTCAACTGATGCCGGAAGACCCTTTGTGGAAAAGTTATCAGGTTCAAATGGTTCAGGCTTACTAGGGTCAAATAAAGATTTACAAGCAACTAAATTGGTAAATTCAGTCCCACATAAGCCAGGGTTGTTGATGTACCAGAAACCACCTCTCAGTCTTCTAAGAGCTGCATTTATATAAAAAAGGGGCAAACTTAGATTAGATAAACATCAACCTGCACTGGATATGTGAAACCTTGATAAAGTATGAAGCATTAAATTAATAACCAAAAAAAAAAAAGCACCAAAGCTAAGTTGAAAAGTATTGAAAGTTCAGTGCTCAAATTAAAAATAAGACCCGAAAATAACAACTGAAGTAAACATCAGCTCTAGTCTATGGCATGAGCCATTCTTTAGCTAGCTCAACTTGATTTACACCTTTTGAGCTTAAAAAGCATCATTCTTTGCCATTTTTATCATCAATATATATATAACAGAAAATTTATTGAATTATAGTAAGCAATTATCAAGTTAAAGAAATATGGAGAGTGGATGGATCATTCCTTGATGTTTACATGTTAAAACAAAATACTATCTCCGGTCCTAATATATAAAAGCTAGTTTAGAAGTGAATTTTAGTCCTAAGTACAAGACCTTTTTTTTCATTTTATCTCTTATATTTATATCATTTTTCTCCAAATTAATTTGCTTGATTTATAAAATAATATATAATTTGATGAAACAAATAAATATTTTAAAGAGATCATGTAACATGTGTTATAATTATATAATTTATTTAGCTTTCATAATCTTCCCAATGAAGTCAACTAGCTCTTATATTAACCATTAGAGGTAGTATAACATATTACAAAAATAAAGTTCTTTTTTATCAGAAGAACAAAAACTGAGTTCTAAATGTCAGTAAAAATTGCCACCAATAAAAGTGGAAACTGGAAAGCAAAACATTTTTAGTAGCTGGTATTATTACCTTCGGGGACATTGCCTGAGAGAGAATTGTTCTGAATATTAAGGCTTTCTAGTTTGGGAGCATCTGCTAGTCTCACTGGAATAGGACCAAAAAGGTTATTAAAGCTCAGATCCAGCCTCGTTAATGACTGCAACTGACCCAAACTAGCAGGAATTGCACCACTCAACTCATTATATTGCAGAGCAAGAACACTAAGTCTCTCCAAGTTTCCCAACTCTGTTGGAATACTCCCTGTAATTTTGTTATAACAAAGCTGCAAAACTACCAAAGAATCATAAAGTAAATTTTATGAAAATTAAAACTAAAACTATTGAGACAAACCAGAAAAATATTTGCAAAAAAAAACAAAAAGCAAATATTGCAGATGCTGATGAAGCTAAGCCCACAGCACAGAGCCAAGAAACAAGCAAATAAAAAGGGACAGAGGAGAAGGATGGACAGAGAAATTTTAATTGAGACATTTTCTTTGATATAATAAATATTTTTATATGCATCAAAATTTAGAATTAGAAGAGAACAAGCAGGTTTAGCGTTCTGAAATTAAGAAGACAGAGTCAAGGGAGAAAAAATGTACACTTGAGTGTTGGATAAAACTCAAGCGTACTCTAAAAACTTTCTCCACCCAATCACTGAAAAAGAAATAGCAATCCGTAACCACGGAATCTAATTGTCATAAAACTGTGATTTATGCTCAAACGCAAGCACAACAAGAGATGAAAGAAAACATAGAAAGTTACAAAATCTTCAAGAAAAAACGAAGAATCTGAGTTCTAACCTTGAAGATTAGACATGTTTCCAATCTCACGAGGGATATCGCCGAAGAGATTATTGACATTGAGGTACAAATCAGTTAGGTCACTCAAATTCGCAATCTCCTTGGGTATCGTACCAGTTAGAGCATTGAAATGGAGATAGAGACCGGTCAAACTCTTGAGGTCACCGACGGCCGCCGGAAGGCTACCGGAGAGACCCTTTCCTTGGAGCGAGATATTGGCGACGCGGCCTTGCTTGTTGCATGCTACGCCGTCAAAAGCGCCGGTACACGGGTCGGAATGTGGAGTCCAGGAGGTCAGAAAACGGTTCTGTGGGTCGAGAGAGTATTTGATAGCCATGAGAGTGTCAAGCTCTGAGGGAGAAGCGAGAATAATGGGGAAGAGGGAGTGTAGAAGAGGAAGGTAGAGAAGAAGCAGAGAGGACATGGTTTTGGTTCAGTGGAAGATTTTAAGCGAGATATGGTTGTTTTTGGTGTGTGAAGGCGTGAAATGGATTGCTGAGTGAAGAATTTGAGGAACGCTTCTTCGGCTTGCTCATGGAGCCTATCAATATCAAGAATGCGCGCTCCTTGTTTTTTTTTTTTCCTTTTTTTAATGTATCGGTGTTCTTATCAGTTATAGTATGTCACTGAAAAAACAACAGTTAAGTCTTAAAAAGTAGAATTTTTGGGAAAACGATAGAAAAATGACATTTAAATTACCAAAACTTCAAAATGTAATTAATAAAAGGACAAATTGGTAGTATGTTAAGAACATGGAATTTTTAACTTAACAAACTTGAGTATATGAATTAGTTACTTTAATATAAAATTTGATAACTTGAATTTCCTAAATTATTACTGTGTATACCTTTATTTTTAATTGTTATCGTGAATTTGTCATTGTTTATATTTAAGTAGACAACATACAAACTTCAAAATCTCATATTCCTGCCATATTATTTATTTATCATTTTACTGATTTAGTATATATATTAGAGTTTTTGTAATTCAAATAGTATTTTTATGTCATTTTTTCTAATATTTTTATAGTGTAAAAAATATTTTTTTTAAATAATACTAATTGTCCTAAAAAATAATTTTTGATACATTCAGTATTATAAAGTATTTTTTATAATACTTAATATTTTAAAATAATTTTTGGTGCATTCAATAATATATAAAGTGCCTAATTATTGTTATTATTATTATTAAGAAAATATAAGGATAGAATAGCACTAAAAATGCTAATAAAGATAGATACAATTAGTAAGGAGTTGGGTCACAGTCTCACAGAGGCCAAAAACAAAAAAGAAAGAAAAGTAAGGAGTTGGGTCATAACCTTTAATATTGTGAATACAAATGCCATTATTGATACAAAGACCTTACTAGTAGGTAATTTGTAACTATCTTTATAAACATTTTTTGAATATGAAAACATGCCCGGACCTGATGAGCCCCTTTAGAACCCAATTCATCTAAATTTTCTCTTGTCAAAAATAAAAATTACATGCAAAATAACTTTAAGAATGCTTAGTACTACTAAAAAAATAAGTTAGTGAATGCACCAAAAATTATTTTGCCATATTGAGTGCTACTAAAAAATATTTTAGAATATTGGACGCAACTTAATTAATCCAATACAAATGACCAAAAGGAATATTTTAAGGAAACCCTCATCCTCTTTTTATAAATAATTAACTTCACTGATTATTTTAATCTCTACAAATTAATTTTATAACTCCCGTATATATTTTAGAACAGTATTAAAATCAATGTATATCAGCTATGCAATATGTAAATTTAAGAAATAAGCTTATAAGTAGTTATAAATTTTATATTTTATATTAATGTAAATTTATATGAAGTATATTATTAAAAAATTATAAACAATGCAATTTTGAAAAATTGTATATTCTATGTATATCTTGTTTTGAATAATTGTACCTCAATGTTTAATAAGAGTTGTCCCCCCCCCCCAAACCCTGCAAGCTTATGGGACGATTGTATATAAATGTTGAATGACAATAAAAAAAAATGTCTTTTTAAGGATTTGATTTTTTAAAAAATGTGTTTCCGTTTGTGTGAGGAGGGGCATAAGGTTTGTACGCATAACTTACAAAATTTTGGGCTATGTTTTGTTTTTGTTTTTTTGAATAGTTTTATAAATAAGTTTTCAAAAAAATTTAGATAGTTTTTTTAAAAAATCTGCTTTTAAAATAACAATAGTGTGGTGTCGATAGTAGATAAATGACAATTTTAAAAATAAAAAACAAGAAAACATCAAAAAAACTGTTTTTTTTTTTAAAAACAAATTTCTAATTTTTTTTTTTGTTTTTAAAAACAATGTATTCAAATCAATATTTCAAACAAGTTTTTTTTTTATTTCTTTTTAAGAATAAAATCAAACAAATCCTTTGTGTCTGCTTCTTTCCTCATCATCATGAGAATACACCTGGAGAGTAATCCCACTTAATTTATTTGGTTAGTAAAAATGTAATTAGAAAAATGGAAATTTTAGATTCCAAATGGAACTTCTTCGAAGCAAGCATGTTTAGGCCTGACCCTAATCACATATTAAGTTGCACCTAGTCAAGCTAGGCTATGTTAACGATAAATTATCTTAGTGAGAGCGCTATGCGCTATCCGATACACTTATTTGAGCTTGCTTTTAAATTGATTGTATTAAAAAAAAGTTAAGTTACAAATCAGGTATCCTCTAGTCAAGCTGACTCATGTATATGCTCTACATATCACCGCAAGGAGGTAGGTGAAGAATACCCATAGGGTTATTGGCCCAAAAAACATAAAATACCTATTGGTAGAGAACAAAAAATCGGACCAGTCAACCGGTTGGACTGTGAACCGATCAATGGCCTAGTCTGGTTTACCCATTAGATCGCGAATCAATTTGGACTGATTAAAAAAGGGAAAACCGATGGTTCAACTGTTTGGACTGGTTTCATTTTTTTTATTCTTCTACCTATTATCTTATGCTATTTTTTAGGGAAAAATGAAAGGTTGAAGACCAAGATAAAGAGAAAAGTAGGTAAAGAAATAAAAAATCTAAAAAAAAAAGAAGAAGATGATGAAAACAATTATTTAAAATTATATCATAATTAGAGGAAATGAGATATCATTGCATAAGTATAGACATCATAATTAATACTAATAAATTTTAAGCATTTTTTTCCTAAAGATCTTCATTTTTTTTATAGAATTTTAAAAATATATTAATATATATATTGCTACGAAGAAACTATAATATTTTAATGAGGCCGGTCTAATCACCGGTTAGACCCCGGTTGATTCATTAACTCTTAAACCTAAACTATAACCAGTTCATTGTCTGATTTGATTTTTTGTTTCTTGCTATGGGCGTGACAATATCTAAAAAGAAAGAAATTTGGTATGGATAAAACTTTATGTCACAAATTAGTAGAGCCGGGAATTCGGGCCGAGCCCGTCAGGCCGGCCCGTTTAGGCCCGAGTCCTTCAAGAGCCGGGCTTATGATTTATAGGCTAAAAAGAGAAGCGGGCCTAAAAGGGCCATCCCTGTAGGGCCGCAAGCCCTGTAGGGCCCGCCCTGCAGCCCTAAGGCCCGGCCTTTTTAGGCTCGTTTAATATTTTTTAAAAAAATAAATTAATAAATATAATATCATTAGATCAAATTATCAATATGAGAGACACCTAAGTATCTAATAGAGTATTAATAATAGGCAAACTCTTATTAATTTGTTTGATTTATTTTATTTTCTACAATGATTTATTAATTTAAACTTTAAAAAATAGGCTAATTTGGACATTAGATGATTATTTTAACTAAAAATTGATGAGTTTTAAAAGTAATGTATCTCAATTTAAAGAAAAATAATAAATAAATTGTAAAACTTAAAAAATAAATTTTTTTGAATTAAAATGAGTTTAAGTCCGTTTAGGCCCGAGCCCGTGAAGGGCCAGCCCTGTAGGGCCGAGATCCTAAAAAATATTGTACTTTTTAGCAAATGGGCCTAAAACGGGCCGGCCTGAGCCTGTGAAGGGCCGGCCCGTATTCCCGGCTCTACAAATTAGTTACAAAAATATTTTTATCATGGATTTGTTATGAAAAATGTGAATTTTCATCCCAAAAAAATTTTACGGCCATGAAAATTTTTGATAAATGAATTTTTTTTTTGGAAATTGACAAAATTAATTTAAAAGAATAAAGGTTTATAAGTTACAATGCAATAGAGAGCAAATAAAATCCAGGAGACCCTAAGACAGGAAGGTAAAGAAACAACATTAATATAGTAATTAGAGAAAGAGTGCAAAAAAAAAAAAAACACAGATATCATATCCAGCTAAATTTTGTCAACTTCAGGAATGTGGATGAATCTTTTTGAATACAAGTGATGGATAGTGGTGGCTTTGTGATTGCATCACAGAGGCCTAACTTGTGAATCCATGTCTTACTTGAGTATTAATTTTAACTTTAATTTTTCTTTATTTTTATGAGTATTAATTGATTTTGTGATACTGTATTTCTTGATATATCTTGCATAATAAATTAATTTTATGATGATCTTGAGAGCTTTTCTTTTACTTCATTTTTTTTATTTTATTTAAAAACTTAAATTGATTTCTTAAATTAATGTAATGTGAAAATGATGTATACTTGTTGAGTAATCATTAAAATAAAATTTTTTTTTTATGTCAAAAAGTTTAATTGGGGATAATTATTTTAGTGTGATTTTCCTTGCACGCAACCTTAACTAAGAGGTATAAAGCTCTGACGACTTGACCAATTAAATATTAGTATTTTATTTTTCTTATTCTAACATTATTTTTCAAATCAACATGTTTATGATGAATGCAATTACTATTTGTTAATAAATTAAATTAAGGTTACTGAGATATGTATACACACACATAATATCTAAATGGGGTAAGATGAATATTAAACACCCTTTTGTTTATATAATATAAGTCACTTACAATTAATAAAGATATATTTGATATAAAGAATTTAATAAAGTAATTTATATTTAAAATTATGAATTACTTTATAAGGATTATAAAATCCAAGAAAGTAACATGAGGCCACACACAATTAAGTCTAACAGAAATTGTTAGTTCATGATTAATCAATGTTCAACTTTTGGTTAGAAGAAATGTTTATATTTAATACTTGACAATGTTTAAAAGGAGAATACCCTGCATATAAAACAATTAAAAGAAAGAAATATGGAAGCTTGAATTTCAATTTATCAAGTAAAAAATAAAATGAAGGGTAAAATGAATAAGTTTTACCATGCATACCAGCATATGAGACATTTTGATTCAGGTTCTTAAACCTGGACCGAACCTTCTAATCTGGATTGGGAACCGGTCAACCAGTCAGTAAATCGATCTAGTCGGATCCAGGATTTTTTTTTAAATCAAATTTTTTATATTTTTTTATAATTTCATATAAATAAGCCTAACGTATTCAATTTCTCATCAATTTAATCTCAAATTAATTATAGTTTGACTCCAACTTGACTCACAACCCTTAACCTAATATCGATCTAATGACTAATCCGAGTTTTAGAACTTGATTTTAATCCTTTATAGCCAAAACTATAATGCTATATTTATTTGATCTAATAATTCTTTTTATTATTATTTTTCTTTTGGGTCAGTGTACAAAATAAAATCTTGAAGAAGCAAACTTCACTTGAAATTCCATGGGTGGCAGGGCACCGACATCCTGCAGATACGGAACTGACTCTAATTAGTACGATGTCTCAGGTCCGGCCTTCACGTGTCTCCTTATCATGTTAACGTTGAAATTAATATTTTTTAATACGCTAAAACATTTTCTAATTATTATTGAAATTAACTTTTTTGTCAAAATGTATTGCTTTAAAGTATTTACGGAGTTGCATTATCAAATAAGTAAGAGTGATATTCAACTGTATGTAGCATATCTTTAACTATATATAATTTAGTATAATTAATAAATATGTCACACATAACTAAATAATAGAGTGGCACCTACACATGATTAACAAATTTTTACCCCAATAACTTGAGCCTCTAAACATCAAATAAAATAAAAGTCAATTTTGTTATCGCGAATGCAAATGAGCCTGGAGTTTCAGTCTAATGTAAAATGAGTTTAAATAAATTATCAGAGTTGGGGTGCTGTGCTTTGTTAAATTTACAAGAAATATTTTACATAAAAGTACTTCTCAAACTAATTAGAACTATGATAGCTTCTTCATATAGTTAGAAATATTTTAATTATGTCGGTAACCGTAGTCCTCATGGCTTGAATGTTCATGACTTCATGGCCTAGAGGACCCAAGTCATATCCTACCGCTATTCTAAATACACACTTTATCCACCAGAAAGAAGTTGCAAAATAAAAGTTGCAGATGAGATATATATGGAGCTTTCATGAAACACTTGCATAAAATTTAATGTGAAGATCAGGAAAGAAGGGCATGAGGAGACACAGGGTTATCGAGTCTTGTCCGTACGAAAGATTAATATGTGATTGATATTCAGTGGGGCCTCTATCATCCCAAAACAAACCTTTGAAAGCAAATCCTACGGTTCAAAGTTAATCTCTAATTAGCCTACATGCTGTTAACGCTTTCATGCGAGACACCCATGCCTTCATGTTTCATTAATTATTGGGACTGATTTAAACGTGTATTCTTTTTTCCAAAAGTTGATTTTTCATTTTTCACTCACTCCCTCTCTGTCTGCTCAAGGGTTTTTGTCAAAGTCAAAAAATAGGAATGTTGAATTTGAAGCTTGGAAAAATTAATCAATTAATATGTGTGTGTAGGGGTGGAAATAGGCTAGGCTTTACCTAAATAGGCCTGGGCCTGCAACAGGGATTCAAAGCCTGAGCCTGTATGTAGGCTTTTTTTTAGGCCTGGGCCTGGGCCTTCAAAAGGCCTGACAAGGCCCAAAGCCTGTTTAAAAGCCTACTTAAATAATTTAGGCTTTTAAATAACCTTTAAAGCCTATGCCTCTAAATTTATATATAACCCTTCACAGTGGAGGGTGCAAATTGGGGGAGAGTAAGTAAGTTAATGTTGTCATCTCGAGCGATCGAAGAGAAGAAAGACAAGAGTGAATGATTTATGTGAAAGTAATGGTTGAGTGTAATGACGACGGGAAGTGAAATTTAGAATTAAGGTTAAGTTAGTAAATTTATAAATAATTTATAAAATTATTTAGATTATATTATATATACTTATGTAATATTATACATTAAAAAAAGCTAAATAGGCCAGGCCTGTAGGCCTATAGGCTAGGCTTTATGAAAATAGGCCTGACCTGTTTATCTAAATAGGCATAACAATATGCATGAGCATGAGCCTGACCTATTTATTAAATAGGCTAGGTTAGGCTTTATGTAGGTTAAGTCGTAGACCCTGTTAAGGGCCTGACCTATTTCCATCCCTATGTGTGTGTGATTTTGACTTGATTACTATAAACTCAGCTTTTTTGAAGCTTTTTTTCTGAGTTATGTATAGTAATCAAGTCAAAATTTTCCTGAGCTATGGTAAACAATTCAGCTATAAAAATATAATTTAATCAACCTTATACCAAAAAATATTATTTAAATTTTTTATACATAAAATAGAATTTAACTTAATGCAATTTATCCCCTTAATTTTAGTCATTTGATTATTTAATTCCTATATTTTATGCATAACGGGGATATAATTCAATTCTTGAAGAATTTTTGTTTTGAAAGTATAATAAGGACTAAGAGATTAAATGTCTGAAATTTGATTAGATTGTTATGGATGAGTTGAATTTCAAAAATTGAATTGTAAATATGTCAAAACTATTAGACTACATGATTAAGTTTTTCTTAAAATTTAAATCTAGATGAAATTTTATTTTTGGTCTATTAGTTTACATATATTTTAAATTTAATCCCTTAATTTTATGAAGTGACTATTTAGTCTTTTAATCATAAAACTGTAATTAACTGAAATGCTAACAAAACAGCCCCAAAATGTTGACATATTGACCTCAACAACCAGCTTATTATCATCATTATTTTATTCATTAACTTCTAATCTAAAATAGGGCTTTTCTATTGTTGATATTTTTAGTTTGCTTTTTTATAATAAAATGATCAAATATAATAATTAGCCGTTCATAAGGGCAAATTAGAACAGCAGAAATTCTGAGAAGCAAAAATAGAGCTGTTCCTATGCTCAGAGAAATTAAACAGCAGTATATTAACTGGATTAAAGGAAAGTAAAATATCAGCAACATCTCTAACTATAATGCTTGGTGATTTCCTCAAACCTTCCTGAATCAAGGGTAGAGATTTTTTGTTTTGATTCCTATAATTTAAAATTTTGACTTTTTGTCACTATAGTTTTATCCATTCAAAATTGTAGTCCTATAATATCATAAGGACTTAGTTTAATTGAATTTAAATGCATTAATTTTAGATAACGCCGTTATGTATAGGAAACATAATCAAAACTCATTAAAATTGCAAGGATCAAAACCAAAGTTTGTGGGGTTTAAATCAAAACTCTTCAAAAGTATAAAGGGTTAGAATCAACATCTGTTAAAAGTATAAATAAAATAATTAAATGTGACTTTCCGTCTCTATAGTTTCTTCCATTCAAAACCGTAGTCCTGTAATATCATAAGGATTTGGTTTAATTGAGTTTAAATGCATTAATTTTAGATAACGCCGTTACGTATGGGAAACATAATCAAAACTTATTAAAATTATAAGTATTAAAACCAAAGTTTGTGGGGTCTAAATCAAAACTCTTTAAAAATATAAAGGGTTAGAATCAAAATCCGTTAAAAGTATAAATAAAATAATAATTTTTAAGGAAAAATTCCCCATTTGACATTTTTTTGTCTGAAGGACTAGGCGCAATTATTCTCGGTGAGTGTAACTTTTATTCATATTTTTGCAACATATCCTAACTATTCACAAAAGTCTTTAATACGTAAGTCATTGCACATAATTGAAGATATATTACACATAGTTGAAAAAGAGTTACCCGCAAAAAATGATTACACCCACTCAAATAGATGTAATTAGATTTGAAAATTGAAAGTAAGAAAATAGAGTATGAATTCGAAAATTGAAAATCAAATTTTATCTTTCCCTCAAAATTATCTCTTTGTTTTCTATCACAAATTTAAGTTGTCTTTTATTTTATTTTATTTTATTTATATTTTAACCAGTTTTGGTTCTAATCTTTATATTTGTATTAAGTTTTGGTTTTTGTCCCAATATTTAACAATGTTATTTTGGTTTTGGTCTTAAACTAAGACCAAATTCTTATGAATTATAGAGACTAACGTTTTTAAAGAAGAAATTATATGATGAAAAAACCATTATTTAAAACTCTAGAGACCAAAATTAAAATTGGTTGAAATTTTATATATCAAAGTAACAATAATATTAACTCTTTAAAATATGTGCAAATGGATTTGGATTAGTGTTGGAGTAAGTCAAACAGGAGCTAAAAGAAAAAAAGAGATGGTGCCAACTTAATGATGGAAGCATTACAAAAAAATTGTGATTTAATAGCGGTTAAAAGTGATTATTTATAGCGGTTTTAATCACTACTAACATTGTCACACCCTTACCTTATTTTAACCTTTTTTTTAGAGTATTCACGGAAAACGATATGCGGTTCGGTATGCAACACAGGAATAGCATAATTATACTAATAATATATGCATGATTACATAAATTCCCTATAGGGGTTAAGATGAGCGCCGTAGCGAACCCTACTACCATTGAGCTAGTGTCATAACCCTAATATCTGACTGGACCCCACTTACTGATACCAGATCACCTGGCCTGGAGGCACCTGCTTCGGGGTCGAGGGTAGACTCACAAGGATATCCCCACCCCCCTAATCCTTGATCCGATTGTAAACCATGCATCACATATACCGCTCCAACTCTGGGATCGGTAATGAAACCCGGATCTATCTCTGTCTTGTCTGTTTGTGGCATATCTGCCTGTCACTTAACTACCCACAACTATGGCTAGTCACTGTTCAGCCAACTGGTGATTCTATTTTAGGATGAGGCTCCACACTTTGGCCTTACTTGGATTCGCTGCCTTGGTGTCTATGTCATCCTTGTACCATCCTCTCACTTGTATGGTGACATGTACTGCCTTCCGGGTATTCCACTGTTTCCTTTAGGCGTGTCTGTACCTTTCAGGGGCTTGTGAATTAGTCGACATAATTTACTTCGCTGTTCCTACCACTATGTAATCAAGCATATCAGTATATCATCCTGTTGCTAGAACCGCCGCACTTACTCTGAGCAGACAATTTTGTGGCTAGAATCCTTGCTCTGATACCAAAATGTCACGCCCTTACCTTATTTTAACCTTTTTTCCAGAGTATTTGCGGAAAACGATATGCAGTTTGGTAGGCAACACAAGAATAACATAACTATACTGATAATATGTGTATGATTACATAAATTCCCCATAGGGGTTTGTACATGATACTTACAATTAAAGTAGCCGCACAAGGCTACTGGGGTGTCTAAACTCATCCCAGTGAAACGGAGACTTCTTCTCGTCTTCATTCCACTACTGTAATCCCCTCGTACGGTACTCTGCATTGTTGTTTACATATCTTTTATCGTCTCCTGTCTAAATTGTTGGTAGGGGAGGGTGAGATTCAAGAGAATCTCAGTAGGAAACAAATACCATAATGCATGCACAATTGATGCTATGTGTATGACATGTTAGCTTTATCTAGATGTATGCCCCATAATGACATTTCTGCATGTTCAATGTTTCATACAACAAGACTGTGGTCGTAGCGAAAACAGAAACAGAGCTCCATTTATTCAAATATGCTCTACACAATCAAGTAAAGCAATCACATACATCATTACACAAGCAAAGATATCAATTACATGCAAGTAAGGTAAGTCCCCTACCTTAACCCTTTTCTGCCTCGAAACGCATGCCTCAATCTACGTGCAAATAGCTCAGGGCTCCATATTCGATCCTACAATGTCAAATGTACTATTTAGACACTTCCATAGTATTTATGGGGGTTATATGAGTCTATCTTGAAAAATTACTAAAATACCCCCGGGGACCCGGCCTGGCCTCGCTGTACTCGATCCGACCGTACTTTTCCTGATATTTTGACATGGACTATTCTTACATATTTTCACCCAAGGAATCCATTTACAGACTCAGAATTATCAAATTCAATGTCAAATTACGAAATTACCCTTGGCAGCCCTACTTTTAAAGTTTTAGCGGCGTTTCTGTAATTATACTTTCTCAGCCTTTTCCGAAAAAGTGACAAACTGTAACCCCACCTAATTTTTCCTCCTGAACTCAATGGAACCCTCAAATCATTGAAAATTCAACTCTAAGACCCATTTACAATGCTGGCCGAAATATATGGGTTTTAAGGGGACAATCGGGGTTTTTCGGTTTCGACTGCGTAAACGCGTTCCTTTCTACTCCTAACCACTTTATTGACTATTCCATTAGGTTAAAACTACCATTTAGTATCAATTTGGGTAACATAACAGCCCCCACAACCCATTTTCCATTTTTACACACAAAGACAATCCGGCGAAATTTCACCGATTAAATTGTCTATAGTAGCCAGAATAGTCAATATGCAAGAGTTTGGAAGTTACCTCAAACTCCCTCTAGCTTTTTCTTGATGTGGCCAAAACCCTAACCTTGGTAACACCATGAATCTTGCTTCAAATACCTTACATAACATAGAAGAGAAGCTTAGGAGAAGGATTATACACGTTAGGTATGAATTCACCGTAGAAATCGACCTAACTTGTGAGATTTCTCTTGCCTCCTCTCTATTTTTCTCTCAACTCCTCTTTCTATTTTCTGCATAAAGCACGTCAGAAATGAGGCTTGGAGGAAGGAGGAGCTGATTTATAATATATATCAATTTAATTAATTCATTTTCCCAATTTAGGATTTTTACAAAATTCTGGCAGATTTTCTGCCCTAATTTTGAAAAATCATAACTAATTCTAGAAACATTGAATTAGAGTGATTCCAAAGCCTATAGAACCCTTATTGAGTCTAGTTTCAAGGAAAAATATAGAATTTTGCTGAAGGGAATCACAAAATTCCCAGAATTTCAATCTTTGCATATTGTTCCAGAAATTTCACAGTTTTTCTGTGCTAACTTCAAAAATTAATATCTTTTTTTATATAGCTCTAATTGAGTCATATGAACTACAAAATTAAAGCTTAGGATGTCTAATTTCATCCTGTAAAATTTCATAATTTTTGCTCATCATTTGGTCATTCAAAATCATATGACAAGCTCACTACCTCATAGGCGATTTCACCGAAAACATAATTATATTCTCCAAAATTCACCATTTTACTTTCTTAATACCCCAAAGATATAAAAAACATTAGAGAATATATTTGGGACACCTGCTCAACCGGGGCTTAGCAGTCCGCTTAATTTAGGCTTATTCTCAAGCCTTAAATCCCAAATTTTGAGGTATTACAAACATAATTAGTAACGGTTAATAAAACTGCTACTAAATCCACCATTACGAGTGAATTTGAATAACTGGTACTCAAAGGGAATAGACCGCTACTATATTCGTAGCGGTTAATAATCACCGCTATAAAATTTAAGATCGGAGGAACCTTTCTTGATAATTTGTATCGATTATATAACCACTACAAACTGCAACAGTGAATATTTTATGGCGAGAAATGAAAATTTGTAACGGTTAGAAAACTGCTAGAAAATTGAATTTAAAAATTGCTGGAATATTTAGTAGCAGTTAATTAACTGCTACAAAATAGAATTTAAAAAGGGCAGGAATAATTAGTAGTGGTTATATAATCATTACAAATTTCACAAAAATTCAAATTTAGCACGCTAATTTTAAAAATATATTTGTAGCGGTTTTAAAACCGCTACAAAGTTCAGAAAAATTACCAAAAAATTTACAATTATCTGTTTCCTTCTTGTTAATATTAAATTAAATATTTTATTATTTTAATAGTTTAGCTAATTTAATTAGCTTATTATTTATGAGTTTAGGTCATTTATAATTTTAAAAGAATGATTTAATTAAATTAGATAAGTTTGAAAATTGTATTGATAATATTATTGGGGATAAGTAGGTAATAAGGAACCGTTATGTTGTCCGCTTTAATATGAATATGATTATGTAAATAAACATCTGAAAAAAAATAGTGAGAATAAATAGTATGCGAAAGAAAAATAGTATTGAAATAAATAATTTAATAATTTATTATCATATTTGATCACCTTGTTAAACTTCTTGGCTCATAGAAAAAGATTTGAAAATGTGAGAAGATGAAAAAAAGGTAAGGTGGAAAGAAAAGAGGGAGTATTTGAAATGAGATGTGATTAGGGTATTTATAGGTATCAGTATGGATCTTGTAGTGGTTAGTGTCACGTTTTTGTAGCGGTTTTATTTTTGTAGCAGTTATTTTTTATTAAATGTTACACTATTGGCGGGTCTTGGGCGTGTCAAGTGGCGGGAACTTTGTAGCGGTGTTTATGATGTAACCACTACAATTTAACCGCTACAATTTTTGGTGGGAAATGCGTGCCATATTTGTAGCAGTTTTTTTTTCCCTTAATTGCTACAAAAAAACGCTGGCAATCTGTCACGCCAGTTGGTGTGTATTTGCTGCTACAATTTTATAGTGGTTTAGATTATAGCCACTACAAATTTTAATATTTGTAGCGGTGAATTATAACCCCTACAATTTCATCGCTACAAAATACTATTTTTTTTTTGTAGTAAAGGTAACAAAAAAATTTTGGTCTTGTTACTCTAAAAATTAGATGACTTAATTGCAATCCAATCCTTAAAAAGTTAGATGATTTTTTAAAAGTATAAAAATCAATAGATTAAACGCCTAAATTTGATGGAGCACTGGACGAGTGAAATTTCCGGGATTGAATTATTGTGTTGAACAAAGTGCCATTAGCCTAAATCTTCCTAATGTTTTTGGCTTATTTTATTTTAATTTTTTAAAAAAATGTTTAGCTTAAAACTCATTATTTGAGAATGTTTTATTGCATTTAAGATTGTTGTGCAAGTATTTTCTATTAATTGGATTTGTGGGGTTAGCGTGAGTAGACTAAAAAGTATTTTTTTTTATCAAAACTAAATGATGAAATTAAAATTTTATATAAAATTGGAAAATTAGAGGAAAAATTCCAGAAAAATACCAATTGAACATCAAAATCTCAAATTAGTGATTTGACAAGAACTTTTATTATCAATCCCATTACTCTTTTTGTCAATCCCATTACATTTCTTGTTAACAGGATTTTAAAATTCAAATGGTATTTTTTAAGAATTACCCCAAAATTAAAAATGTATTATATTACTTTGGGGTTTCAGCCATAGCAATTTTGACCTAGAATGGGCACGAGTCCAACCTAAATAAATCAACATTTGATTAGAATTTAGACGTTTCCATTAAAAAACGAAGAAAGGAAGATAATTATTTTCAAACCGCAATATTGAGTTAGCAATTAATGTCATAGCTATATATATAGACACATATATAAATAGATAAATGGATTGTTGGTATGTGATAAATCTCAAATTTAATATATTTTATTTTACCTTATTCATTTATTTTAGGGATCATTTTAAATTAATTTGGATTTATTAGATAATATTTGGATTGCTAACCAATTTTAGGAAATAATATAAATCTGAATCGATTATGAGATTATTAAACTTAAATTATTAATATCTTAATTGTTATATTGTAATTGGATAATATTTTTAACTATATGATATATCACAATTTTATTTAATTCTTACAAGACAAAAAAAATTAGATTAGAAGATCTTACGATGTAAAAGTTTTCTTGAAAGCTGAAAATGAATCTAATGGTTGGATTTTTTTTGGGTTATTTAAATTTTAATGGGTTCAAATTTAATCCTAAAAGTTTTGTCTACATCTCATGAATAAACGTAGCTGCTATCACTATTCATGAATAAACGTAGCTGCTATCACTATTAAAACAAGTTCTATCACCCATTCACGGGAGAGGGCGGAAGAGGAAGGATAATCTGGAATCGCAATTCAGCGCCGCTTCTTGGAGGGAGTCGAACTGCCGCACACTGGACCATACTTCTCAGATTTCCGTACTTACATGTCTCTTACGCCACACAAGCAGATCTTGCTTCATTCAATTAATATTGTTTCTCCACACGGGTCCCACGGCATTAGTCAATCATCAACTAATATTTCACAAAGTTTTTGATGGCTGGGACGCAGTTGGAGTTTGGAGGAAGAGGGGAGATTTTCATGACAGCTTAGATTATCTTGAGAGGTAATTTAGGAGGAGCATAGAGAAAATTAGAATCTAGAAATTTATACTTAAAGATTATAAGGGAGTGTCTTTTCTTTTATCAATTTATTTCAAGACTTGAGATTATTTAGTTTTAAATGATTTTGGGTTGTATTAATTGAGAACAATCTAGTTTTATATTGTAAACTTATTATTTATTTAGATTGAATTGATATTTTGGATTTAATTTGTTCTTAAATGATTATTGAGATTTTTCTTTGCAAACCCTTTGATTGTCAATTAGATTATTAACTAAGTTTTTATTACTAAGTTAATTGTCAATTTGGGTTTCTCTTGGTTATTTAATTAGGATGATTAATTGTCGAATTCTTTAATTAGGCAATTATAAACATGATTTCCAAAACTATCTTAAATTATTATGATTGGTTTTTAATGAATGTAATTAGCCACCATTTATTTTATTATGAGTTTTCTAGTGGAATAAATGTTTGAGCTGAAGGTTTCCCATGTCTCAATTGGGTAATTAAATTATTAATTCCAATCTTTCATCAACTTCCCTTTGATCTAATTAATTAATTTGGGCTAAAAAAGCTAATTCCATATAAATTCTAAGTTGTCTCATTTATCATCATAACTGAATTAAATCTTTGTTGTTTATCTTGCTTCTTTTTTATCTTTTTGCTTAGCATTTTAATTCCCCTTTCATAAAACCCCCAAAAATTGTCTTTGCATTCAGTTAGGTTACTTTCATTCTCATATAGGTTTTAAGGTCATTTGCATCTTGCATTTAGGTAGTAGAGTCTTACATTTAGTTTAGGTCTATTACATTGCATTTTTGTCACTTAAAAATTCAAAAAAATTCAATTATAAAAAAAACCCACATATTGCTTTTTGGGAGAATGACCTAGATTGCCACTATATCGCATTAGTAGGTTATCCTAATTATTAACTGATTGCTTTAGCGACAAAGCACACATCAATTTTGGCGCCGTTGCCAGGGAGCAATGGTTAATCTCAAGATTTGAGTCTTTAGGTGATTTCTTAGGTAATTATTGCATGACTTGATCCTTTTTTTTATAAGAACAAATTAACTTGATCCTATTATGGCTTGGAATGCTTCACCTTATAGAAATTTTTCAAACACTTCTATGCCTTATCATTATGACTATGATGTTGAGCAAATATATGATCCATATTCAAGATCATATAATCCTGGATGGTATGATCACTCAAATCTTGGATATGTCAATCAAACTGTACCAATTCATGACAAGGACTCAAGGTTATATAACAAGATGGATGTTATGTTGAAAATTTTTTTGGACAAATTTCAAGAAGAGGAAATGGAGCATAGACAACAAATTCAAGCTCTACATACTCAAATTGAGGAGTTGTCAAATGCAGTTAACAATCTGCAGAGAGAAGAATTAGAAGTTCAGGATGAATTTTCATGTGGTAATATACTTTCACCTTCTAATGATTCATTCCCTTTTTCTTCTACCACTTCCAATGATGGGATAATTGGTATATTAGTTGAATATGCATGCACTGAAGTTGATTCTAAATTGACTAGTTCCATTTATTTAAATAATGTTGAACCTTGTGATTTATGCATTGATGCTTATTCCCATACCTCTAGTCCTATGAATTAAATAGATTCTGATGGTGAGGTTGATGAAGAGATTATTGTTGAATCCCCCGACGCTATTGGTTTTAAAGATATCTTGCTTAACACTAATCATAATGATGCTTTGAATACTAAGAGTAATATCTCTATTGATTTTATTGACACTAATCATGATCTTGACATGACTATTGTTAATAGGGATTCCATTAAGGATAAGTGTGGGGGAAGCCTTGATTTGGATGAGCATTTATATAGTAAAAGCATAATGCATCATGACTATTGTCTTGAGTGATGATTTGAATAATCATGGTGAGACCATTTTGAGTGATCACTTCATCCATCCCTTAGAGAACTTGATTTTTACTGAGGAGAGTCGTTGATTTTGTGGGTTGTTCAAAATATTTGGAAGTTCCAACACTTTCTGTTGATCAATTTCTCTTGAGATCTTCCTTGATTCTTGATAAGTCCCTTTTTTTTAAGCATATCCATATGGGGCAAAGGTACTGCTTGGTGGTATGATTTTGTGCAGGTACATGGATTGCTTCCTCCCATCCAGACACCTTCTATACTTGAGTTGAAGTGTTATATGAGGATCTTAAAGAGGGAGATATTTGCTGAATATCGAAAGCGAACACCACTAATGCTTTCATGTAACTTACAACCAAACAAAGGAGAAAAGCCAATTATGCTACTTCATTTGGGTCATCAAGCTTTTGTTAGTTTGGTCATATTCCTTCCTTCCTCTTTTACTTGCATTGCTTACTGTTATTGGTTAGACCTATATTTTCCATTGAGGACAATGCAATATTTAAGTGTGGGGGATACTCTTGGTTTTTGTTGTTTGTTTTTAAAATGAGAAAAAGAAATATATTTTGGTTTTTATTCCTTGTTTTCAAGAAAAGGAAGAATTTTTTTTTTTAAAAAAAACATTTTACAAGTTTTAAGTAACTTTAGTATTATGCATTCTTGATTTGAAAAGTGATTGATCATATTTTGAGTTAATAGACTAAGTGGCCATGGATTTGATTTAGTGGATTTAGGTTAATAATCATATAGATCTAGTGAGATTTTGAGCGTAATGAATTTTTTTTAGTGTGTACCCCTTATCTTTTTATTTGATCTAGAACTTGACTTAAATCTTATTTGAAGCCACATTTTATGCATGTGTATTCATAAAAATGATAAAGACATTCATTTCATTTTAGCTAGATAATCCAAAGGGCTTACTCTTTTCATGCATATATCCTTTGCTTCGCCCCTTTGTACCTGTTGGAAATTGTGCCCTAAGGGCCAATCATTGTGCTTTGAACATTATTATTTTAATGAAATTTCTCCATTCTGTTATCATATTATTTGCATGTTAACTGTGATAATTGTATCCTTGGATAATTCATAAAGATTGTCCTAAAATGTCCCTGGTCGGTCATCTTTGCGGGAGCAGAGATGAAACAAGATCAGTATGACTTTGATAAGATATGGAGATACGAATCAAAGTCTTAGGCACTTGTAAGAGTACAAGGTGCTGGGCCGACCCACTATGAGAAAGCTATATGGATCAAGTCATAAGCTTTTCTCATGTATAACCATGTCACAATGCCCTTAGACCTGAGGTCATCATGGATTCCTACATGAGAGTTGCTAAGCTTTGAACTAGTCAAAAGTCACTTTTAACAACCGGTCTTAAAATTACTTTTAAGACCGGGTATTTTTATAACCGGTCTTAAAAGTGTTATATTTTGTTTTTTTTAAATGTGTGTGATTAAGTTTTTACCAGAACGCATCCTTGAATTGCTACCTGCAATGCCATACTTGTTAAGTGCCATATGGTGTTCAGTTTGCTTCCACTTACAATGTCCTTTTGCTTTAACTTTCCACTTACCATTTCCTTTTCCTTTATCCTTCCACTTACCAGTTCCACTTACAATGTTCAGTAGGCATAAATGAATTCAACTATGTCATATATATCATGCAACCAACAAGCTAGTGAATTCATCAAAATATACAAAAATCATCTTAAAATCAACAAACATGTCAAATCATGCAACCAACAATATTTACACCCAATTAACCACCATGTCAATTCATCAATATACAGAAAACAATTCCTCAGTTTTACAAGAACTCCCTGTTGTAAAAGTTCATAAATGAATTCAGCACAATATTTGCGAATGTGCTCAATATCTTCTTCTGGAAAAGGGTCAGCAAGTTCAAATATCTAAAACACCAAAGCCAGGTAAAACATTAATTTCACTTAAAAAAAATAATAGTACAAAATTTTTGAAATATATATATATATACATTTACCTCTTCAGTAAGTTCTGTCGTGCCTAGGGTAATAATATTATACATGTGCCTCAAAATATACATCCCACACAAGTTGGACCCCGGTGGTTGCCTACGGGTCTGAAAAATAATATGATATCGTTAAAACAAGTATAAAATTAAAGCATGATTTATTATTGAATACATTCTTAAAACAAACCAATATGTAACTAACCTTTGGCAAGATCCATGTAGGGTCTCTTACCTCACGCATAGGCCTACCACAAGTGTATTGGAATGTCCGCATAGCGCTATATCATCAAAATCACAAAGGTTACTTATTTTACACAAATTCCATAAATTTTGCACACAAAAGGTAATTAATAATGCAAGAAAACTTACGAGTTCAAGCTTTTCTTCAATTCACTAGTTGGCTTGCTGTGGTGGAGGGAGCATAAGAGGATGACAGAATAACTCCTCTTGCAAAAAATAGCCAACTGCCAATGATCACTGAAAAAAGAAAAAACTTTTAAGCAAATATAAAATATTATGTATAGTATGAAATATAAATTTGTCTTACCCATGCAAATATGGAGCCAAGAAACACTCAATTGCGGTTTCACTAAGCCTGTGCGATAAGATGTGTGTCTGATTGAAGAAGTGATCCCTTTGTTGTAGAGTTGATGAGGGCATAGGAGTCCAAATTTATCGGTTTTTCCAGAGTCAACCAACCTACGATACATCAACCTATAATAATTCAAGCAGGGACATTAAATCAAAGTTTAACGGCGTAATTTGTAAAATATTAACTTCCAATTTGAGAAGATACTTACATCAAAAAGAGCTGGACAATCGAAATCGTAAGCTGTTGTAGAGGAGCTACCAGGGACATTAAATCATCCCTCTTAAGATAGCAGTGCGCTCCTGACTTGCCAACAGCTGACTCAGTAGGCCAATCTCTTGGTCAAGAAGATGTATCATATGCCATCAGAATCACTTGCTGCATGACATTCAATGGAGGCCGTTAAACATGTTGAGCGGAGGAAGGTGGAAGTGGAGGCGGGGATTCCTCAGCTTGATCAGAAACAAGGTTCTTTGGCCACAAGATGAAAAAGTTGATGACATCGCCCATAACCTTGAAGTCATCAACAGGGATAGGGAGAGGTGTATCTGCAACGATCACCTCTTCAACCGCCACTCTGACTTGATCATCCTTTATTTCTTGGTGGTGGACAATTGATCCCAAGTTGTGCACGCTCCCCCGTGCAACCAATCATCTCAGAGGATCCTCCACAAATAAGTCACAAGGCTCACCAATTTGGCCGCCAGGACCCTCTGATGACTGACCAATGCAACTCCCTTTAGTGCTTTGTTTAGGGTTTAGGGAATGAGCATGGGGAGCACTGGTATTTGCTTCTCTTGTGCTCGTCATGATCATCCATTTCTCCTTCATCTTGCTGAACCTTTCTTCAAATCGTGCATCAAATGATGCTTCTTTCTCAGCCCTAGCTTCCGCCCTCACAGTGGCCAATATACACTCCATCTCTTCCCTAGTCACCATACCACTTGAGGAACGGCGTGAGGGTGCTCTAAAATAATCCCTTATGCCTACCCCTCATCCAATCCCCCTGACACGGCCGGGATGCTCAGGTTTTTCTGTAGCTACGGTCAGGATGTCATTCCTCCCATCCGACCTAAACGATCCTTAGGCTTGTTTTTTTTGAAGCTCCTCCTATAAGACAGATGACAAATGTTAGTAATGAAATTTATTTACGAAATAATTAATAACAACAAGAGAACAACAATACTTATAATTTTCTCACCGACTACATGAGATTGTTCACTCGTATAAGACCCGCTCCTCTTTTGGCGAGCAAACAATCACTTCTCTTCTCGACGTATCGGAGATGGTAGAGAAAGAAGAACAGAAGGATCGGATTGAGCTGCTTCTTCCAATCTCTTCCATTTGGCCGCCAACAAGTCTTTTTCGGCCTTCGCATACCCCCCACGAGACATTGTATGGGGGTAATCATTCTTTCTACCACTCTCTTGGGTCGTTTTCCTTTTTTCCTGCGAATAAGAAATCAAAAATAAGTCATTGTAAATCAATAAAGATAATTCATAATTCTTAAGCAAATCAATTGCAAAATAAGTCAACAACTTACCAATGCTTCTGGAGTAGTCCGAAGCCATCTAAATTCTTGCCAAGTCTGTTCGTCAATAAAAGAATACTGATCGCACGGATTAGGAAGAGGCTGACCTTCTTCCACCTCGATATGCATGTAATTGTTGGCTAGATTTATCTTAAACTTCCTCCAACGTTCATCACAATACGTCATTGTCTTGTCATACAAGACTTCACTCTCAGGAATGTCGTAAGTGAGCTGGATAGTTTCCCAAATATGTCGCTTCACACCTCTATTGACATTTCTCCACTCCTCTATCAAGATGCTAGGCTTGTTGCGTGCTAGGAGGCCGACAAAACTCCTATACCGTTGGGCATTAGGCCCATTGGTTTCCAATATCTATCAAACTCAATCGGAATCTTTCCCCCGGTATTCCAATTGAGAGGAATGTCTCTCAATTGGGTGGCTCTCCTACCCCTTCGTCTAGGTCGGTTACGTGGCTCATTGTGTTCCTGACTCGGAGCATTGCTAGGCTCGCTTTGATTTGGATTAGTTGGATCGGGAGTACCCTCACTAGGACGACTCATTATCTAAAAACACTTTAAGAACACTATTTAAGGCAATTTTGCTACACGGTGCTTATTGTTATAACACGGCACTATCTACAAAGGCAATTTCCAAGTTATGCAAACATGAACAAATAATTGCAATGCACAAGTTGAAGGAGGAATGATTAATTGCAATTGCAAAAGCAATTCCCTAAAGCAAGTTTTCATATTGGTAAAGATTTTAAATTCAAATCGCAGGGCCGAATCAAAAGAAGGAAACCAGAAGCTACAAAATCAATATGGAAATCAATATATATTGTCACTCTTACTCAACTGATTGGCCTATGCGCAGGCATATATGGATCATTTTTATAATGTCACTCTTACCAGAGGCTGCACATGCATGTGACAACTATGTTGATAAGCTATCCACATGCAAATAAATTCGCACTAGCTCATTGTTGGTGACCCAATCTGTATGTATATAGAGTTGTTATTCTTATTTTCTTGGCAACTTCATTCTAAATGATACTAGTCATTAGTTTAGCTGTTTGAAATACATCTAATCCAATATGTACGTTCGTTCATGTTCCCATGTTGCGGCTGCTGTTTGCAAATGGAAAACCACCAAAATAAACCCACGTCCACAATTTCAGAATAATTCAACCATCCTTAAACCTTTGCTTGAGGATCCTCTTATTCCTCTGGATTTGAACAGTCCTTGGCCACTTGCTGTAGGAATCGAACAAAGAAAATGGAAGATAAGTAATCTCACAATTTCAATGAAAAACCCAAAAACGAAATGGAAACACAAACCTGACAATAAAAACGAGGTTGAGAACGAAACCAATCAGAGGGAACAAACAACGATAGCTTTCCGACAATGAATTCAACAGTAAATCTCCGTTGACGGCGGCGAAGTTAAGGACGGAGAAGAGAAGGGGAAAGGAGGAGCTTCCGCGAACAGACGCAGGGGTTTCGCTGATGTGCTTGACTCTTGAAATGAAATTTTAGAGCTAAATTTAGGAGGGTTTTGAAATCCAGATCAGTTTTAAGACCGGTTGTCATTTACGAGTCTTAAAAGTAATATTTAAGACCGGTTCTATCTTAAAACCGGTCTTAAAATATATATTTAAAACCGGTTATTATATTAATAACCGGTCTTAAAAATTGAAACTTTTTAAGGTCGGTTATTAATTAATAACCGGTCTAAAATTTTAAATTTTTAATACCGGTTTTTATTTACAACCGGTCTTACAAATAATAAACATTTTATTTTTATGATTGTCTTTAATTCAGATAATATTTTCTAGACTGGTTATTTTTAAAACCGGTCTAGAAAATATATCACATATTTTTATTTTTTTTATTGTATATATTTTAAGACCGGTTGTTTTGTAACTGGTCTTAAAATTATTTTTAAGACTGGTTTTTTATATAACCGGTCTTAATATTTCATCATAATTACAAAAATGCCACCAGTCATATTTTTTAGACCTTATCCGATGTAACCGGTCTAAATGTTGCGGTCTAAAAACCCTTTTCTGTACTAGTGGTAATTAGTTTTCATTTTTTCACCCTGCACATTTAATAATTTTCCCGGTTTAGGTTTTATTCATTAAGTTTTTTAGTTGTGATTTTGTTGATAATATAATAACAATACTAAACATTTAATGATCAATTATTTTCTATAATTAATTGTTTGTATATTAAATTAAATTTCATCCCCACTTTTAGAAAATCATATTTACTCAATGGCTCTGGATAATTAAGTATCATTCAAAAGTTACTTACAGCAAAAAAAAAAAACCCCCCCTCAAAACTCCCAATAATTTTTTTATTATGTATGCGATAACTTTTACTATGTTCAGGGTGATAATCATCCTTGACCCTCTAGTTTATATTGATTACGTCTTGCCACTAAAACTCTGTTTCCATCCATAATCTCTCTTTCTTGATCAATTCAATGCATTAAATAAATTAGACAGTCATAAATTCAATTTTTTAATTTTCTAAAATTCAAATTAGCTACTCCTTCCTGTTCTTAATATAAGAGATATTTAGGGAGTTAATCTTGATCTTAAATATAAGACAAAGTTTTCATATTTGTCGATTTTTTTCTAATATACCCTATATATGCTCGTTCAACAATAATTAAAGAGGAAAGGGGATGATGGAATTAAGGAAGGTGACTAGGATATTTTAGAAAATATATGCTATATGAACTAATTTAACCAACTTCTTTAATCTAATTAAATTAAATTAGATAAATATATTTTATATTAAGTACTAGAGGAGTACTATATAAATAAAAAGATAAAAATGAATTAAGCAGCACTAGTATCACATATTTATTTTGTATATTGATCTATTTATTAATTACTTTCTTCCACTGCAAAAACATTATGCATCTACTTTTTCCTTTTTGCTTTGCAATGAATATCTAGTTGTAGTTCTTTTTTGTTGGAAAAAAAATTGTATGTCTATTTTCTCTCATTTAGAATTATGATCTTCTTAGATCTATCTACCAAGGTATACTGACTTCAGTTAATAGGATTTAACTTCCAGTTGACATGTAATACCCACGGTTAAAACTAGAGATCAATGACTTAGAGTTGACACGTCAGAAAAAAAGACCTTGACTTTTGCTAACTAAGATTTTTGATGAACAAAAGCATGAAGTCGGGTTGATGTGTAATGTAACGATATAATCCTAAAAGCATAATTTCTTCACCTGAACTCTTAATCTCTTCAAATTTATAATTGTGTATGATTGCATCCTTTAAAAACATTCTTTAAGATTTGAAATAATCAAAATTAGATATACTAACAAATTTAGCACCACATTTTAACTCAAAATCTTAAAGTTGTGGATTTATATATAGGCCTTTTCACTTTTACATTGCCTTTTCAATCTAACTTTTTTAACACAAGGAGAATGCATTTTGTAGCAATTAAATTTCCCACATTGTAGTTGTTTTAACTGGTATGGACATTCTTGGAACAGCTACTAAATTAGTTATGGGTAAAAGTCTAAACGACTTTGTAGTGGTTATGCAAAAACTACTATCCATGTGCTCAATAGTCATACTCACTATACACTTAGTAGCAGCATAACTGAATTGTTACCCCTGCTGAATTTTGATATGACTCCCAAGAAGTTGCAATGGTTATAAACTATTGCCAAATGGCACTTAAATTAGGAAAAAGATGTTCAAAGCTAGTAGCGGTTATCACACTGCTACTATTTTATATGAAAGAAAATTAAAATTTTTTATGTCAGCTTTTTGAAGAATTTCTAGTGTTGGTAGTGGTTTGAGGACCGCTATTAATTTTGACACTGAACAAATTTTTCACTCCCATGTCTTAGTAGCAGTTTGGGTAGCGCTTGTGAACCACTAACAAGGGTAGTAGCAGTTTGGGTAGCTCTTGTGAACCACTAACAATGGCCTACGGTGGGGAAGGGTCTAATCAACTACAATATCCACTACAAAAAAATATTGGATTAGCGACAGAATTTCTGTCACTAATTATTTTAGCAATGAAATCAAATTAACGACGGAATTTGTTCTGTCGGTAAAAAGACCGTTACTAATTAATTAGGGACGGAATTTTAAATTCCGTCGCTAATTAGAGACAGATTAGCGACAAAAATTTTGTCACTAAATTAGTGACAGAAAATTCTGTCATGGGCCACGTGTCACCCTTTATCGCACGCCACATGTCTAAGTTACAAATTGGTTGCATTTTGTGATCAAGTTGGGATTCGAAGCCTTGACCTCTCACGCTTGTGCCAGTGCCTTTACCAGTTGAACTAAGAAGAACCTGTGTAATTTAAATGTAAAATCATATATATATATATATATATATATATATTTCTTTGTGAACAAAATTAGAAATACAAAATTTAATCTATTGTTAAATATTTGAATTTAGTTTTCTTATTTTATTTTATGTAATTTTTCTACCTAAATTTTTATTATTAATATCTTTTTTATTCATTTTATGATATATTTTATTTTTTGTTTGCATTTATAAAATTTTTATTTTTATTTGTATATAATATATTATTAAAAATTAAAATATATTATATTATAATTTCAATTTCAAAAATAAATTTGAATTAATGATTTTATTTATTTATTTTAATATTTACATTATAAATTTATAATTATAAAAAAATATAATTATTGAAAAAATTAATTATTTGTGACGGAAATTAGAGACGGAAATTAGGGACGGAAAACTTCCATAGCTAATTTCCGTCACTAATTTTTAATGACGGAATTAGAGACGGATTAGTGACAGAATTTAGCGACGGAATGTAATTTCGTTGACGGAAATATTCCGTCTCTAATTTTTAATGATGGAATTAGTGACGGATTAGGAACGTAATTTAGCGACGGAATATGATTCCGTAGCTAATTTAGTGACGGAAAAATTCCGTCGCTAAATGCCGTCGTTAATTTTAGTGACAGAATTTGTGAGGGATTAGGGACGGATTAGCAACGGAATGAAATTCCGTCGCTTTCATTCCGTCGCTAATTTTCATTTTTTAGTGATCTTTCCCATGAGAATGAACCACAGTTATGATGCCTATAGATTAAGTAAAATAGTTTATAATAATATAATTATTAAATAATTACTAATTTAAATGAAATTATTAATCTCTGATTAGTAAAAATAATCACTCTAAATTAAAACATTAATCCCAAATAATTTAATTTCCAATATATTCACTAAATCATTAATCCAAAATAATTTAATTTCAACTAATAATTAACAAAATTAATCCTTAATAATTTAATTTAAGATCAATTCACTAATATCATTCATTCAAATTAGTTTAATTTCAAATGCATTAATAACCTAAATCCAAAAATAATAATAATTTCAAATTAATTAACAACATGAATATTAAATAATTTAATTTCAAATCAATTCACTAAATCATTCATTCAAATTAATTTAATTTCAAATACATTAACAATAAAACCAAAATAAAAATATTAATTACAAAAAAAATATAAAACATATAGTACAAATAACAAAAATCTTAATTTAAATTACATAAGTAAAATTTTTTTAAACCAACTTGGAGTGCCAAGCTACATGGCCTAATCTAGAATCACATGTTAATGCAGCACCAGGAATGTACGGAACGTGATGTGGAAGATCACTGCATACAGGAGAGACAAATACAACATTCTAGATGGAACTATTCTGCTCAATGGACTATCATATTCAGTATTTACAAGCAGCCATGCAGGGAGGAAGCAGCAAAATATGCATTATCTTTGACCGCATTCACTTCCATGAATGGTCGCTTGTTCCTAAAGTTAAATTTGGAGCACTTCATTTGTAGTTACTAGTTCTTCGCGATGTTATGGCTTTCATTCTTCGACAGCAGCAAATACTATATCCATGTACATTTCCTATCCATTGCAAACTTATAAAACGATCTCACATAAAAATAATTATTGAGACATAAAATGTTTTTTGGGATCTATCATACCTTCTCTATGATGTATATATCCTACTTAGATATATGCATAATCTTTACTTAAAAACAAACAAAACAAATTCATGTAATTATGGTTACATTACTACCTTCGCAATTTAATGCGCCCCCTGTTGTCCAAACTTCCTTGCAATGGTTTCATTCTCAAAACCGCCACAACCCACAGCTACTGATATTGGCGCCACTTGGTGCTAAAACATCAGTAGCGATCTGACTTATTGCTAAAGTCAATTAGTAAGTGGTACCAGTCAACTCGCTACAAAGTAGTAGTGGTTTTTTTGTGATAACTGCTATTAGGGTTACATGTTTTCCCAAACCACCACAAACTAACCCCTATAGAATTAAACCATTTTTTTAATGTGACATCAAGTCATATCTACCTACATTTTTTTTCACTTCTAGAATATGTATATATACATACACATACATATAATAATGTAAAAATGTTATTTATTAACATTGTAGATTAATCATATTTTAGATTAATTAGAATAATAATAATACAAAATTCTTGATAGAAATCTAGAAAGGGCAGTCTTTCTTTCTGTCTTCTCTCATTTTATATACAAAAAGGGGAGTCTTCCTACATTGCATGAGTTTGAGGGTTGAAAAGCTTTTCCACTTGCACGTGAAGCTTAAGGTTAGAAAGTTCACTGTAGCCTGGCTATGGCTATATATATATCTATAAAGTGGATAGAGGATTATTTTGGGAAGATGACTAAGACACACACTCTATAATTAAGAAGTTCCCGTGACCGAGTTGTCTTCAGAATGAGACAAAAGCGGTGTTGGAGCTGCCACCCACTCACTCTCAGTCTCTCACGTTCACGGACTCTCTTTAACACTCAGCACTCACTCACCTACTCGCATTGCCGTTCACAATGTGTGTTTTTTGTCTTCTTTCTAAGAATCTCTGTGAACCATACCATTACTTTACTTGGTTGAAAATGACACTCACTTTTTTTGTTTATATATTCGCTCCACCTCCTTTTGATGATGATCATCATCATGATGGGGACCTTTTTTATTATTATTTTTATTTTATTTAACTTTTACAGTCATTTTATTAATCTCATGTGAACGTACGAGATTGTTAGTTTTCTATTTTACACTAAATAAGTTGCCCGAGTCATGCATTCTTAATTTATAGCAAAATATCAAGATCCAAATCCTTTAACAAGTGCTGCACTTCTTCAATTAAGTGCAACATATATTTAATTACATACAAATATCTTTAGTTTCATGTGGTTAAAAATAAGTTGCACACAGATGAAGATATTAAACATGAGTTTTTAAACATATTTCAGGTATTTAAAGTAATAAATTTTGCAAAGGCAGATTTTTTATCAACAATTTTTCCTAATATTTTATAATATAGTTTATAATATTTATAATTGAATGCTTTAAAAAATTTAAATTTCTTTTAAACATCATAGAAATAAGTAGTAGCTAGCGTTGTTAAAATTTATTTCATTAAAGTAAAGAAATATTAATTTGTAGTTTATTTATCTAATTATAGTAGAACCGATTATAACTATATATATCATGTTAATTTTATATATTCAAAAAAGGATAAACTGCAAAACACTTCCCTAAACTTTAGGTGTGTTGTGAATCACCTCTCTCACCTTTAAAAGTTTAGTGAAGTTTTATAATTTGGCTATTAACTCCTCTGCCATTAACATTGCTGTTAAATTTAGCGGTTTGTGCCATCTTACTTTTTTTTTTTGGTTGAGCAATTTGCCATATTACTATAATAAATGATATTTGGCATTGACATGGAATTTTAAGTATTTAAATTATTTTATTAAGAATTAATTGTTTTATTAATATAATACATGACAAGGGTGCTGACAAGGTTATCATAGTTCATTCGAGAATTTTTCCCAGGGGATCTTTTCTCTGGGCTTTCCACAAGGAAGCTGAGATACTTCCTAGACGGAACTAGGATCATGATGCGCACCAAGCTGTATATAGTTTGTGTTTGGCATCACTTAATTTTAGATAATAAATTTTTATTACGCAAATCGAGATAAAACTCCTCTCACATACTTACCTCGTATACCGTAAATCACGATTTATAAACACTTATTGCTAAAAAATAAATTATTCCAAATAAACACATAATCGAGATCGCCTCCCTCCAGTGCAATGATATGGGCGCAATTGACATGACACTATGACCCTTAGCATTTTTTAATTCTTAATAAAATAATTTAAATACTTAAAATTCCTTGCCGTCCACGCCAAGTGTCATTTGTTATAGCGATATGGCAAATTCCTTGATTGAAAAAAAAAAAAGTGACATGACACAAACAATTAAATTTAACAGCAATCTTAACGATAAGGGAGTTAATGGTCACAGTATGAAATTTCAGGGTCTTAATTTTAAACTTCTAAAGAAAAGGGTAGTGATTCTCAACACACCCAAAGTTTAAGGAAGTTTTTTATATTTTAGCCTAAAAAAATTAAACAAAAAATACAATTTTCTTCTTATACTTTTGACAAGTTTAACCTCTTTTTAATTATTAACTAGATTTTTTTCAGCAATTATATGCAAGGGTTGCCAAATTTTCTAGGCCTCCTGAATTGGAAAGTTCAATCTCATTTTAAGAAACAATGGCAATAATTGCCGCTGATGCTTCCTTCCTTTCTTTTTTTTAAACAATTTTATCTGTTCCTAAAATTTTGATAGTATTTATTAATTGTAGTTAGGTTGACCGAAAATAATTTCATACCATTTAAGAAAAGTTATCTTGTAAATAGAGCAAGTTATGTAGGAAAACTATTTCTTCCTATTATAACTTATAAATAGTATTATTTCTTGTACATTTTATATTATATATATTAACTTTTAAATTACAAAGATGGAATAAAAGCAATGTAAAACAGCAAGTGTGTGTGTGTGTGTAAATTAATAATTAACGAGGATTAAAGAAAAAGAGGCTCATGTTTTCATCGGTCTTTTCGTTTGAATATATTATCAAATGCATAGATTTTTTTTCTTTGCTCATGGGTTGGCAATGATCAATCTTTCTTTTTGTTTTTCTTTTTCCTTTTTTTTTTGGGAATAATAAAAATGATCAATCAATCTTTCTGATATGCATTGCGTCAACTGTATAAGCATGACACAACAGTTAAGCAATCAGTTCTTAAGGACAAACAAGTGAATCCCATCATCTTCCTTTTCATGGGCCATGCATATGCCTACCTTAATTTCTTACACTTCAATAATTGAACCTAACTTCTGGTAATGTATGCTACATGCTTCGGGTATCTAATATAAAAGCTAATTGATTAAGTTAGAGAGATTAATAAAGTTAAATATATTATTTTAAAGTATATTTTGCTTTTAATGATACACGTAAGTATTTTAGAGAGATCATGTGACATATGTTATAATTAAGTAATTTATTTAATTTTCTTAATCTTTCTAGTTTAGACAATTGGCTTTTATATTAAGAATTGGAACACAAGTATTTCAAAGATATTATGTAACATATGTTATGATTATGTAATTTATTTAATTTCTTTAATCTTCTCAATTAGTCAATTGACTCTTATATTAAAGACAGGAGGTAGTATATATGTAAATGTACTGAAGCTCTGTGTGTTATGTCTTGTTAAGGAGTAATCCTTATTAGTTGATTAATTAATTCCCATGAGAAAATTTGTCTGAAATTTCCTTTTAAGATTTTGAGCTAATGGAAAACCATTGATTTCCTCTTTATATACTTTTTCTTTCTCTCCACTTGCCCTTTTCTTGTTGTTAACTAAATTTTAACAATTCAGTTTATTTATTTAGTTGTTTTTTTGTTATATTTTTACTATTTTAATGATTTTTTACAAAATCAAAAATTCAGTCCTTCCAAGTTTATGCGTTTGATTGGGGGAGGTTTAGTTTGAATTATATTGGATCTGTTTTTTCAGGCTAGCTTCAACTTTACACAATTCTGAAATGACTCCATTTGCTACAGGCTTGATTGGGATTTATTTTATTTTGTTTTTTTCTAACTTGAAGAATTTGTATACTTTGGGATGCTTAATTTTTTGTCATTATTCAATTATTTTAATTATACACCAACTTATTTCGTTTTGTTATGATTTTTTGACATAAATGGAGGACAATTTTAAATTATGTTTTTGAACTAAATTGCGTTAACTATATATGTCTAGATTCTAGAGGTCAAAGTCTAGCGTATATCCTGATTCAGTATAAAATTTAAAAATTACATAATAAATCACACTATTCATAAATAGTAAATGATATGGTTTCTTTTCAAATTTTCGTGCAACAAATGGATTTAACACTATATTCTTCAATTATTGTCACACTTTCTAGTTCTTCTTTTGACACCGCACAGAAAATTGAGCTTACGTGGTGGGTCTCGTAATGTTTTGTTTTCTTGTTATGGTGTCAATGATTTGATTTTTCTTTCACATATAAGATATGTAAGTACTTTCCCATGAATAAAAATTTAATGAAGACTTAATATTATGTAGTTCTGATGTGGAAAGTTTATGAACAGTATATAGTCTATTACGAACTTCAGTGGATTGACTAATATCTGGCTGGATTATATTTTATTTACTCTTCAACCTAAGGTCTAGAACTTTCGTTTTGGTTCGTATTGGTATTATCAATCTGAAACAGCATTAGTACATTTTAGAAATAAATAATTATTCTTAAGTATTAATAATAATTTTATAATAAATATATCCCTAAAAAACACACATCTATGGGTTTAAAGTGGTCTCGGAGTGACATTTTCATTACACTAAGTCATTAACCCATTGCTAACATTATTCTTTGCAACTGTTATAACAACGGTTTTGACTGACCTCCAGAAAATATCCTCTTCTTTTTTATGAGGCCCAAGGAGTATCTTTTTTAAACAATAGGGACTAGTTTTTAAGTTTTGTCATCTATGGAGAGCAAAAATTGCTTATCACCTCATGTCTTTATATAACATTCAACTATAAACTAAATATTATATTACCTCTGGTCCTAAATATAGAACATAGTTTGTAATGCAAATTGCACTATAAACTATGTCCTATATTTAGGACCGGAGAGAGTATTAACAACCAGAAATAATATATATATATATATATATATATATATATATATGTATGTATATGTAAAAAAGAGTATTCTCAACTACTTGTTTAAGTGATGAAATCTCCTATCACCATCAGTGTGTTTGGATTAAATTTTGAGAATAGTTTTTACAATTTACAGATAAAGTGTGTGAGAGGAGTTTTGTCTCAGGTTGCGTAAACATAGGTTTAAAATTTAGGTTTGGAAAAAACCCAAACACTCATTTTAAGGGTTAAAGTGCATTTGCGTCCTTGAACTATTTCGCAAGAGCATAGGGTATCCTAAAATATTTATTCAAACAATATCACCCTCTTAAGTGTCAAAATTGTTATTATAGTGCCCCTAGACTAAGGAACATTAACGTTGTTTGTTAATTTCAAAATGACTTTAGATTTTAAAGAACCTGTTTGTCCCTAAAGTATTCATAGAGGAGTAACTGAGAAAGTAAAGTTTAATAACGCGGAGCAATTGGGATGTCAATTTTTTTACGGAAACTTGTCGAATCATATTTAGGGTGTCATATGGTTTTCCCGTTAGAAAGGTCTGTAAGTTTGTATTAATAATCAACTAACAGTATTGTCTTATGTTATTTTTTTATACTATCATAGATTGATATTTGTCAATCATCCTCGTAGTTAGCCAGGATAGACAAATATAATGTGACTATACATTTATAGATAGAGTGGGTTAACATGCAATTTTTTTTTTAAAATTGCACCAATGTTTTAGTCAAGGAAAATAATATATAAAAAGTCTCATAACTTATTTATGGTTCCACTTTTAATTGCCAATGTTGCCTATTTTATTTGTCGTTGATAAATTATTGGATTTTTCAATATTATTTTCCTTGGTTGGACTTTAGTGTGATTTTCCTTTTATTTTACAAATTTTTTCTCTGATTTTTTACGGATAAATTTTAGTTGGGAAGCTAAATAGCATCAATTTCATCCTTCTATTTTATTAATCAAAACATATGCATCATGTTTTAATGTCAACCGTCAGGTACTATTTGATATGAGGGATTTGGAGAGGAGAGGATAGGAGAAAAAAAATTTTGGGTTGGAATTAAAAACATTAAAGAGGTGGAGATATTTATTCAAAGAGAATATGCAGGATAACAAAGTAAGAAAAATTAATTAGAAACTTTTAATCTCACTTCTTTACTTTTTTTTTTAAATCCAAGTAAAAAAAATATTCCCTTCTCCTCCCCTCATACTAAACAATTAAACATCCCCTTAGTCCCTTTTTTTTTTTTTTTTTTTGATTACAATACTGAGAGACATAAGACCCTTAATAGGCCATTACAAAACCATTGGAATAGACCAATAGAAAATCATCCCTCATCACCGACCGCCTCACCAATGAAAGGCGGTGGGTGATCAAGGAGAACAAAATTGCCTGGCATGCTGTGAGCGAATTTCGCTAACTGGTCAGCTAACGTATTCTGTTCCCTGTAAACATGGTCAATGAGCACCTGCCAGTCTTTAATCATCCACAACCTCGTATCCTCAATCACATCTCTAAAGGGGTGATTGTTATCACATCCTTTTATGAGAAAAGAAATTGCCTGGCTACAATCCGTAAGAATAGATACCCTGTTATAGTTCCTGTTCCAGCAAATCTGAAGACCCTGGATGATAGCAATAAGCTCTGCCACCACAGGAGGCACTTGAGAGAGCTTACACATGTAACCACATAGCCATTGACCCTCTTCTCCCTGTTATAGTTCCCCTTAGTCCCTTTAGTGCTTGTTAAGAGCTTTTGTTTTTCTTTTTAATCGATGAGTGTCTAGTTAGCAAGTACATATATAACTTGTGATCACATAGCTAATGCCATTGACTAGGGTTGATAGACTTTTTTTGTTAACTAATGAATACCTAGCTTGACAAAACTTGTGATGCCTTAAACACAATATCACATGTTTCGGTTAAAAAAAAAACAAAGAAGCAAGAGCACCAATTGCTCCAAATTGTTAAACTTTACAGTGCTCATTACTATTTCATGAATACTTTTAATTTAAATAAATACAAGGGACAATATGTGGGTCATTGTTCCTTATATTAAGGCCCCACAAAGACTCTCATTTATAAATTAATTTATAAAAATGGTCAGAGGATGTATAAATAGAAAAATTAAAAAAGATTATATACCCTCACAATTAGCAATAAAAATTAAGCCTACACCCGACAAATAAAATAGTTTTTTGTTAAGTATAAGTATCTTCCTATCCAACGTGGTTGAACCAAAAAATATCATTTGTTAGGGCCCAATAGACCTGTGAAGTGAAGAGGTTAAAATGGGCCTTAAACTTGACCTAGCTTTTAACTCATTATTGTTGCCCTAGTTAGTGAAGAGGGTAACACGGCCCCGCCCAATATTTTAACTTGACCTTGTTATTGACCTTACTTCAAATTTCTTTTGAACCTTTTTTTAATAATAAATCTCTTTTGAACTTTGTTATTGATGACTAGACATATTTTAATTTGTTTCAGATAAAATTTGAGAACTAAATTAGACTGTTTTTTGGATCAATAAATCCAATTGTATGTGTGTTATGTAGAGATAGTTTTTCTTTAAAAAATTCTACTATAAACTTTATGAAAATTTTTAATTGGTTGAAAATGTATCCTTTAGCAGATTGCTTTATTAATGAAAATGTAATAAGTATATTAACGAATTAATGAACTATTTCTAATTGATGTGATATACATCATTCAAGATTTAAATATTTTATTTTTAAAGAAATAATATAATAATAAACTAAGAATGATACAAATAGTTGGATAAAATTTAAAAATAGAAAACGGTTCCAGAGGTTTGAAAAAAAAAGGTTAAAATGACTGTTACATGTGTAAATATTCTATTAGAAAGTGTAAGTATACACTATCGTAATCAAGTAATATAGAAATAAGTAGAATATCGTTCTCATGAGGGTTGATCACTAAGTACCAAAATAGGTAATTTTAATTTTATTTAGTCGATCAATTAGTTGATGATTGAGAGTACAAAATAGAAAATGATTAAATATGAATGCAAATAATATGAAAGCAAATATGAGAAAAAGCCCTAGGGGTCATATTTCACTTAACAAATTTTGAATTAAATCACTTATCTATTCTAGTCCTAATTATTCCACATGATTGATAGTCGAGTTTTCCTAATTTAATTTCTAGCCTCTTCCAAGGTCAAAGAATTCTATAAATTAATTGCTAATTCAATATATTCCTATATGAATTTAAGCAATTAATCATATATTAATATTTATGAAACTCAGCAAAACTACACAACTCATAGGAATATATTCTTATTTCATATGCAAGTTATGATTTTAATTATAGAATCTATACACATGCATCTCCTTCCGGTCTCAACATACATATTTAAATCATTCAAAAGATGGCCAATCAATTCAAAACATTAAGAACAATAATTGAAATTCATTCATGAAGGAAAAATTAAAACTAGATTTAATAAGTTAAGATTCAATCCATCATTATAAAGCTACATCATCACCCTAGGAGAATAAAAATTTAACTTATGATAAAATTAAAAACAAAACCAAAACAAATTAAAAATTTCATAAATATTGCTTAAAACTTGATTAATAAATTCTAAAATATAAGATACAACTACAAGATACATGAAAATGGAGAAATCTAGCCTTCCTTATAGGAGGTAAAACCCTCCATGTAGGTGGCAATCTATATCGTCCATAAAGGAGGTTTACTTAAGCATTCCAACATGGAGGGATGCAAAAAATAATACAATACATAAAATTAATTCTACAATAATGTTAATCTCTTTTATAAATAGCACCTCACCCTCCAACTCTAGCTCGTCCTTCTTTTGTCAGAGAAGGATGCTCCCCATTTTCTCCACGAGTATGCATGTTTATAGGCTCCAAATCGAAGGGTGGTTATCTCCTTCCTTGACAAACTGTGCTCTCCTCATGTCCCACCTTCATCTTTTCATGTCTTTCTCTCTTCTCAATCCTCGGAACCTCTTTTTTTTCTCTTTGTTATGCACTTTCAAATGGTGAGGTATAAAGATAGCTTCTTCTTTTGACATTTAGATCAGCAACTTCAAATTAGTGTTCCCTGGAATATATTAGTCCACCCTTGGTGGATTAGGATTTAAGCCCATTCAAGAGGGGTTTCATGGAGAGACACAATTTATAAAGAGTGATACCTTTTATGTTTTAAATATTACATCTATTCCTATGTAACCATATGTTTAAGGGTTGCAGCTATTCCTATATAACCGTACGTACACTATATATATAAGGTTTGAGATTAAGGGAGAAAACTAATGATGATATAATACACAATTCTCTCTCTAAAAGATTTTCTCATAAAAATGTTCTATTTTCTTCCTCTCTTTGGTGTATTTGCTGGGTAACGTGATTGGGGTTTGCATCGGTGCTCCGGTTTCGTGTGGGTGCTTCAATGAGTCAATTGGATCCTAAATACGTCCAAAATTCTTACATGATATCAGAATTTGGTTGTTATTGTAAGCTATATGAGATTATAATATCGACGTATAATCATATTTTTTCTCTTGAGGCATGTATGATATTATATTTCTTCTTTTGCTACCGGTCTTGATTGCTTTGCGTGTCTTAAGTGCCTATTCCTATCATATATATTGTTCAATGATTATTGTAATATATATGAGAATTCCACCCGTATCAGTCCTGTTTCTTTGTTTTTGCCTATTTTGGTATATGTTGTTTCTGGGAGTTTTAGTATGTTTTTTAGTGTTTGTGGTTTGAATATTTCTTATTTAAAAGAAAATTGGGTGATCCAACAATTTTTTTTAGTTATTCATTTATGGAAATGGAATATGCAAAACATGTGTTTCTCATGTTCCTTAACAATATACAAGTGTATGTTTTTAGAATACATGATATATGAAAGTTTCAAACCACAAAAACACAAAGGAACAACATAGACTTCTTGACTGTTTTGGTTCATCAAATCTTGATCCAGGATTGGTTAGAACATTTGTTACTTCAAAGAATATATGTGCATATTCATGTTCTTTCCATGAAGCATGCCTTAATCCAAATTTTTTTCCGCTGCATCTATTATTTTGTTTCTCTGACTTGTTTATACGAGTGTTTAAAACTGGAGTATAAATACTTCCTTTCCAGAGGCCATAACCTTGAGAACCGAATGAATTTTTACAGCTGATGATTATGATTGCTTCAATTGTTTCGAACTTACATATATAAATCTAGAGATTTTGTTTGCCTCTGGTTTTCTGTTTCCTCATGTTTTTCCTGAAGTATGCTATTAGAAAAAGTAAAAATGATTTCTAAAACAAAACTTAGTGTGTGTTTGGGAGCTTTCCAAACTATAGTTTGCGTAACCCGAGACAAAACTCCTCTCACAGACTTATCTTGTAAGTCGTAAAAGTTATTAAAAAAAACTAATTCAAACACACACTTAGACCCATAAGTTAACGGAAAACCATAGAAAACTTCCCAGTATGCAAAAAAAAAAAAAAAAAAAAAAATGAAACACACCATTTTTGTTTCTTGAGATTGGGTCAATGGTAAACTACCTTTTTTAGGCCACCAAAATTGGTGCCTTTTAGTAGATCTTGAAAACACGAAAGATAGACATTAAGAATGCGAAAAACTAATGTTGGAAATGCCGGTTTTGGAGAGAAGTGTTGGGTCCGATGGACCCGATCAGAGGATCCAATTGGGTCAATATGACCTGGTTGGAGGTTGAAGGAGACATATACGATGTGTTGTTTTATGCTTCCAACAATTTGTACGTCTTCCTGCGTTTTTCGTGAAATGATTAGTGTGTGTTTGGAATGGCTTATTTTTGTCCAAAACGTGCTTATAATTCGTGATTCACGGTATACGAGGCAAGTATGTGAGAGGAGTTTTTTCTCGGCTTGCGTAATAAGTGCGTTTTTCCTGTACAAAACGCTCACACAAACACACACTTAGTTTCACATGAATATTTTTTGTTTAAAAAAAAGGGAGGGATAGAGGCATGGGCCCAATGGTTCTAGAACAAAAGAAGCTAATGAAAACAAAAAGAAGAAAATTCTGGGCTCATTTAGTTTGGGTCACCAATTTAACATTTAAAAAAAAAACTTTTGTGCTAGACAAATGTGGGCTGCTATGTTTTTTTTTTTGAAATTTTTTCCTTTTCTTCTTCTAGGGGTGCGTAAGGAGATATTTGAACTCCAATTGATACGCAGTTTATTTTTAAAAATTCTTAAATTCATGATTTATATTTAGATATTTAAACTCCGATTGATGAGCAGTTTATTTCTAAAAATTCTTGAATTCATGATTTATATTTAGATATATAATTTGTCTATTTTAAAATATGTTTGGATCTATTTTAAACATTTTTCATTGATATTATAGTGTTTTTTATATGTTTAAAAATCCTTTAAATATTTGCAATGATTTATCTTATATTTATTTAAGTTAGATATGATTTAAAAGTGTTTTAGAAGCACTTAAATCAAAATTTTTTTTCTTTTGAAGAATGTTTTTTGTTGAAAAACTTATTCTTAAACATGAACTTGATGACTTTAAAATAGAAAGAAGTTTCCCGCTTAAAGCCTTTGAACATTGTTCCAAACATAAATAATTTAGAGGGATGTGAATTTTTGAGTAATAAATAAGATAGGGATTTGCCCATTTGAATATGAAATTCTAAGGGACAACCTACAAGGAGAATATCTTGATAGAAGATCAAGATGAAAAAAATCCAAAGGTTATAATTTATCTTGAAATGGAATGAGAAGAGCAAGTGAAAAAGAATTTAGAAGATGATTCCTAAGTAGAACTTGAATTTTTTGAAACTGAAGAAAGCCAATGTGAGGATTAGAATCCAGAGGAACCTCACAGGGGTAAAAGTGAAGGATCAAATATTGAAGAAACAGGGTTGGATCAAAGTGAAAGAAAATATTAAATGGAGAGATTTCTTAATGTTCAAACTTTGGATCATGGTGGAGTTTATGGTATTATCACTCTTTTGAGTAAGGATTGAAGACCCATCTTAAGAGAAGAACAAGTCCAAAGCCCAGTATAAATCCTTCAAGAAGAAATACTAAATGTTTCTATTAGGAAATAGATATGATTTGAATAAGAAATTTGGAATATTTCTTCTAGAAAATATAGAGAAACTCTAGGAGATTGTTGAAATGATAGAAGACACAAATTTTTTGCAAATTTAAGAAAACAATAGCTGTTGAGAACCTCTCAAATTAGGTTGAGAATCAAGAAGACTTATAAACTATTTTTCCCCAACTCCCATGTTAGAGGTTAAATAAGACATAATATAATGAAAGACATGAAGAAATAAAAGTCAAATACTCTTTATGAGTGGGAGCTCTTAGAAAATAAGTCTTTCAAGAGTATCATATGCTCTATCTAAGTGAGAGCTCTTAGAAAATGAGTCTTTTAAAAGCAATAATTGAGCATATTATTTAAGGCACTTGTATGAATTTCTTGATAGATAATAATGACATAATTGGAATCTGTGTGATGGGAGGTACAAACGTATTCTCCTGATCTTAGACCCAATGACATTATTATTTTGCTAGTCAGGAATAATACGAGTACATGATGTTGTATACTTCAATGTGTTATATTATTGATAAGTTCTTGGATTAAATAAATTGTGAATAACCCCGTGTGTGGGATAATTTGAGTAGTTAAGCCAAGAGAGGCTACCAAGAACATAATTTATAAACTTAATGGGGACAATTAAAGTATCTGAAATTTATAAAAATAATTTGTTGTCAAGCAATTGACAAATGGTCATGATAATACTGAAGTTGAAATGTCAGCTTAGTATGGAAAAGATTACCAGACATATATGTCTTGATAAGGGAAACAAGATAGTATGGATTGCCCTATAAAATTGTATAGTTGTGATTCAATCTTTCTTTCACTAAATTTCTTTAGTTGGTAAATTCTTCGTGCATAATTGCATTGCCATTTCTTCTAGTTTAAGTATTGACTTAAATATGCATCTTACTAGTCAAAGACATATAATTCAGTTCTAGAAATAGCATAATGAAAAGTTTTCAGGAAGATAATAGAATTGAGTTTACATTACAATTATTTTATTTCGTTTCATGTGGTCCTATAAGTTTGAGGGTAAGACACAGAGCTGGGTAAATTATTACCTTTGTTGATGATTTTTCATGTTGTTACTTAATCTCACACAGGTCTGAAGATTGTTGCTTTAGACAATATGTGAATGAAGTTCGAGAATCAATTGGATAGGAATTTTAAAGGTCCCACGAACTGATCAAAGAAGTGAGCATCTATTTGACCAGTTTCAGTTAGCTCTGTGGAAATAAAGGAATAAATAAATAGATAACTATTTGAGGAACTCCATCATCAAAAGGGAGTTTATAAAGGTATAAAGGAATACTATTAGACATGGTTAAATATATTATGGCTCATGCTAACCCACAAATGTGAGTGAGAGAGTATTATCTAGTCCACTTTTGGTGGATTAGTACACATGCATACATCCTTGGTTTCATCAAGATATGTGAATTTGCATTTAACCATATACCCTCTAAAGTAGTCACTACCATACCCTATAAATGTTGGACTAAATAAAAATCAAATTTGAATTTTCATAGACCATAAGGGTCAGTTGCAAATTCCCATAGTAGTTGTAAGTGAGAACTCATAAGGGTTACGTTTTCAAGAGTGAAATGATGATAGAATTATGACAAAAAAGAATTGAAAGGTACCACATTTGTTGTGAATTAGTTTTCAATTAAGGGTGAAACTAAAAAAGCCTCGTGAGAAAAGGGATAACTAAGAAAAATGTTCATAGTTATTCTAAAGGAGGAGGATGAGTTATATTCTGTACAAGAGGCCTTGTCAAGGGAGAATGGAAGAAAGCAACGGAAATAGATATGAATTCTGTAATCCCCTACCTTGATAACCGTAATTAATCGAAAATGCGTAATTTAAAGGAATTAGAGACCGAAGATTACATTTTTCTCAAATCTCTTTTCTAAAATTCGTTCAACATGGTCTCATATTCATCTTCCGAATCTAATTACTCTGCACAGTTCAATCACATTCATACATATCAGAGTGCATAGCCAAATTCCCGGCAACTCCTGGGTTTCATACATGTATAAACTAAGGGTTGTAAGTTCCAACTAAGGGATTATATGACCAACATCAACGTAATATCCACATTTCAAAAATAAACAGTAATCCCAAGTCTAAAATAGATAACCAACAATCTAACAACACATCTCTACAAGATCTTAGCCGCTCCTAGTGGTTCGTTTCTCCTTGGAGCCACTTGCCCTATTTGAAATGTTAGTCAATGGAAAGAATGAGATTCAAAAGAATCTCTGTAGTAACAAATCACTCATACAGGGTATAAATGCATAGCATATATGATCATGTTAAGCAGCATCACAATGATATATGGCTCACGCCACATATGACAGCACTCATGGCTGTAAACACTATGCGTAAGCTTTCGCTGCGATCTCAATGCAACAGCTTACGCTGTAATCACTATGCGTCAGCTTTCTCTGCAATCTCAAAGCATCACAATGTATCACAATACATGATAAACATACATACAATACTTTACACATAGCATAAGAGAAGAGTCACTACCTGGTTCTTTTCGAACGTGCTCTGGTATGGGTCGTTCATGATCAGGGCAAATGTTGAACCCTACAATTCCAAATGCACCATTTAGACACTTCCATAGTGTTTCTGGGGGTTATATGAATCTATCATGAAAATTTATGAAAATGCCCCGGGGACCGGCCCGGGCCCGTCGTACCCGGTCCGGCTGCACTTTTCCCAAAATTCTAACCTGGGCTATACTAACAAATTTCCTCCTAAGGAATCCATTTCCGGACTCGAAATTATCAAATTCAATACCAAATTACAAATTTACCCTTGGCAGCCCCACTTTAAGGGTTTTAGGGGCGTTTTTGTAATTATGTTTTTTCGGCCTTTTCCGAAAAAGTGGCCAACTGTAACCCCACCTAATTTTTGCTCCTGAACGCAATGGAACCATCAAATCATTGAAAATCCAACTCTAAGACTCATTTCTAGAGCTGGCCGAAATTTATGAGTTCTCTGGGGAAAATCGGGGTTTTACGATTTTGGCTCCTTAAACGCGTTCCTTTCTACTCCTAACCACTTTATTAACTATTACATTAGGTTATAACTACCATTTGAACCAAAATTGGGCAACATAACCCTTAGGAAACTCAATTTCCAAAATTTAAAACCAATGGCAATTCGGCGAAATTTCATTGATTAAATTGCCCACAGCAACCAGAATAGTTAATATACGAAGGTTTGGAAGTTACCTTAAGCTCCTACTAGCTTTTCCTCAAGGTGGCTGAACCCTAACCCTTGAAACACCAAATTTTAAGCTTCACAACCTTAAAGAATAAAGAGGAGTAGCTTAGAGTCGGAGTTATACGCGTTAAGAGCTAAATCGTCAGAGAAATCGGCTTACCTTGTGAGATTTCTTCCCTTTCTCCCTCTAAACTCTATCACCTTCTCTCTCTTGTTTTAGGTATGGAACAGCACGAAAATGGCTGGAGAAAGAAGGCTGATGGTATTTAATATTATATATTATATGATATTTAATTATTGATTAATTTCCAACAATTTCGGATTTTTCAGAAATTTAGCAGATTTCTGCCCAAACTTTGAAAAATCATAACTAATTCTAGAAAAATTGAATTGGAGTGATTCCAAAGCCTATGGAACCCTTATTGAGTCTATTTTTAAGGAAAAATAAAAAATTTTTCTGCATGGAATCACAAAATTTCCAGAATTTCAATCTTTGCATACTGTTCCAGAAAATAATTAATTTCGCTGGGCAAACTTCAAAACTCCATAACGCTTAGCTCACAAATCAAAATGATACAAATTACATGTCCTTTTGAAGCTTGACATGTAAACTTTAAGACTGAAAAATTTCAGAATTTTTAGACACCATTTGCCTATTTAAAACGTCCATACAAATCGGCTGTCCTGTACAGAGTTTCATTGGACAGAGTTTTCAACTTTTGCACAATTGTTCCTAATGGTTTCAATTTCACAATAAACACTCTCCCCACACGAATTTTCACAAGGAAGCCATTGGAATCATTAAAATATCCAAATTCCCATCACACATTCTCCAAAAGTGCTTATTCAACAATAATTACATCCACTTTTGAAGTCATTAGCCCTTAATCACTTTTTGGGATATTACAAATTCTTTGAGAAAGAATCAAATTGATAATTAGTTGATTTACTACCAAGTCAAAAGGGCTATTGAGAACTAGTGAGTTCTCTAGGTTTAGGAGAAAAGTGGGTAGATCAATTGACATGCACAAGACTTGTTATTATAGAGGGGTATGCATAACAAGAGGGCAATTTTCTCATTTGTTGTGCGTTTAAATTAGTTTTAATATGGTAATATTTAACCATTTAAATTTAAATTTACATCATGTAAATGTAAAACATACACTTTGAGTAATGATCTGGATGAAGAAATCTATATAAAGTGACTATCAGATTTTACTAAAAATAGTATTTAAAGTTTTACATAGTGTGACTTCATGTGTTTTTGCATAAGTCCTTTTATGGATTGATGCAATCATCCAGATAGTGATGTTCAATACTTTGAAAGAGCAATAACCCTATGTGTTTGCCAAATGGTTAAAGAGAACCATTGGTAAATGATTTGTGATGTTATTCCTTTAAATGGATTATATACTATTGGCCATACATAGTTTGAATTTGGTAGTGCCTATTATAGAATGGTGCTAGTAAATTTTGAAAAGGAAGTTCATGGGTAAAGTAGTTAGATTTGCGATTCAAAGAAATAGTATAAGAAGACTTATCTCTTTTACAAGAGAATTACATTAAGAAGATTCTTAAGGGGTTTAAAATTAGTGAATGCAATCTCTGTTAGGATCGACAGGTACAACAGAAGAATTTTAAAATTTTTACCGATCCTAATCGAGGATCTATTAACGGCATTTAAATCGAGTTAGAAAGATTCGTACCTTTTTCAACTTAAGGTTTTCACGATCCCTAGGAGCCAACACCTCAGGTCCGCTCCCTCTACCGGTATCCACATGAATGCTCTCCAACAGAGACTGCGTGCTAGCGCCTCCAAATGTCTCCTAGGGTTTCCCTTGGGGCTTTGAATTCTCATGCGTGTATGAGTATATCTACTCTATCAAGTTTATAACCTATGAGGGCTATATTCGAATTTCAAAATTAATCTTCATTAATTTCAAAATTAATTAACAATTAATTATCTTGATGAGCTAATTAAATAAATTCAGTTTAAATTAAATCTTTCCAATAGTTTTAATTTAACCTATTTATTTAATCAAAATAAAGAGACATTAGATTTAAGTTATCTTCATACATTAAATTTGAGATACTATATCTCTATTATGTTAGTTATTTAATTTAAAACTAACACAATATAATAATATCATATAATACACACACACACACACACAAGATATGTATTTCAAAAAAATATATCTATATAATATTATTAACGAATTTTATATTATATATATAAATATAAAATTCGTCCACCCTAAATTAAACATTATCTCTTGTTGGGTCATTCTTGTGTGCGACCCTGTAGGCCTATATGAGTTGGAGTAGGCCAATAACTGTACTAACCCAAAAGTCACAAGTGGCCTCTAGCAAGACATTACTACTACCCAATTCATATGAGGATTGTTAACATGATGCAACCTGTCATACAACCATGTCACGTCCCTTTTGTTAGATCTCATGTTTTGATGATAACAAAGAATGGTATGAAAAAGATTTGATTAATAAATAAGTTTGAACAAAGTAATAAAAGAGCATCACTTGAAGTAAGCATTGGAGTAATGAAGAAAGGCCAAGAGAAAAAGCTGAGAAACTTGATCAAAAGCAAGTTTTCTAAGGCATTACTCGAGTATGTACTCGAGCAATGAGACAAAACTTGAAGTAACTAGAGACACCTTCGAGTAACCTGCCAACGTTACTCGAGTAAGTACTCGAGTAATAGTATAAATGTTTTCAAGTTGCTCTCGGCCTGCCAATGTTACTCGAGTAGCTACTCGAGTAACCAGGTAAATACTTGGAGTTGCTCTCGGCCTACCAACGTTACTCGAGTAGGTACTCGAGTAACCATGTAAAAGTCTTCCAGTTGCTCTCGGCCTGCCAATGATACTCGAGTATGTACTTGAGTCCCCTGTTTCAAGAAATATGTTGCTCTCGGCATTTTCAACCCTGCCAACGTTACTCAAGGAACTACTCGAGTAACTCACTGTGGTAAGCAAAAACCTGAAGGTAGTACTCGAATAACTTGTTATATTTTTATTATACTTCACTCGAGGCACTACTCAAGTATGCAGGTATTTAATGACTCATTTTAAGTGGATTACTCGAGTATGTACTCGAGTATGCAGAGTTATTTTTGAAGAAAAAACTTCAAGTCATTACCCGAGTAAGCTATACAGAAAAATTATGTTTACTCGAGTATGTACTCGAGTAACAAGGTAATCAAACTTGAAGTGCTCTCAGCCTTGAAATCCTGCCAACATTACTGGAGTAAAGCATTGAGTAACCAAAAGTTTATTTGAAGGTTTACTCGAGTTGGTACCCGAGTAACCTATGAAGAAAAGAGTGCATTACTCGAGTAAGTACCCGAGTAAACATGCATTTCCAAAGGTTTGATATTTTGTTTATTCCATGCACTACCCGAGTAATCTTATATTTGGTTGTTGACTTGCAGTTTATCAAAGTTTTCTTGATGATACTCGAGTAAGTACTTGAGTAAACTTTAATTGATACTCGAGTAGCTACTCGAGTATGGAATCCCAGAAATTTAGAAATCATTCAAACATTTGTTGATTTGTTTTCTATATGATTAACCTTTCATTGTATTAGTATTCCTAGCATATTTACAGATAAACAATGAAGGAATCATATCAAAATAAGGAAAGTCAAATGAGAAGTTCAAATGCCACCTACCGCCAACGGATATATTTCAAATATTGGAAAAGTCAATAGTGGCTGCGCACTCTCCAACGGACGAGAGGAAAGTGTTCCAACGGTCATCACCAACATATCTATATAAATGGGAACATCCAAACAGAGAAAGAATAAGAACACACACGAATGTATCATCAAGTTCATTACTCTGTTTTTACTTATTTTAGTATTTCTGTACTTCAGTGATTCTTATTTACTATGAGAGAGAGATATTTCATTCAAACTCAATATTTGTTATTGAGATAACTTAAGGTTGTGGAACCTTGAGTTGGGATTGGATTACAACTTGTAAGGGGGAGCGAGTGTCCAGGAGAAGGAACTTGCTTGTACTGAGGTGCCAAGAACCCACTGAATCTTGGAAGTTATAGTGAAACTCTCAGAGAAGCTCTGAGGACTGGACGTAGGTCAAAGTGGTTGTGGCCGAACCAGTATAACTCCTGGTGTACACTTCGGTGATATTTCTCCTTACACTTTACTGTTTTAATTTCATCATCAAGTTTTATATTTGCAACGAAATTTTTAGTATCACCCAATTCACCCCCCTCTTGGGTGAAACGCTTGCTCTAACACCTTTTGTCACACGATATATCGGTCAAGAATAAGGCATGGATAATGTTATCCTCTTGTTCCTGACCATTACTTTTTTAATTCCTGAGTATCCTGACAATAGAAATTAAAACTCCTTTTTATTGTAGTATGGCCATACATTTCTCAAACTCACTCATCGAGGGGCCCAGTAATATCTCTCTACTAATGTGAGGGATAAATTCCATCTTGATCATTCATATTCCTCTGCATGAAAACCCACCAAGCTTAATCGTAGCCGTTATCATCACCCAGTCAAAAGTGACTTTTGAATAGTTCAAAGCTTAGCAACTCTCATGTAGGAATCCATGATGACCTCAGGTTTAAGGGCATTGTGACGTGGTTATACATGAGAAAAGCTTATGACTTGATCCATGTAGTTTTCTTATAGTGGGTCGGTCCAGCACCTTGTACTTTTACAAGTGCCTAAGACTTTGATTCGTATCTCTATATCTTATCAAAGTCATACTGGTCTTGTTTCATCTTTGCTCCCGTATAGATGACCGACTAAGGACATTTTAGGATAATCTTTATGATTTATCCAAGGATACAATTATCATATTTAACATGCAAATAATATGATAAGATAATGGAGAAATTTCATTAAATTAATAATGTTCAAAGTACAATGATTGGCCCTTTGGGCACAATTCCAACAATCTCGTGGATACCCCAGAGACTTTAGAAGTGAGTTTGAGTCTTGATAAATTTCCTTGACTGAATCAACCAAGAAGATAATGGAAAAGAATTTTCATATAGATACTGTTAATAGTGTGATGCATACAATGATATATACAAGACCAGATATATGCGCATGGTAGGACTTGTAATTCGGTACTTGTCTAACCATCATGAGAGAAATTAAATGGCTTCATAGAAGAGTCATGAGATACTTGTAGAGTACATTGATTATGTGTATTCAAAATATGTGTTGTGGTAGTACAAGAGGCTATATGTCTAGTAATGTTGATAGAACATGTGAGATTTGAAAGAGAGAATTCAAATATAGTGTCAAAGTATTGTGAGTACACGTAGCCACTGTTTATAAAAAAAAGACCCTAAGCATAATAGATAGACTAAATGCAAAGGTATAGCTATGTGGAGATGCCATAATGCATAAAGTTATTATTGAACAACGTATTCATATGCAAAGTCCCCTAATTAAACCTGATGACCAAAGACATGTATGAGTAACATGTTAAGTTCTTTGGCATATATATAGTATGGAGTAATGAAACTTCATTTTGGCTTTTAATGTGTGTGTAAGTATACAATGTTTAGGATATCGTACAGGTTGGTGAGGTCGTCTTTCTCACACAATTGACCGCCTTTGACATTCAGGAGGAGTGTGCAAAGATGAGACAATTGTGTTCACCAGTAAAGTAGCAAGAGTGTTAATATGGTAGAGAAGAAACACAAATTATGTCGCCTTGACTTAAAGTGCAGTAAGTCGAGATGAGATCCTTGATTGTAAAAATATGGATAGAATCATGGAAACCCACGTCTATGATACATATTGTCAGACAACGAATTCTTCAAAATTGATGTCATGTAATGAGTGGAGTTGAGGAATTTGGGTTTAGATACTGTGAGTGTCCAGACTTAAGTCTGTACGGTGTTAATGATAAAATCAAATGACATATGCTCTTAAAGTATAAGAGTAACACCACGGCATGTGATTCATGCCACATGTGCTAAAGAACTGCAAATAGGAAGCAAGTGAATAGATCTCTGCTTCATTGCTGTGTGAGTTCCAGAAAGGTTAACCCTTCATTGACGTCCTTTGACTTTGACATTATCATGGAAATATGTTTCAAAGTCTACTACTTCAGCATTTTGTCCTATGATCATGATTGATACGGTCTAAAGGCATTATATTAGGAAAGCGGTTGATACATAGCAAAACGATATATGGGCAAAAGAAAAATTATTACCTGAAATATACACACCTATACTGATGTCTAAGACCGGTCCCTTATGATATTATTTTGTAGTTTTATAAGTATAGATACTATGTATATGAGAAAGGCAATCTGAGTTTTATACTGACTCAAGAGATATTAGATTGGCCATGAGTAAAATGTATATTAGTAAATCTAAGACATTTGGCCATTATATCAATATTGAGCTGCACTATAGGGTTGTCATGTGTTGATCTCTGTAAAAAGGGATTTCTAGTACAAAGCACCCAAATGGAGACATCATGCCCACGCGGTCACGGCAAAACACCTAGTATAAAAGAAGTAAGAGAAAGAGACTTGACCCATAACATCTAATCCACCAAATGTGAGTGGGAGATGTTGGAATATACTAGTCCACACTTGGTGGATTAAGGCCCAAGCCTATTTAAGAGGGGTTTCATGGAGAGATATGGGTTATAAAGAGTGATACCCTTTGTGTTTTAAAGGTTACATCTATTCCTATATAACTGTACATACACTATATATATAAGGTGTGAGATTAAGTGAGAAGGCTAATGATGATATAATACACAATTCTCCCTCTAAAAGATTTTCTCATTAGAATATTCTCTTCTCTTCCTCTCTTTGGTGTATTTGCTGTGTAACAAGATTGGGGCCCGCATCGATGCTCTAGTTTCAGTGGGTATTTCAACGAGTCAATCGGATTCCAGGTACGCCTAAAATTCATACACCCACTAATGCACCATACCTAATTGTTGAAAACAAACAAACAAACATTAAAATAAACTACTTCTAATAATAACAACACAAACTCCTTTTTTTAATTATATTTATATATTTTTTTAAACGATGTTGTACATGGCTATCAAAAGAAAAACAAGGAAATATTTACCCAAATTCATTACATTAAGTTCAAATATCGTCCACAAAATCATCATATGAGGAAAAATAAATATGAAAATATTTTACTTATAAATGACATTTAAGAATCTGGTAAGAGAGAGAATGTCAGTTTTAACCATTCTAGTAATTCCCCTATTGCAAGGTACAGACTATAGTGTAGAGTTTGAAATTAGTTATGCTCATTCTGAATTATCTTCATGTTTTTATGCTCCCCACTTTTCTCTGCTATTTGTAACTATTAGCTTAATTTTTTTACGTTTAATATTTATAATATACAACTTTTTAAGTAATTTTATAACTTAAAAAAAGTTAGGGCATGTTTGGGTTAGCATTCATAAGATAAAAAGCTATGTTCAATAGTGAAAAAGCCCACTAAAGTCCTAATATGTTGCCTGGATTAGTGTTCTCACCAAACGACTTCCTAACCATAAGTTAATGTTAAAGCTACTTTAGGCTCTGTTTGGTTTAAGGGGAGGAGACGGATTTTGATCCCCTTCCTTTAATTGGCAAGGGAAAAAAATTAAGAGGGGGGAGAAATTTTTTAAAATTTTCCCCAACCTCCCCTCAAAACCATTCCCCCTAAATTGGGGTGATTTGGAGGGGAGGCTAAAAATGTTGAAGCAATTGGACTAAAATGCCATTAAAATTTTGTGATAACTCAAAATTTCCCTTCATTCCTTTTCATCTAGGGACGGTGGTAGGAGCATTGGACATAGAGGTGGAGGTTCCAACAGGGGAGGGGATGATGGAGAGGTGGACAGAGAACATAATAAGGAAGAAGCTTTATTGATGTTTGCAGAGGTGGGCAGGTAGCTGGATAGTTTGTCGGCAGATTTAGTAGTAGCAATTAAGGTATGCCGTGTTCTGGGTTCGATTGTGAGGAGGTTTTTTGATTTGGAGGTTCTTGCTTGATGGTTTTCTTTTATTTTATAATTTATTCAATATAATTTCACTACAAAAAAAAAGAGATTTTGTAGCGGTACATTTGTAATGGTTACATTTAACTGCAACAAATATTGACATTTCTAGCGGTTCTGACTTAAATCACTATAAATTTGTAGCAGTAAGCTCCGCGCCAAATGACGGAATTGATTGACAACATAATTTGTAGTGGTTGAAAGGATAAAACCGATACAAATATGGTGCGAGATTCCCGCCATTTTTTCTTGCGGTAATTTATAGCAGTTGCAACATAAAAACCACTACAAAGTTGGCGCCACCAAGTCGCGATAATAGTGTCGATTTATTTATAGCAGTTACTATCAATTTAATCACTACGAAATACCAAAGGCCGCCTATTTGTAGCGGTTATGTTTTCATAACGGCTATAGAACTTCAAAGGTAGTCACATTTGTAGCGGTTTGGTTGTGTGAACTACTACATAACTTCAAAAGCCTCATATTTGTAAAATTTTCCAAAGCCCTAATTGGTTTGTAGCGGTTTGTGTAGTGGTTTTTTCTAAAACCATTACAAAATCCAGATCTATAAATACCTGCCACCCCTTCCATGTTTTCATTTGGCCATTTTGTTTTCTGAAGTTTCTCTGAGAGTTTTCCTTTAAATCTGAGCGTTCTGAGAGTCTATCTGAGAATTTTCGCTGCAGTATTTCTCATTCTTCTCATTTGAGGTACCAAAAATACATATTTTCTTTTTATACTTTTTATTATTATTATATTTTTAAATATAAATGTGACTAATTGTTTTTTTTTGAATTTTTGCAGTTGATATGGCTTTAGGGAGGGACAAGGGGAAGGAGCCCGAGGTCCCCAAACCGATTCTGCGGGATTGCAGTAGTAGAGGAGGGGGTAGTGGCAGGGGGTAGCGCCGAGGGAGGGCCACCACGCCATTTTAGCCCATCTCCCTATAGCAGCCACAGGGGTTGGCCCTACCACAGCTACAGTAGATGGTTCTACTACAGGAGGCGACTGCACCATAGGTGCCTGATTTGGGAGAGGGAGAGCTTAGTGTCAGCGACTGTGAGGCGATTGAGGAGTTCGATATCCCATTTCAGATCAGAGACATGGAGTTGTTCTTGGATAAGGAAGACGCGTAGGACCAGAACAACCCACGACGATCGTCTTCTCCATCTACTGGGTTTGAGGTGCAGGTCTAAGGTAAATATATTTTTTTATTTAATAACTTAAATATTTAAATTCAAAATGATAAATTTGAATTTCAATTTATCTAATGTATGTGGTAAATTGTGTAGATGAGTAGGGAAACTTGTCTACTAGTAGGCTGGACGAGACCGGTCTGAACAGCCTAGACCAGACACTATGAGTTGTAGTTCCGTGGAATGAGGCTATGGACCAACCCATTGATAATGGGGTTCACCTATTCAATCGCTTCTTGAATGAGTTGGGCTCGAATTGAATGCGGTTCCCCCTTTACTTCAGGATATGGAAGAACGTTCCGAAGGGGCCGAATGACCTGGCGTGGAACAATGTGGTGCAGGTAATTAATAGTAATTAATTAATATTTATTAAGTGTCTTATGTGCAATTAGTCATATTTAATAATTTGTTATTTAATTGTGTTACAGCTTAGGTTTGCCGTTCGGGATAACCGGAAGAAGTACACACTGATGAAGATGGGTGACGACTAGAGGAACAAGAGGAATCGTCTCTTCCACAATATGGATAAGGATGGGACGATTCCCCTATAGCAGTTGATTGAGAACGTCCTAGACGGCGTCTTGCCGAATGACTAGGCGGGTTTTGCCCAGTTCAAGAGAAGATCAGAGGGACAGGTAATATATTTATAATTATAATTTAAATTTAAATTTAATAAATTTAATATTTTTATTAATTATAAGTTTTTTATATTGTTTTAATACTTTTAATATTATTTTTTTAGGCGCTTTCTCAGAAGAATACGAGGTGCCAAGGGCAGCAGATGATCCATCACACGGTAGGATCGAAGACCTTTATTGTCACTTACAGTGAGTTGGTAACATTTCACAATATCAATTACTTTTAGCTGGTTAATTCTATTATAAATTTAGTATTTTGTTGTTCATAATATTAATTTAATTTTGTAATTATTTTATGAGAGGAAGGTATAGCAGGAGAACAGTCAGATAGATTACAGGGAGTTATTCGCTATCACCCACAGACATCGTGATAGGACTTCAACCTCTCAATAAGAAGAGGCGGTCATTGTAAGTTAATTCATTATTATATTGTTTATAAAACCAACTTTATTATGAATAATAATAATAATAATAATTAATTATTTCATAAAATGGCAGGAGCGGATGCAGCAGTCGCAGGCTGAGCTGCTAGAGACCCAGACCCAAGAGTCTCAAGGGTCTGTGGACCCCACTGTGCCATTGAAAGTGGGTCTGGGTCAGGTTGAGCACCCCAAACGCGTGAGGGGGATGGGGATAGGTGCCAAACCTAGTGTGGTCTAAGACAAGAGCGACGCCTTTGAGGATGGTAGCTCTCGAGTACAGACGTCTGAGGGATGAGTCTGTTGATGAGCTTCGTTCATAGGTTGCCAGGACACAGGTTGCCGTGGCCCATCAGATACAGTAGTAGGCAGATTACTACTACGCTCAGCATTCACAGTGGCGCTATATCACGAACTACATGCTCAAGCGGTTGTGGAGTCACCTGTTCCCTGACGAGGAGCATCCAATGGTTCCCCTTGTCCCTCGGTTCATCATCTAGTCTACTTTCCTGTTGATGATGATAGTGCTGTTCACTTTGCCCAATGCCCCAATATAGCTGCACCTGAGGGAGGACCTGATGATCAGACTTTGGGTGTTAGTTTAGGACAGTTATATTTTTTTTTGAAACATTTGTAAATAAACTTGGATATTTATATTTTCAAAACTTAAATTCTTGTTGCATTTACAACAATTATATTTTTAAAACTAACCACAAAAACCAAAAAATAAACAAAATATGTTTGTAGCGGTTTTATTGTAAAACCGCTACAAATATACCTTTCTAAAAAAGAAATTTTAATATTTTTTTTGTAGTGGCTATATGTTAAAAACCGTTATAAGTTTTTTATATTTGTAGCGATCTTTATTTTATAACCACTACAAATTGAAAATATTTGAAATTTGAATTTCCCTTTCACGATCTTCTACATTTGTAGCGGTTTGCCCTAAAAAACGCTTCAAAGTGAAATTTTTTTTTTAGTAATAGTCCAATGGTCATAAACATTTGTAGTGGTCATCATTTTATAACCCCTGCAAATTGAAAATATTTGAAATTTGAATTTCCCTTCCACGGTCTTCTACATTTGTAGCAATTTGCCCTAATAACCGTTACAAAGTGAAAACAAATTTTTTTAAGTAATTGTCCAATCATCATGAACATTTGTGGCGGTCTTTATCTTATAACCACAATAAATTGAAAAAAATTAAAATTTGAATTTCTTCTACCACTAGAACTTTGTAGTGGTTTATAAAATAGAACCGCTACAAATATAAAATTAGTAGCGGTTACGTTATTAAACCGCTATAAGGTTAACATAAATTTTACTGATTATGGGTAGAAAGTTTGTAACGGTTGTATTCTTATAACCGCTACAAAATTTAAATGTTGGAAAATTTGAATATAAGCTTCTAGGCACTCGTAATTCTCTATTCACTCATCTTCTTCACTATATTTTCTTTTCTCATTAGTAGCTATAGATAAATCATGGATTAGGTTGCCACACAATTCTTTGAAATATTTGTATGGATTAAACAATTTCTTGGATTTCACATTCACTCATGCCAGTTGTAACGGCAAGATCATCTGATCGTGTACGAGATGCAAGTTCAAGATGTAGCATGCACGACAAGTTGTTAAGGAAGACTATACATTCTGGGCAGTTCATGGTGATAAGGCTGGTATGAGATATGATGATGCTCTTCCTCGAAGTTCATAAGTAGGAGTTCAACTAGATGAAGATGATCCAATTAATGATGCTGTGTGTGATGCATTTGGATTTCAAGACGATAACTTCAATGAAGAAATACAGGGTTCAGAGCCGGTGTTCATGAGGAATGCAGGAGCTCAGGAATTTTTCATCTTGATAGATGAAGCAGATCATCCTTTATATCAAGGTTGTCGAAAATACTCTAAATTATCTTTCTTGATCAAGTTGTATCATATCAAGTGCTTGTGTGGAATCACAGATAAGGGAATATCAATATTGTTGGAATTATTACAAGATGCCTTCCTTAACGCGAAGATTCCCATATAGTTTTATGAGGTCAAGAAGATTATTAACAGGTTAGGCTTGAACTATCACAAAATTGATGAATGCCCCCAATGATTGTATATTGTATTGGGGAGACAATGCCAACAGGGAGACTTGTAAGCGATGTCACACATCGAGGTACAAGACAATTCAGAAGGGGAAAAAGTAGAAGAAGAAACCTACAAAGATTGTCAGGTACTTTCCTTTGAATCTGCGCCTATAAAGATTCTTTATGTCATCTAAATCGGCGGAGCACATGAGGTAGTATGACATTGATAAAAATGAAGATGGTAGATTTAAACATCCCCGGGTTGCTGACGCATGAAAAACGTTTGACATTAACTTCCATCTTTAGCGGCTGACCCAAGAAATGTTCAGCTTGCTTTGGTGACTGACATTTCAATCTATTTGGGAATCTTAGCACAAGTTACAGTATTTGGCTGGTAGTCTTAGTTCCCTATAACTTACCCCTTGGATGTGTATGAAACAAAGCTCCTTCATTTTGTCTATGATAATTCCAAGGAAAAAGGCATCGGTAATGACATCAATGTGTATCTACAACCGCTTATTGCAAAACTGCTTGACCTATGGAATGTTGGCATCGAGACATACGACACTTACGTCAAGAAGGCCTGAAGAGTCATGACTCACATGTTCTTATACAATAGTTACTCCCTTTAGCTATAAAGAATGCACTTCCTCCCGATGTGTCTATCATTTTGTGGAACTTTGTTCTTTCTTTTAGAAGTTATATTCTAAGATTTTGATCATTAAGGAGCTCAATCAGCTGCAATCCAAAATCATTCTTACACTTTGTCATTTGGAGATGATCTTTCCTCCATCCTATTTTCACTGTGATGGTTCACCTTACAGTCCACCTCATTTCTTGAAATAAAGCTCATTGGCCTAGTTTAATATCATTGGATGTATCCTTTTAAGAGGTACTCATTTTACATATGGGCATCATTGTTAGTTCCTATGTTTGTTAGTCGCCCTTTTCAGCATTTAGTATCATTTTTCCGTTCTTTACTTTGTAGGTTTCTTGGGAAATTGAAATCTTACGTAAAGAATAAGGCGTGGCCAGAAGGTTCTATAGTTGAAGGCTATATAGGGGATGAAGTGTTGTATTTCTGTTTAAGGTACTTTGATGACATTGAGATGGCTTTTAACCACCCCCTCGTGTAGATGATTGTCCTAAACCTGTGTAACACCCTAATTTTCGATTAAAGGCTAATGGTAATTATTGAGGATAATTATCGAATTAAAGTGGAATAATTATGGGTTTGGTGGCTATATTAATTAATATGCCATGATTAGTGGAAATCGAAAGAATGAAATTGATGGGCAATTAGTTAGTGATTAATAGAGATATTAATTACTAATTAAGAGGAAATGAGATATGTAACTAAATGGCTAATGATGTGGTTAGAGTAACTAATGAGTTACTTACTTTATGAGAACCAATGATATTGGGACACTTGGCAAGTGGGTATGGTGAGAAAATTGTTGACAAAGTCAACCCACATTTTTTATTGCTTTCTTTCTCTCCCTCCCTCTCTCTCCTTGTGCGCATGTGAAGGGGTATGGGGTAGATTTTTCTGCATTCTTCATCATCTTCACCTCTCATATCTCTCTCCTCTCTCCATACTTTCATCCTCCATTGTTGGCCAAGAAAGAGAAAGTGAAAGCTTGCATTTAAGGTGAGTAAATGACCTCTAATGCCAAAACTTCCTTCTATAAAGTTGTTCCTTGAGTTGAGAGCTTCACTTTCATGGTTTTATATTTTTCATTTGGTGGTGTTTGAGCTCTCACGAAATTCTGGACTTGGGTGAATCAAGGAGCTTCTTTGGGAAAGTTGTTGAGGTGAGTGAAAGCTTCCTTTTCATATAAGTTTTGGGGCCATTGCTTAGGCCTTGAATTTCTGGAATTTTAGCCCTAATTTTTGTGATTTAGGGTCTTGGGGAGTATAGTATGTTATTGTTATGAAAATGGTGCCTTGTTTAGTGTTTTGAATTGATATATTTGCATTGAAGCTTAAATGTGAAGTTTGGCACCTTTTGTGTTGGTTTTGTGCTTTGGTAAAAAAAGGGCATGTTGATAGCTTGTGATTTTGGTCATTTTGAGGTTACCATTGTGTTCCTTGTGAAAATTTATGTGGGAATAGGCTTGATTGTTAATTTTGGAGTCATGGGACACTTTGGTAGAAAATTGGAAAATCTGTCCCTTGGAACTCTATTCTGGGCAGTTTATTTGTGTGGACGTTTTGAATGACCAAATAATTTCAGAAAATTGTGAAAATTTCCAGTCTTAAATTTCACATCCCAAGCTTCAAAATGGACATATATTTTGTGTCATTTCGTTTAGTATTTTGTGAGATATGGTTGTCTAAAGTTTGGGATTGAAACTGAACTCTGTTTTGGGGCAGTATGGAGTTTTGTGTAATTCTGGAATTTTGTGGTGATTTCCAGTAATGGTACATATTTTTCCTAGAAAGAGGACTTAAGTACCTTTCTTTTGGCTTAAGAATCAACTCGTTTAAATTTTTCTACAATTAGTTATGAATTTTGGAAGTTCAACCAAGAATCAGGGAATTTCTTGGCCGCGGCCCAAGGTGGCTGGCCGCGGCCTATGGGTGGCTAGCCGCGGCCAGTGACCTGCTGACCATATTTTGGCCGCGGCCCAAGGAAGGGCTGGCCGCGGCCAACCCCTGTGTTCCAGCACTTTGAGTTTTCGAAAGGAGATCTCTAATCTATTGTTTCCCAACCTTTTAGGGCTTTTATTAGAGGCATTTATGGCCTCTTAAGGGTCAATTATGATAACCAAATTTAAGTGTTATGCAAATGAGAATTTGGAAAAGAGAATGATCCTATGTCCTTGATTTGGTTATAGGGTCAGATATTCGCCCTGATCGTGGTTTGATATCTGCTCGGATCACAAGTAGCCGATGCTGGGGCATACGTGGAAAAAATAAGCGTAGGGAACTTACCTCTCCTGCATGTATTGATATTTGTGTTTGTGTATTGATGCATGTTATTGCTTTGTTTTATTATGTGAAACATATATGAATGATTGAAGCTCTATTTCTATTTATGCTATGGCCATAAGTATGTTGTTGAAACATTGAGCATGCGGATATATCATTATGTGAACACGAGTTATTGTGATGCAAGCATGTCATGCATTAAATACTTATCTTGCATGCATATTGGTATCTATTTCCTACTGGGATTCTCTAGAATCTCACCCTCCCCTACCAACATTTTAGACAGGACAAGTGGCTCGAGGAAGGAGCAAGTGACTAGGGGCGGCGAGAATCCTTTATGGGCATTTGGATTTGGTAGTTGGTTATCATTTCTATTTGGGATAATGGTAGTTGGTTTGTATGTATTTGGAGTTGTATATGTTAGGATGGATATATGGTTGTATATGTTGTGGAGGTGTATTTGGATATGTATTGGGAATGAAATTTGTGTAATCCCCATTAAGGAATTGTAAAGGGCATATGTGCCCCATGAACCTTTAGTGAAGATATGAACCCGGGACTGCTGGGATTGTTATTATGCACTTTGATATATTATGAATGTTAATTATCTTCGCAATGTAATTGTATTCGAAATGTGTATGTGAGACCAGGTTAAAGTGTTTGTTAAAGAAATTTGTGAAAACCCTATCTTAAGGATGGGGAATGTAAATGAATTTTGATTACTATTGGTCTCTATTTCACTCTAATGTTGTATTTCGAATATAATTACGGAGGGGGTTACAACCTGCGCCAACATCAGGAGAATTTATCCCTCGTGTTGGTAAACCAGTTGGAGGAACTGAGAACTTCAAACTAATAGGAACTGACAAGTTGCAAGCATATATACATGTCTGGATTAATTGCACTCAAGTTGAACCTTTCTTTTAGTAAGAATTGTACACTCACATGTTATTCTATAACTTTTGTAACATTTTTTTCTTTCATTTCATGATTGCCTTCCCATGATTAATTGTAGGGAATTTAGAAGTCATGTTAAGTGTCAACTCAGGATCCATACACAAACATCCTCTGAAGTTGATGTAAAGGTCCACAAAGAATTCCTAAGCTGGTTTGCTCGTAGAATACTAAACGACCACAACCCATACTCACCAGATTTCAGAGCTCTCGCAATAGGCCTTCTTGACCATGCAAGAAGGTTTATAGCATAAAATGTCAATGGTTTCAAGTTTTGAAAGGTTTCACGGGATCAAGGATTGCAAACTCAAAATTCGAGTGTTTATGACACCTTTAGGACAAGGAGTTATACGAGCAGCAGTGATGCCAATATGCGTTCGGAGGCGTCCCTTACTATGGAAAGCTTTTTGATGTCGTCGAACTTAATTACCAAGGCCGTTTCACCGTGACGCTGTTCAAGTGTTTGTGGGTAAATACCACTACTTCTCGGGGACTCACAACTGACGACTTAGGTATCGCATCTGTCAATTTCTCACGGCCAATTCATATTGGTAATTCTCAAGATGATGAGCCATATATTCTTACCTCAGAGGCATACCAGGTTTATTATGTCGAAGACGAGAGGCACAGGGATTGGCACATGATAGTTCATTTAAAGCCACGAGACCTTTATGACATGGGTGATGGCGATAACATCGCCATGAGAGTGAGCCATTTCATCCTGCCAAGTTTGAAACTTCTTACCTGAAGGCGATGACAATTTAGGTCTACTTCGGTGCATTTTTTTAAGTTCACATCATTTAAGTTAAATTTTTAACATACATCACTAACATTTTTTCTACACAATTTCTGTAGGGAAGGCGAGGATGAATGATCAAACAAATTTTGTTTTTGTTTTTTTTAAAATTAATAAAATATTTGTAGCGGTTTTAAAACTGTTACAAAAACATAAAATAATCGCTACAAAAAAAAGACCCGCTACAAAACCTGTTACACTAACTGCTATAAGTACCATGCAGATGCCTATAAATAACCCATCACATCTTATTTCAAACACTGTCCCATTTCTTTTCACCTTACCCCTCTTTCATTTTCTCTCATTTACAAATTTTTTTCTACGAGATGAGGAGCTGAACAAGGTGATTAAATATGGTAACAAGTTTTTAAATTTTTTATTTCAATATTTTTTTCCTTCCTATTATATTTATTCTCACTATTTTTTTTTACAGATATTTAAGAACATTTTCTCATTGTTTCTTATTTTCCATACATAATCATAATCTCATTGTAGAAGACAACATAATAGTTTCTTACTACCTACATATCCTCAATAATATTATCAATACAATCTTCATACTTATCCAACTTAATTAAATCATTCCTTTTAAATTATAAATGACCTAAAACTATTGAATAATAAGCTAATTAAATTTTCTAAACTACTAGAATAATAAACAATTTAATTTAATATTAGAAAAATGGAAAAAAATAATTGTGTGTGTATATATATATTTTCAATTTCTCAAATATTTGTAGCGATTCTATAACTGCAACTAATAAAAGGCGCCATTTTAAAATATAAATTAAATTTTTGGTGGAAATTTTGAATTCCCATTGAAATTAGTAGCTGTTACATAACGGCTACTAATGTTTGACGTCATTTTTAAATTCAAGTTAGTAGCGGTTTGTGAACTGTTATAAAAAGAAAGTTAAGTTTTCATTTTTCATTTCCCACAATCCTAAATTTATGGGTTAACATTTATAGCGGTTATATAACCGCTACAAATGTAGCGGTTGGAATGAACAACCACAAATATAGTAGCGGTTCTTGTGCTTAAATAGCGGTTAAAAATAACCGCTACAAAACAGGTTACAAAAGTGGATTTCGTAGCGGTTTTATGAATCGCTACTACTGGTGTTTGTAGTGGTTAAAACTGCTACAAATATACCTTTTTAACAACTATGAAATCATAGTTTTTTGTGGTGTTTCTTAGTTCTCGTTATTGTCATTTAAAAAGAGCATAAAGCTCAGGCTTGTTTCTTTGATCTTCTCTTGGAGCTTATGTGTTTCTGAGTGCATCATTTATCAGACATATTCTGCATCTATAATGAAAATTGAGAATCCTGCTTGGCTTTCATACTGCTGCAGAGTTGGAGCGGCGTAGAGAAAATTTTTCCAAGGAGTTGGATTTTGTTCTCGCTGTTGTGGTATGCCATTCAACAATATATGTACATTATATGTCATTTAGCATTAATTAATTGAGTAATGAAACCATGTACATTGTCCAACGAGGTGGAAATCTAGAATATTCTAGCCTATTTCTTTCTAGGATTGGGATCTCAACATGTCTTGAAGATGATAAACTGAAAACCAAGGATAAATTGCCCGTTAATCCTCAGTCTCTCTTGGAAGATTTTGTAATAATGCTTTTCAATAAGAGAATTAATTTTGAAAGGCCCACTTGCTCTGTAGAATTGTTTATAATTGTAAAGTGAACTGCTTGTAGCATGCCAATAAATCTTCACCATGCCAATAATAGGTTAGTAGGTCAACAAACTGAATAAATAATGTAAATTAAATTATGAGATCTTGTTGTACAGACATCTCTTTGTAGGGAACTCTTGCTTCTCTGGAGTTTGGACCATATCATTCATATGAATCACAGAGACACAGTTTTCTAACAAAACAGCTTCTTTGCAGTTGGATAATCACCTCTTATTTTTCTTTTTCCTGCTTGGCTGATCCTATTTGTTTGATTTAACTGTACGACATTCTTCATATAGTTTCATAGATTTTAGCTAGAAGTACTTTATATGCATTTCTTGTGATGAAGTTCACTTTGAGGCATGAATCACTTTGTTGGCTGTGGGTCATCTCATCTATCTTGTTTCGTGATTGGTGTACATTGTATTTCTCTGGTCCTTAATATAGGTCTTAATTAGAGAGTTGAAATTGGTTCTAAATATAAGACCTATATTTTATATTTATTACATGTTCGCATATATGAATTGAACAATGTCTAATTCTTGGGTGTATATGCAGAATTTAACAAAGGCTTTGTGTGTTTGTGGGTTGTGCTCTAGGTCCCAAGTAGTGGCAGGAATTATTGAACAGCGGCTTCTAGAACCTTTGCTACATCAACACAAGCTTATACCAAGTGCTGTTATAACTGGCAATACTTTCTTGGGCTCACTTTTGTAAGACTCTTGACTGAACTCAGATTATTTCCATTTAATTTTCTTCATTCTCTCTCTTCTTAAAAAAAATTATTTCATATATTATGTGAATAGGTGGGTCGATTATGCTCGATGGGTTGGAGTTCAGAAGATACGGGATTGAATATATTGGTTTTCCAACCAAGAATCATTGTATGTAATGCCAATTAAATTTGTTTCTAGCAGGTTGTTGGATTAATTTTTCCTTTGGCCGTACAATTTATTTATGAAAATAATGAAAGATTGATGAGTGGGTGAGTGACAAAACATTTTGATCCTCCATTGATAAACTAGCAGAAGTTGCCAGATGAAGTTGAGTGTCATTTTTCTTTCTGGGTTTAGTTAATAAACAAATGTGGGAAATGTCCCTCCATTGATGATAATGGATTGTATTAGTTTGTAGTCTCTTCTTGTATTGAGAATGAATGCAAATAAATTTGTGGATATTTGATGTCTCTTGTCACCCATCTTCCCTCTTCCCAATTATTCACTTGTTAAGGAACCCGTGGACTCTTGTCCAAGTTATAGATCCGGGATATACAATAGACAAAGACATGAGAAGCTGTGAAGTATTTAGTTATGAAGCAATATGTATTCGCCACTTCATTTCATGCCAGAAACACGTCAAGAAGATTTGGAATTTTCCAAATTTAAACTTGAGTTACATATCAAAAGAATAGTTATTTAGAATAGTTACATATAAAAAGTGGATATGCATATATATATATATATATATAGATGAGTATCACATTATCATTATAAAAGAGACTTCATTGATATAGATGAGTATCATTATATGATGAGCGGATATACAATTATAAACAGTGGATATATATTGTCTTGCATCGATTTTTTTTTAAAAAAACTATAATTATAAAATAAGAGTATATATATATAATTTTATTAAATGTTATTTATAATCTAGGGTATAAAAATGTTATTTATAATTAAATTTTATTATACATTTAATAGAATTTGGAAAAAATTATTTATAACATAAGGGTAAAGTTGTCTATAAGAAAATAATTTCCCTCCCTTCCTCTCTTGAACCAAACAAGATAATATTAAAACCCCTCCTCTTCTCTTCTTTTTAACCAATCCAAACAAAGGAAAATGATGCTATGGAGGGAAGGGGAACTGATGCTTAAGAAGGAAGAAAGAGGAGATATTTTAAAATTGGTCCCAACTTGCTGCAATAAAAGAAAAGACACAATTGTTTTAGTGTCTGTTTGAATTAGCGGTGGTAGAAGTGACTTTTTTTTATTCTGACTTTTGGAAAAGTAAGATAGGATAAAAATCAGATTGTAAATGTGATTTGTGTTTGGATTGATAGTAGCAGAAGTAACTTTTTTTCTAACCTTAAATCTATTTGGATTATTATTTAAAAAGCCCGTTTGGATTTTTATTTAAAAAGTCCGTTTAGATAAAAAATGACTGAAAAGGACATGAATCTTATTGAATACTATATATATATATATAAATATATATTTATGTGTGTGTGTATGTATATATATTATTTGTATATATTGTAATAATTGAAGTGAAAAATTATAGGGAAAATCCCTATAAAATGCATTGGAAATAGGGAAATCCCAATTCAGTACATTCAAATTCAAAAATTCCGATCAGTCCACTGTCAGTACGGATGAACAGTGCCGGAGCCTTCAAAAGACGATTTTGCCTTTCAGCCCTCATTCTCGCCACTTCGGAAATAACAACATCTGGTTCTTAATTAACAACTCCGGATTCTTGATTAACTACTCTATATTCTTGATTAACAACTCCAATTTCATCTTTTTTCTTTCACAATAACAACACCGGTTTTGTTACGAAGTTGTGAAACAAGAAATGAGAGTTGTTAATAACAAAATCGGTGTTGTTATTGTGAAAATAAAAAGATGAAACTGGAGTTGTTAATCAAGAATATGGAGTTGTTAATCAAGAATGAGGAGTTGTTAATAAAGAGCGCAAGTTGTTAATAAAAAAAGAGGTGTTGTTATTGGCCTTGAAATTTAAATTCGGAAGTTGTGAAATAAGAAATGAGAGTTGTTAATCAAGAATTCGGAGTTGTTAATTAAGAACCAGGTGTTGTTATTTCCGAAGTGGCGAGAATGAGGGCTGAAGAGCAAAATCGTCTTTTGAGGGCACCGACACTATTCATCCGTTCTGACAGTGTACTGATCCGGATTTTTGAATTTGAATGTACTGAATTGGGATTTCCCTATTTCCAATGCATTTTATAGGGATTTTTCCAAAATTATAAAAAAAAATTAATAAAATAAAAAAGTTCAATTATTATTGCTCCTGAAGAGATGGCAAAAGCGGCGGGAACAGACAACCACAGAAGAGGGTGAAGAAGAAGTATTGGGGAGTGAGGCAGAGGGGGGAATGGGCGGCCGAGATTCGAGACCCAAGACGGGCGACCCAAGTCCGGCTGGGAACCTTCAAGACAGCCGAGGAAGCAGCTTTTGCGAACCATAAAACGGCCATGGAGTTTCGTGGGCCCATGCTAAGTTGAATTTTCATTTCTCTGATGACTTGTTGCTGAATTTGCAGCCCACTCAGCTGTCGGAAGCTCCTTCAACTTCGGCAGCGGCGTCGATGGTTGAGCAGGAGAATACCGAGAATCCGAACAGCGGAATGGAAGCAATGGGAATTGAGGATGCTGGTGAATTTTGGGATAGGGTTGAAAAAGTATATTTGGAACAGTGGTTGGTGGATTTTCCCACTGGAGACTGTTCTGACTCTGCTCTCGGAACTACTCACATGCAAGAAGGACACCAAACTTAGAGAGAATAGGCACACGTGACAGAAGAGGTTTGTGAGAAATGAGAAGAGATGAAGCATTATGCAAGGACAGGTAGGGAATTCTTGCTGTGCCGTCGTGAAAAAGCTGGAATTGTTGGCTTTTACTCCAAACTAACTTTTGGGCTAAAAGCCCAGTACCACTAACGTGAACCCAGTTAATAACCCTTACTGTGCTCTTTCCACTATACTGTGCATTTCGGCCTCTCAACCGCTTTATCAAACACACCCTTAATTATTACCAAAAAAAAAAACACACCCTTAATTTTATTTTGATCTATGGGTACAGTAATGTTTCAGAATTCTTTAAAAGCTCTTGTATTTTAAATTGCTATAATTGGAGGGCAGTGAAATTTTCCTTTATTTTAAACATGAGTCTTTGTATGCTATTTAACACACTGGTAGTTTTCAATTCCATTTTTCCCTTCATTGGTCGTTCAACAAGGTTTTCTTGTCCTATTCTGACCAATTAGGCCTCTGTAGGAAATAACATTGAGGAAATTATTGAAAAATCTATGACCCAAAATTTATTGCCCAAAAATATTTAAGGACTTACTAAAAAAATGACTTGTGTTTTTAAGTGGGGTACAATACTTCTTAAGTTGTGTATAATATATCTTTAGTTATGTGTAAACATTTTTTATTTTGTATATATGAAAACACAAAGATATGTTGTCCACTGTTAAAAAAGAGTTGCATCTGCTCAAAATATGTTGCAATTGAGTCCTTAAACAAGTTACAACTATATTTGAATAATAAATTTTATAACGGGCATTTTCAGCAATTTTCTTAAAATTATTTCTTTATGACCTTTTTTATTTTTAAATATAGTTGTGTTATAGGCCGATAGGTAAAGCATACGTATGAGATTGGAGACGATTGCTATTAATATATTTTTCGATAGAACGATTAATAATAATAATTTTTGTTCAAGAACGATTAATATGTAAAACTAAACTTATGACACCGGATTAGGCTGAGGCCCAGCACATGAAATCAAATTGGGCCGGAACTACTCTCTCGCGGGTTTGTTATTCAAAACCCTAGCAGCGCATCCCCTGGTTCGTCTTTTGCAGGTGAAGCTCAAGAGGAGAGGCAGAAGCTAAAAGGGTGACCTCGAGGAGCGTTCTTCATCTAAAGCCGTCAATATGGGGCGTATGCACAGCCGCGGGTCTGTTTCTTCCTCTACCGTTCGAATTGTACTGAATTTTGGTTGTGAATAAGCTCTGACCTTCCTTCGTTTTTGTTTGTTTCGCTGAATGTGTTTTCAGTAAGGGTATTTCAGCTTCGGCTCTTCCCTACAAGAGAACTCCACCTAGCTGGTTGAAGATCTCTGCTCAGGATGTGAGTATCTGAATCTTATTGTTATTGTTTTAGAATTATGAAATATTGGGGATGTTGTGGTCTTATGATTGTATTTGACTTCGCACTTGGTTTGGCATCATAGTTTATGCAACCAGTCACTGTTTCCAAGTTTTTAGTTCTTAGTATTGTTTTAGGTCGCGCATTGTATTTTTTTTTACTTGTTTGGTAAACATGACATTCATCTGGGAAAGAAGTCTCTTTGACTTGTTTTTGGGGTCTCTCATTGTTTTCAAAGTAAAAGTTCGATGTGTTTCTTGCAGATAGTTCTTAGTCAGGTACTAATTCCAAAGCTTTTTACCATTTATGTTAGGTTCAAAGCTTTTTGTTGTGCTCACACTTTATTGGTCAGCTTTCCCCCCTCTTTATTTTTAAAAGGTGTCCGAATTGTTTTTATTTGTCTCCCATTTTATTCCCATATCGTTTCCGTGTTTTGATTCTCTATTACCTCACATTTGAGAGAAGCAGAGAAAATTAAGGCCAGAAGGTCTGCCTTTAGATAGGAGCCTGAACTTTGTCTTTCGTGCTGATTTCTCATTGGTAACTTGGTTGATTTCATCCCAGTGACTTGTTGGCCTAAGTCGATGTGGATGGAAAAAATTAATGATATTAATGTTTATATCTAATGCTTTTAATCTTGCCTCAGGTTGAGGAGAACATTTGCAAGTTTGCCAAGAAGGGTTTGACACCATCTCAAATTGGTGTTATTCTTAGGGATTCTCATGGTATTGCTCAGGTGAAAAGTGTAACTGGGAATAAGATTTTGAGGATACTGAAGGCTCATGGTATGTTTTTATTTGCGTTAGTAGTCTTTTTAGCAGGTTCGAAGATAAAAATTTAACTGTATTTTATCCCACTCTGTGGTTAGGGCTTGCTCCTGAAATACCAGAAGACCTGTACCACCTGATTAAGAAAGCTGTTTCAATTAGAAAGCATTTAGAGAGGAACAGAAAGGATAAAGATTCTAAATTTAGGTTGATCTTGGTTGAGAGCAGGATCCATCGCCTTGCCCGTTACTACAAGAAGACAAAGAAGCTTCCTCCTGTTTGGAAATAGTAAGTATTGCGCTTATTTGATGTATAAAATCAATATATTCTTTTTCTGTAATGGTTTATTGAACTGTTTGGACCAATAAACTGATACCAAGGGACGTGCATTTATTTCAGCAAAATCTCATGATTTCTCATCATTGGTGGGCTTGCTTTTGATCTTTGATAGTTTTAGTCTTTTAATTTGCACTTTTGACATGGCTCATTTCATGATGATCCCTGATTTCTTACTGATCCTTATCATCTGCACCTCAAATGATCTGTTATACTTATTGTCAAATAATATAATATAGTACATTGGCCCATCAATGTACATTGCTCACACTGGTTTAACTGTTGTGTGATGAAGCTACGAATTAAGGATCCAAACCTGTGAAGTAGTATTGATTAGTGATTGATGCTGGAGTGTCTTCAACTTCAATTTATTTTTAATGAACGCTTATTTTAATTGACTCTAAATTATTTTTAATATTTAAAAATACTGGTGCTTATTCATCATCTTTCTGTTATGAAGCATGAACTAGTTTATTAAAATATGTAACTCCTGTACTTTGAGAATTTCCCTGTTCTTCTAGCTTAGTTTGTTGGTTTGTTTCTCAATAATTTCTTATTGTTGTTGAAGTATGCTATGGCAAGAGTCTGAGTAACTTGTTTAAATAATTATTTTCTCTGTTTTGTTCTCTCTGAATTGATATACCACTCTTTATGTCCTATTCATCCTGTGTTAGTGTTCTTACTTGGTTCTCTGTTCTTTTTTCTTGGCAGTGAATCTACAACTGCTAGCACTCTTGTTGCTTAGAGGAGGGTAGGTTCTTGATGACAATATGATCTTATATTATATGTCATGTTTTGTGGTGAGATGCTTGGTGCTAGTGCCAGGTTTTGCCTTAATTGTACTTTTTTATTTGCAAAATTTACTCGTGACTTATGTTTTATCTTCAAATTTTGAAACTTAAGATTTGTGACAAGAGCTTCGCATTATGAGTTAATTTTGACAATTAGCGATTGGTTCTGTCCTTGCACCGCTTTTCCCAATTTTTTTTTTTTGGTTTTAGTTCTTGCACTTTTTATTATAATCGACACAATTTAAATGCACAGATTGACCAATGTATTATCGTAGTCTATCAAAAGAAATACCTCGAGTTAACGCACCACCAGCTGAAGTAGTTATGTATGTACCTTTATTGACTGTAGACTCTGGAGTTTTAAAAGTCACTAGTGAGATGTGTATTTGAAGATGCCACGAGGCATATGACCATGCGGCCGTCAATTACCTACTATGTGCCTATTTGGGATCAAATTAAAAAGTTAATTATCTGTTTAAACCTTGGTTTTGGTAATTTTTATCCAAACACCTGTTTTTTGATTGAATTGAGATCCTTCACCAAACACACCTATATTTTGATTAAAATCAGTTAAGAGACCAATCGTTTCTTGTAAGGAGAAAATTGATAGTGTGAATGATTTTTTTTGAAAAATATAATTAAAAAGCAGCTAATAATGCATGGTTAATAGTACTGGAGTGAGTAATATATGTGTGTGATGTATATCTCACCCCTTCAGTGAAATTTGTGCATGAACATGAAGTTAGATTTTAGCATATAGGGATTGGTAGGTGTTGATTAGCCATATGTCAAGGGAAGAGAATTAACTTGTCGACCAATTAGCAAAATGAACCGACAGGATTAACGGTATTTTTGTATTCTTGGTCAAACCCACATTGACCAAGAATCTAGTCCAGTAATCGATCAAACAGGTCTTGTAGAGTCACTCCGTAATGAAGAAGACGCCGTGGACATGTCTTTGAGACGTCTACACATAAAGTGTTAGAAATTGTATGGAGGTGCAAGACCAAATGTAGGGGAAGGTCGGTAGGCTGAAGAGCCCGTAGCTTTGCTCGATAGGTAGTTGCCCAAGAACCTGCACCAACAAAAACAAAAGCTATATATAGTAGATATAGTAGTATTATATAGTAGAAGAGCAACATGGGAACATCAGTGGCCAAGACAGGGCTGCTCGGACTGTAGCTTGACCACCAGGGGATGCTCATGGAGTCTCAGGCGAGCCCTGGAGGAGGGTGGCTCGCTAGACCCTAACGTTAGTTCAGTGGAAACCTCGCCATTCTCTGAAGCATCACGTTCAAATTGAGCACGACTCCTTCGTCTGCCAACAGTGCCATTGTGAAATTTGCAGTCTGTCAGTTGAGAGGCAGAGGATGGAATGGCGATAAAGGGGGTGCCATTGTGAAACTTCATGGACCAAAATGCATTGACATCAATGAAAGTACTTCCTCTCTTTAATTTAAAGCCCTATGGCCCTACTTTCCAATAAAAACATGTTAAAAAGGCCAACACACATTGATCCAATCGAGTCATGGACTCTTCTCAACTTCGCCGAATCCCCATAAAAAATAATAAGTTATTAAGATTAAAAATATATTTGGAGAAAATGATTTTGGTCTTAAATATAAGATATATTTTTCATATTTTTCAATATTTTCTTAATTTACCGATATTGATGCTCCCTCAATAATAATTAAGGAAGAGATGAAATGAAGAAATTAAGAAAGATGACTAGGGTATTTTAAAAAATATATGCCATGTTAAATAACTTAATTAACATTTTTAATCTAATCAAATTAGATAAATATGACATATATTAACCACCGGAGGGAGTAACTTACTTTAAAGATCCATTTCTTTTTGAGTGAAATAAGCATGTATTATTAAACAAACTATTTACAGAAGGTACATGCTAGGGGCAAAAAGTCAAGAATGATAAAGATGCGGAGCAAAGCTACAAATTATAGACTAGGAAACTAAAAGAAGTGTGTAATAATAACATGAGCATCCTTTGCTTGGATGGTGCGGTGAACCCAGGCTAGGGCCTCATTAATCACTTGGTGGGCTGATGTAGATTTATTACTGAAGCGCTTACGATTCCTGGCACTCCAAAACTTCCAACACAAGATGCCAAACGTCAAGCTCCAATAACGGTTCCCCGAGTCAGTCTTTTTAAATTTTCCTTGAACCATTTGACAAAGGGATGTTGAAAAAATTGTCCATGTAAATGAGGATGAAGAAGAAGTCTCCAATTAGCAGATGCAACGGTACATATGCCGTCGTACTCTCTCACAACATTCACAACAATCGTCATCGAACATGTGTCATCGTACTCTCCCACTGTTGGTGAGAAGTCTATTCGCCAAGGCTAGCCAAAGGAATGTTCTTATACATTGTGCCCCTGGCCATTTCCATGCAATATCCCAATTTGAGCTTTCAGCATTCTAGTCATCTTCCATGAGCATATTATAAGCAGATTGAATGGTGAGCTCACCATTTCCTGTAAGGTTCCAATGGCATATATAACTTTGAGTTAAGCTTTGGGAAGGATCAAGTGACATGATTTGAACCAATATGTGTTGTGGCAAGAGGTCCTTAAAGTTATAAAATGATTCAGAGTTTTTTGTAGCTCCTCCTCTGTTAGTGGTGCGAATGCTAAGTGCCTGAGAGGTACCAACTCTCTAACCCAATGGTCTGACCAAAAGCAAACACGGTGCCCACCTCCAGTTTTCCCAAATAACCCCAACTTCATATAATCCCAAATACGGTTGAGGCTCTTCCACAAGTGAGAGGTGTTGCTCTTACATCCTTTGAATTCTTCTGTTAGTCCAGCTGTTTTCAGAGTGCATAACACGAACCAAGAAAAGATCTGGCTTAAAGACAATGGAGTGAGCGAGTTTCATTAAAAAAGCTGCGTTTTGTCCCTGTAGGTTCTTCAGACTGCTACCCCCATGACATTTAGGTTGGCACATTTCGTTCCACTTCAGTAGGTGGACACTTTTACTGGCAAATTTTTAATTTTTAATGAGAGTTTCAATTCGGGCTATCGTATGGGTGGGAAGTCTAGTGGTTTGCATGGCATAGAAAGGTATGGTTAAAAGAATCGACTGAGTAAGGGTGATTCCACCCGCTGGTGAGAGCAAATGAACCTTTTATCCAGAGATGTTTTTCCTAACTTTCTCATTCATTATTATAAAAATACTGACTTTCAGCAACCATTTTCAACGGCAACTCTAAAAATCACCGAATAGTCGCTGCTAAAAGTGCAATTTTCAGTGGCGACACTAAAAGTCGCCTCCAAAAATCATACATTCAACGGTGACTTTAATTGTGGCTGCAGAAAATCAATTTTAGCTTATTTTTTTTATAAATTTTTTTTTTCATATACAAATGTCATTTTTTTATAGTTTTTGTTTAAATTTGATATTTAAACATTTGAGGACACTAAATATGTTATTTATTATGAAGAAAAATAAGATAATTATACATTTGCTTGTGTGTGGGATCTCTCTACACAAGTTTCCTTCTCCTTGCACACTTACATACTAAGATGAATGGATGAAAAACAATTAGATTCAAAGGAGAAGAATATAAATTAGTGAATAAAGCTGACATATAGCTAACTCAGATTGTAAATATATTTGATAACAAGAGATTGTTAGGTAAAGTTTAAACTTTTAAACGCAAAAACAAATCTATTATCTGTTAAGTTCTTCATGATTTATTATTCCCCACACTCCCATCAATATATCTTTATAGAATAATGACATGTAATGACGCATTTATCTAAAATAAGTTATTTCATAAATGTATCAATTAATACATATGACCTATACTTGGTTTTCTTTTTTAATTACTTCATTTATATATAAACACACTTCATAAGTTAAATAAATATAAAAAAATAATACATTTTAATTAATAATAGGATATTAATTAAATTTTTATTTTGATTTATTCAAAAATAATTTTAAAGCATTATATCAGTATACACACACACGTTAATATATATATATATATATATATGTAATTGTTACATATATTCATATATTATAAATAATATATAGATGTACTATTTAAAATAAAAAAATATAATATTTAACAATATAAGTAATATTTCATAATATATATTTATTTATGTTTGTGTTGTTTAATATATATATATATATATATATATATATATATATATAATACATATATATTATTTTGCAATAATAATCAACATGTTCTTTCTAGTTTAGTGGTAAAAGACATGGATACAAAAAGAGGTGGTCTTAGGTTCAAACCTTGGAGGGACCATAAATGAGTTAATTTTCACACAAATGTGGTGCAACAAGGTGGCGACACGTGGTGCGGGGGTGAGGGACAGGGCGACATGTGGGCCTTAATGATGATGTGGACGGCCAGCGACGGGTGGCTGTTGACCGCCTGCATAATTTTTATTTTTTCAAAAAAACAAATTGACACTTCATCGCTGCTGAAAGTATAGTTTCAGTAGCAACACAAAAGTCACCGCTGAAAGTCACCTTTAGTGGTGACAAAAGTCGCCACTGAAAGTACAAAAATTGTCTCCGCTACAACTTTTAGTGATAGTCTTAACAACGATGACTTTTTTGTCGCTGTTGAAAACCTTTAGTGTCGCCACTGAAAGTCTTTTTTTTTTTGTAGTGCATGTAACTGTAAGTATCCTTGGTGACTCTTGAATGAAGCAAAGGTACTCATAGATAACAACCAAGGTTATCCATCTTACTGAATCCTAGGATGTTACATATGGAGATTGCTTCCTGCGGAGGCATGTTTTTGGAGAAGAAAACTCTCATTTTGCTTATATTTGCTCTCAGCTCTGATACAACATAGAATTCAACAAGAATTCTTTTGATAAGGGAAATTTGCAATGGCGTGGTGGAACTGAACAAAATCAAATAATTTGTAAAAAATAGATGGGACCTCAAAGGTCCTCCTTTCCCTATTTAAATAGTCTTCCAAACTTTATTGTGAACCTCCATGCTAATTGCTTGATATAAACGCTCCATGCATAAAACAAATATATATGGCGATAATTGATCACCTTAGCGAATTCCTGTTTGAGGACAGAAGGACTCAGAAGGTTTGCCGTTCCATAATACTTGCATAGAAGTGGTCATGATGCACTTCATAATTATCCTAGCCAAGTTTTAAGGCAAGCATGCTTCACGTAGTGTGTCTTCAATGAAATCCCATTGGATGTCATCGAGTGCCTTTTCTAGGTCCACTTTGATGGCCATCCAACCTTTTTTCCTATTTTTCTTCTTCATTGAGTGTATCACTTCCTAGGCTATGATGATATTGTTAGTGATGTTCCTCCCTTTAATGAAGCTTGATTGGTATGGTTGTGTAAGCAACATCATCACATGTTGGAGTTGATTAATAATAATCTTGGTGATAAGCTTATATACTGTGGAATAGAGACTAATGGGTCTGAACTCTTTAAGGTTTTGCAGATTGTCAGCCTTAGGAATTAGGACAATGACAGTATGGTTTAGCCTTGTATCAATCTCCCCTCCATAAAAAACTGATTTGACTTCATGGAACAGTGTATCACCCACGATCTCCCATTGTAATTGGAAGAATAGTGCACGTAAACCTTTCACACCAAGAGATTTCAGAGGTGACATACCAAATAAAGCATGCTTAGTTTCAACTTTAGTAATAAAACTATTAAGAAGTGGTAAGAAGAAGTCAATAATAGGAGGGAGCAAACTTTTGTACCTGAAATTTGTCATAGTCGCTTGATCATTAGTGTACAAGTTACGGAAATAGGTTGCTACCATAGTGTTGAGAGTCTTTTAGTCCAATTCCTAGTGTAACCCCCTTCCGCAATTATATCCGAAATATGTGATTAAAGTGAAATAGAGACCAATAACAATTAAATAACATTTACAAACCCATCTACCAGACGGGGTTTTCACAAATACATTTTGAAATCTAATTAACTTGGTCTCATATTCAATTTCAAATATAATCACATCATGCGGAAAATCACATTTATACAAATATTAGAGTGTACAACAATATCATCCCGGCAACTCCCAGGTTCATACCTTTACATAGAATTCATAGGGCATGTAACCCCCTCACCGTAATTACATCCAGATTACGAAATTTTACGGGAAATAGAGACCAATCAAACAAAATCACAATTTATAATCCGACCTCCAAGGATGGGGTATTTCAAAATCAGTTCTAAAGCATACTTAATCCTGGTCTCACATTCACGTGTGGATATAATTACCAGAGCGATCAAATCACATAAACAATATCAGAGTGCGGAAACCAAAATCCCGGAAAACCCCGGGTTACTTGCATAAATAACTTGGGTTTACAAGTTCCCAAAATGGGGATTACATAACCAAAATAATCATTTACATTCTTATGTACACTTGTCAATCCCACATCCAAAACTATGATAACCAACTACCACTTAGATTTCGGAGTAAACCTAACTACTCCTGGTTGTCCGCTTCCCTTTCGAGCCACTCACCCTGTCTGAAAAGGTTAGTCATATGGAAGGGGTGAGATTCTAAAGAATCCCAGTAGTAACAACAATTTCATACCACATGCAATCACAGAATATGCACACCAATAATCTCATACAGCAACACAAGTCACTCCACCCTCATCCCCTTTTACCGCCGGGAAGGCATACGACCTTTACCCGAACCGTTGTTAGCGACTCAGGGACTATTGGCATGGCAGTGCATACAAATAGCCACACGGCTCAAATATAGCCTTTCGGCTTTCACAAATGGCTCGTCGGCCTTCACAAATAGCCTTTCGGCTCACAATTAGCTTTTCGGCTCACAATTACACATATTTCACACCCTAACCTCATCCCCTTTTACCGCCGGGAAGGCATACGACCTTCACCCGAACCGTTGTTAGCGACTCAGGGACTATTGGTATAGCGGTGCTTCCACGGTTTTCACAAAACTTGCAGCATACGATATTCATTTCAAAACAATGACATAATATACATACAATGTATCACACAAGGTATAAAGAAAGAGTCACTACCTGTATCCTTCCTGACTGGCTCTGGCACTTAGCCTTACGAGGACGACAGATGTCAAATCCTATATCAATTAGGGACAACCAATCAATCTCTTATCCATATGTATATTTCGATAATACTCTAAGTTGGTTATCATTTAGGACTCTTTAGGTGACTATTAGAGGCCTAAACATATGCCTAAAGGGTTGGAAGACACTACCCAAAAGACCCTTTACTCGAAGGCAAACCACAGATTTTTGGTCATCTCACTCGAGCACAGATGCTCTTACTCGAGCACAAGTACGGACATCACTCGAGCACAAGAGAGAGTGAGACTGCGAGTGAGCACCCAAGAGCACAAAGAAACCTTCGAGCACTGGCTCACTCGAGCACGCTGATCCTCACTCGAGCACAAGGCCAAATGCCTCACTCGAGCACCTGCGAGTGAAGTTCAGGAAGTGAGGACCCGAGAGCACACAACGCTCTCCCATAACTGGATCACTCGAGCACACACCCCATTCCCGTGAGTGAGAAGGCACACTCGATCACCTTACTCACGAGTGACAACCCGAAAGCACTACTCCTACCTGAGGCACAATCTCACTCGAGCATGACCCCCAGTGCTCGAGTGAGAAGGCTATGCTCACGAGTGTCAGAGCACACTCTTGGCAATCAGCCCGCGAGTGAAGACCAGAAAGCAACCCTTCCCTCTGGACCCCCACTATCACTCGAGCAGACCATGCTCACTCGAGCATGTTCTTCGCTCACTCAAGCACAAAGCGATGTGCTCGAGCATTGCTCATAAAACCCAGGGGAACTCGAAGCACAAAGGGAAAAACTCACGCATCACTCGAGCACGTTCTTCCTCTGCTCGAGTGATTTGCATCAGAGACCCAAAACGCAGCCAAAAACCAGAAACACCAGATGGTCAATTTCACTTCCAAATGGTTTCCAAACTCTACCAAAAGCTCACACATACTTGGCACTACTTAGGGAACACAATGGCCACTCCAAAAGCACCCCAAAAACCACTTTGACCACAATCAAACACTAAGGGTCTCTATGATACACAATATCCAAATTTCCCTTACACACTTCCATCATTCCAGATTATTTCCAATAATCAAATAACTCAACATTAACTCATTTCTAACATCAATCACAATGAAACTCCTAAAATCCACATTTGGTGCAAATTAGGGAAAATTTCCAGATTTTACTCTAATTAACCAAACATCACAAACAATATACCAAAATGCTCTAAATGCCTACCTCTTCTCTTTGATCAATTTAGAACCTTGATTCCTCAACTTTCAATTTCGGCCAAAATCCCAATCAACACCATTCAAGGCTCTACAATCATCACAATATAGCTCTCATTGAGATGAACAATATAAGAGAAGAGGTTTTGGGCAAAGGAGGATCACAACTTACCAAGATTCAAGCTTTTCTTCTTCCTCTTCCCTTGCTTGCTTCAGCGAAATGGAGAGAGAGAGAAGAGAGAGAAATTGGGATATGGAGGAGATGATGATGATGAAAAGTCAACTCTTTCCCTCACACACACACTCAATCGAGTAGGAGAGAGAGAAGAGAGGAAAAGTAGCTTTTTGTCACTTAGTGCAGCATCCAATGGCTTCCATTACGCCACATGTCATCACCAACTCACTCCCTCAAGGAGCTCACCAAATCACAACACATAGGATTCCAACCCACGGTCAAGGAATCACAACCCTTGATCTTAAATACCACATGTATTTATTCCCAAAATTCACATTACATTAACTCCAAAAGTGTTTAATCAAGATAATTACAATAATTATCAGAGTCATTAGCCCTAATCACAGATCGGGATATTACAGGGCACATCCACCCTTTACAATTTTCGAATGGGGATTACACAGTTCTCCTCAAATACAAATACAAATACCCAAATGCTCATTCCAAATACATAATCAAGTATTCTCATTCAACATATAACCAAATATACATTCCACAATATATACAACTCATATCCAAATACGAATACAAATCATCCCAATTATGATAACCAACTATCAAAAGATTACAACCCGAACAAGTCCCGTCGCCCTTGACTGCTTGCTCCATCCTCGATCCACCTACCCTGTCTAAAATGTTGGTAGGGGAGGGTGAGATTCGAGAGAATCTCAGTAGGAAACAGATACCTATATGCATGTATGATATGTGTTTAATGCATGACATGCTTGCAATACATAACTCATGTTCACACAATGACATATCTGCGTGCTCAATGTTTCAACAACATACTCATGGCCATAGCATAACTAGAAACAGAGCTACAATCATTCATACATGTTTCACATAATCCAGCAAAGCAATACATGCATCAATACACAAACACAAATATCAAAGCATGCAAGAGAGGTAAGTTCCCTACACTTGTTCTTTCCATGTAAGCTCCAGTACCGCTTACTCACGATCAAAGCGAATATCCAACCCTATAACCAAATCAAGGACATAGGGTCAATCTAAATTCCAAATCCTTACTTCCATATTACTTAAGGTTGGTTATCATTCACACCCTTTAGGTGGCTATAATAAGCTCAATGAAAGCCTAAAGGATTGGGACATACTAGATTGGAAATCACCTTTCAAAATCACAAACTATTGAAAATAGGGGTTGGCTGCAGCCAAGAATCTTCTGGCTGCAGCCAAAATGTGCACAGCAGATTTCTGGTTGTAGCCAATGGCTGCGGCCAAAACGTGCACAGAAACTTTTGCGCTGTAGCCAAGGCAACTTAGGAAATTCATAACTAATTCCACAAAAAATTGAAATGAGGTGATTCCAAAGCCAAATGAAAGCTATTTAAGTTCTCTTCATAGGAAAAATATGAGCCATTACTGGAAATCACCACAAAAATACAGAATTCCCCAAAATCCACTACTGCTCCAGAATTAAACCCAGTTTCGACCTCAAACTTTGGGTAAACATAAATCCCAGTTCACAAAACGAAATGGCACAAATTATATGTCCATTTTAAAGCTTGGGATGTGAACTTTAAGACTGGAAAGTTTCATAATTTTATGACATTATTTGCCCAGTCAAAATGTCTACACAACCAGACTGCCCAGACAGAATTCTCACTGGACAGAATTTCCAGTTTTTGCAATTTGGCTTCCAATGGTTCCGTTTTCATACCAAACATCATTTCCACACAAATTTTCACAAGGAATCCATTGGAAATACCAAAACAACCAAATTCACATTATATTGACATGTTTTACAGCAATCTCAACATGTCACACAATTTTCACATTTCAAACTCTAACATTGCAACTTTTCCATTTCCAATGCCAAACCAATTCCAATGACCAAATTACACAACAAAACACCATTTTCAACACAAAACACATGACAATTCATGCATTTCACAATTCCACCAAAATCAGGGAAAAATTCACAATTCACAAAAATCATCCACAAATCACAAAATTTAGATCAAAAGGCTTCAAATACTTACCTCTTCCTCTTTCCCAAACCAATTCTTTGATTCTCCATCTTTCCACTTTTGCTCAAGCTCTCAAACACCTCCAATCAAGAATCTAAAACCATAGAGATGAAGCTCTCATCACTATGAACAACTTATAGAAGGTGATTAGTACATTAAGGCCAACAAACAAGCTAAATCTCACCTTGATTCTTTCTCTTTCTTCCTCCATTTTGGGCGTTCATGGAAGCTAAGGAGAGAGATGAAGAAGATGAAGAGGGTCAGATTTTTGGCCCTCATTTGACCATTTGGACATCCAAATAAGGGAGGAGAGGAGAGAGGGAAGAGTTGACAAATTGACCAAGATCCAAGGGTACAATTTGTGCCAAGTGTCAAGATCTTGTCACACCTCCATGAGCTCACCAAGGCACACATACATAGGATTCCACCCCTTGATCTCTTGCACAAATCAATCCTAATCATTGATTTTGAATTTACCAATGAGTTTCCTCTTCGGTAACTGACCAATTGGTCGGTAACTTTACCGTTTTGCTCCTAATTACGGCAATTCCTCTTGAATAACCACCAAACACACCATATCATTCCTTTTCTTCCACAATACGCCCTCCCCTCTATTTTAAGTCAATTTAGATGTTAATCCATAATTGAACTTAAATACAGGGTTTCGGCGCTGCTCACAACACATACAAATCACATCGGGTGCCAAATCACACCATAATCTTCAAAAGGGTTTATTCATCACTAACCACATCCACTTTTATAGTCATTATCTCTTAATCACAATTTGGGATCTTGCTAAACTGGGGCTTAGCAGTCCACTTATCTCAGGCTTATTCTCTAGCCTCAAGTCTCAAAATTTGGGGTATTACACCTAGTACTTTATCGTCCTTAGCATTTGAATTTTACCTCCTATTCTTCAGATCAAATCTTTGGTGTGATAGTATTTTGTGTTTTTGTTGCCATCATTAATCCAAATACTATATGATTTTTGCAGCCATAAGAGTTCTTCTTGGAATAAAATATTCTCATATTCAGTGCAAAGAGAAAGCTCAAGGTCTTGTAGGTAGAAGGAGAAAGGATGGCGTTCCAGGGTGAGTTGAACTCCCAAGAGGTAGGCTTGGAGGATATGTTTTGATTTACCTACTTACCCAAAAACATCTTTGTTCTAGGCTTGGGCTACTTGAGAAAATTTTTCAACATTGTCCATTAGGCTCTTGTCAGTGGCCCAATTTGTTTTCCCAAGAGTCTTAAGCTTAGGATACAAGGTCCAAGATGCTAAAAACCATAAAAGGAAGGCAAAAAGTGGGTCAATTCTCTCCCGATTGGATAAGGATGGGCCTATGATCACTTTGAACTTTAGGGAGATGTATCACTTAGGCATTAGGTTGAGATTAGCCAACGCTCTATCCAATTGGACTAAGAAGTTATGTCTTTGCCATGTATATTTGGGCCTAGTAAAGCCCAAGTTTACCAAGCCTTTTTTATCAATGAATTTTTTAAAGGCCTTGAACCTAGGGTAGAGGTGATATGCACTTGCACCGCCTTTACGATCATTGGCTTTAACTATAGCATAAAATCTTCGGTGAGGAGCTATGCTTCAGCATCTAAAACAAGAAGGTTAGTGAGCTCACCCCAAGGCACTACTATAAGAAAGGGGTTGGGACTCCTATAGATGGCAGTGAAAAAGTCGAACTATAACTTTTCAAGTCTTTGATAATAGTATGTATGTATTGGTGATGGTTAATGTTAGGAAATATATTTGTAATTATTATGTAATCTTAGGATCACTAGAAATTAGGGATTAGATTTAGAAATTATTATTAAGAGATATAAATGCTAAGGCTCCTCTCTTATGTATATATAGATCCTTTCTGTACTTGATGAATTAAGAAATTCAAATTATATTTTCTCTTTCTCTCTATTTCATACATGGTATTAGAACCCTAGAGATTTTGTTTGTGTTTTTTTGTTGCCGTTGTTTTCTTTTACATAAAGATAGATATGACTTTTTTGAATGCCTTATGACATCATTGTTTGGTGACACGCACTGTCCAGCAAGAATCCCTACCCACTGATTGGCCGAACCATAGTGGTCAGAGCTCTTTTTGATGGTGCATGATCGGGTACTCATATCGCCATTTCCAGTCACTTGTCTTTGTCACGTAGTGTTGTGTCCCAGCCTATTTCCGATAGTGTTCATGTTGGTTGATCTTGTCTCTTCATTTTCAGTCAGTTCGTAGAGGTTTTATGCCTTGAAACTTATGTTTGGTGATCGAGTTCTGTCAATTTGTGGGTTTTCTGGCTTTTTGTTTGAGCATTTGCTGGTATATGCTATGTTCTTTAGTTTTTGATCGCCATATTTACTTCTCAGAACATGGTTGTTTATTCTTGAGAGACATTTTGGTGCTATTTGTGATATGTTGTTGGTTTTTCTTGTGCAAAATTGTGTGCACATTCACTTGGTGGCTTCTGTTTTTAGTTTCTATTTGCTTTTTTTGTTGGGTTTTGTTGTTCATCTTCATGGAAAATTCTAAGACCAATGTTACTGCTGAAGTCGTTCACTTGGTTAATAAAATTATTTATCATAAGTTGAACTGGACAAATTACTTGGATTGGAGCAGGACCGTTCATATGTATTTGCTAAGTATTGAAAAAGAGGGCCATTTGATTGAGGCCCATCCTAAGGATAATCCTAAGTTAGCGTGGGCTAGAGAAAATGCCCGACAATTTTTACAATTTCAAAATTCTATCGAGAGCGACATCCGTCCCTCAATTAGTCATTGCAATACTGTTAAAGAGATTATGGACTATCTAGAGTTTTTGTATTATGGGAAAGAGAACATTACTCGTATTTATGAGGTTTGTAAAGGTTTTTATCATGTTGAACAGTAGGACCTCCCTTTAAAAAGTTTATTCATGGATTTTAAGCGAATGTATGAGGAAATCAAGATGTTAATGCCACCTATAACTGATCTTCAAGCATATGTGGATAATATAGAAAAATAGGTGATTATGAGCTTTCTTACTACTCTTAATCTAGCTTATGAGAAAGTTTGTTCTTATATTTTGTCCAGTTCTGAGCTTCCTTCGCTTCAAGATGTGGATTCTTGTGTGCTACTTACAGATAGTTTTTCTCAACTGGCTTCTAACCCTAATGCTAGTGCTTTAGTTGGCCGTGGTCCCACTGATAACATGAACTAGGGTTTCTCGAGACAAGGAAATGTAATCAAAATCCTGGCAGGATTGTATGCTTCTAGTGCAAGGAACTTGGTTATACGAAGTATTATTGTCATAAATTGCAAAATAAGATGCTATGCACTGGTTCTGCTTATATGGCCCAGTCCTTTGATACTTCTGATCTAGGGTCTACTTTGTCCACATCAAGTCCTCAAAGTGGATCATTGATTCTCGCGCTACTGATCATATAACAGGTAATCATCATTTGTTCTCCTCGTATGCGCCTTATACCAATCTGTCTAGTACGCACCTTAATGTTCCTGATTTTGCATTTAACCTTTTTTCTCCTAGCAAGCTTACTCGACAATTAAATTGTTTTATCTCACTCTTTCCTGATCATTGTTTATTTAGGATCTCACAATGAATCGAATTATTGGTAAGGGTAATGAAATTGGGGGCCACTACTTTCTTGATGATCTAGTGCTGTGTTTAGTTGCTTGCTCTAGTGGTTTGTCTCCTTTTGTAGTTCATTATTGGTTAGGTATGTGTCTTTGTCTTCTTTGAAGAGGATGTATCCTCGGTTTCATTAATTGTCATCTTTAGAATGTGAGTCGTGTCAGCTTGCTAAACATCACCAGATCCATCTGATACCTCACGTCAATAAACGAGTTGCATCCCCCTTTGATTTAGTTCATTGTGATATATGGGATCCATGTCATGTTGAGTCAAAGTCTGGTTTTAAGTATTTTGTTACTTTTCGATCCATTTTGTTGTACAACCTAGCTCTATTTAATGAAAGTTTGTTTTGAGTTATTCTCTCACTTTTGTAACTTTTATGCTAAAATTAAAACTTAGTTTGATGTATCTGTGAAAGCCTTAAGGAGTGACAATGCTAAAGAATATTTTTTTGCCCCATTTTAAAACTATATGCTACAACATGACATGATTCATCTGTCTTCTTGTGCAGATATACCAGCTCAAATAGTGTTCAGAACAAAACAACTGTCACTTATTAGAAGTAGCAAGGGCTTGAATGTTTCAAATGTATATTCCCAAACCTTTTAAGGCTGATGCTGTGTTGACTGTGTGTTTTCTTATTAATCATATGCCCTTTCTTGTTCTCAATGGTGACACTTTATGCACGACTTTATTTCCTTCCAACCCCTTGTTTCTTGTTAATCAAAAAATTTTTGGGTGTGTTTGTGTCGTTCAAGATGTTCGTCCCACTGTTATAAAACTTGATCCTAAGTCTCTCAAGTATGACTTTCTTGGGTATTCTAGGGTTCAGAAGGGTTATCCTGCATTTCTCTCGTACTCTTCATCGTTACCTTGTGTCTACAGACATCACCTTCTATGAGTCAACTCCATTCTTTTCTTCCTCCTCCCTACCTTAATCTTATGACAAAGCAGATGATCTTGATGATATCTTGGTGTATCAGGTTCACTTACCCCCAGTGCAAGCTTATATTTCGGCAACTATTAAACTACCTTTCTACAATGTTTATAAAAAATGTCCCAAGGAAAGTAATGTATTCGATCATATTCATGGCCCACTAGTTCCCTCTTCATCCGAAACAAGTTCTCTCGGCTCCTGTTATTGAACCTGCCTTTGAGCCAGAAAGAGTGCTTACACCTACCCTTGATTCTGACAGTGTCCCTGTGCCTGATCCTTTCTATGACTGTCCTATTGCCCTTCAAAAAGGTAAATTTACTTGTACCTATCCTATCTCTTCTTTTGTTTCCTATATCCACCTATTTTCTCCTTCTTGTTCCTTCATAGCATTTTTAGAATCTATCACCATCCCACTATACTCCACCAAGCCTTGGCTAATCATGGTTGGCGTGCTGTGATAGAGGAAGAAATGATGGCTCTTGATAAGGCAAGTACCTAAACTTTCATTGATTTACCTCCTGAAAAGAAGGCTATTAGGAGTAATTGGGTGTTCACACTTAAAACAAAAGCTAATGGCACCCTGGAATATTTGAAACCTCAACTAATTGCCAAGGGATATGCTCAGACCTATGGTATTGACGATTTTAAAACCTTGTTCCTTGTGACAAAACTATCCTTTATTCTCCTTTTCATTTTTATGGCGGCCAATTGCGGTTGGGGTCTCCATTGGTTGGATGTTAAAACTACTTTCTTGAATGGTGATCTTCTTGAAGAAGTTTATATGGAGCAACCACTTGGTTTTATTGCTTAGGAGGAGCATGAGAAGGTATGCCACCTTTAGAAGTCTTTGTATGCTTTAAAGCAGAGCTCTCGTGCTTGGTTTGATAGGTTTAGCTCTATGATTAAGAAATTTGGCATGAATCAAAGTAAGTTTGATCAATCTTTGTTTTATCAGCGGACGGATACAGACATGATTCTCTTAGTTGTATATGTAGATGACATTGTGATCACAGGGAGTAATATATCGAAAATCTTATCACTCAAGGTCTTTCTTAATTCACATTCTAAATGAAGGATTTGGATCCATTAAGTAATTTCTTGGAATCAGGGTTATGAGAAGCAAGAAAGGTATCCTCTTAACACAGAGGAAACATGTTAACTATGAAATTTGGAGCAGCACCAAGTAGTTTTCCCATAATTCCTAAACCTTTTTTGGATATTGATGACAGAGTATTATTGATGAGCTACCTGAGGGTGTGAGGAACAAGGCTGATCCTAAGAAGATCAAACCATTTGAGTATCTTGAGAGATACATTACACTAATTGGGAATTCAAACTATCTCATGGTGACTGGCCTTGATGCAACCTTTTCAGTTAATGTCCTTAGTCAATTCATGATAGCACCAACCGTTGGTCAGTGAGAAGCCTTAAAGCATGTCTTACCTTACTTGAAGGGTTCACTTAGTCATGATATACTTTATATGAATCATGGTCACACCGAGATTGAATGTTTTTGTGATGTAGATCATGGGGGCTCAAAGTCTACAAGGAGATCCACCATAGGATATTGTGTGTTTATGGTTGGAAATTTGGTGTCCTGGAAAAGCAAGAAGCAGAATGCAGTATCTTAGTCTAGAGTGGAAGTTGAGTATAGAGCCAAGGCTTAGTCAGTGCAGGAAATTGTGTGGATTCACCAGTTAATGAAGGAGGTTGATTTTGCCACATCATTGCTTGTAAAGCTATGGTGTGATAACAAATCTGTTTTACATCTAGCCTCCAATTCTGTATTTCATGAACATATAAAACATATTGAGATTAATTGTCAATTTATACGTGAAAATATCAAGGAGAACTTCATTTCTACAAGGCAAGTTACGTCTAGTAACCAAATGGGTGATTTGTTGACTAAAACCCTAAATGGGACTCGTGTTGATTATCTTTCTAAGAAGTTGGGCTTGATTAACATTTATGCTCCAACTTGAAGGAAAGTGTTAGAAAATATATATGTAATTATTATGTAATCAATTAGGATCGCTAGAAATCAAGGATTAGATTTAGAAATTATCATTAAAAGCCATAAATGCTAAGGCTCCTCCTTTATGTATATATAGACCCTTTTTGTACATGAAGAATTAAGAAATTCATATTATACTTTCTCCCTCTCTTTGTTTTGTATAGTTAACAAGAACATTCAATTGCACTTGTTCAGATCATAAGAACCAAATCCCACATGAGAACCCTTGCGCTTCCACTACTAGAAAAAAGGCCTATAAGGCCACCATATCTATACCTCTATAGGCGGAGATGGTTTAAAACATATGATCATTGGCTTTTTTGTAAATATTGATACAACTTCAGACCGGTCACACTTCCTCCCGGTTTAGATAATACTTTCTAAACTGGTTATAATTTAACCTGGTATCATTAAGTATTAAATATTATGAAAATTTAAAAGTTTGAATTCTTTTTAAATCGGACACTTAGACATCCGGTTCAAATATTGATAACTCTCCATATTTTGTACATTTAAAGGATATTTTAAAGATAATTGGAGAGTTATCTATGCAATTTTGAAAGATTTATATGATATTTTATTATAAGATCAAATCAAAATGGTGCATTATTTGTGGGATTTATTGTAAATAATATAGTTTTGAAAGTAAAACCAAAAAGAAAACTTAGTTTAGGATTTAATAAATAGTAGTTAAAAGTTTTATAAAACGGAACGGAAAAAAAGAGAATGAGCTTATTCCATTTTATTGTTAGTTTAGTTCTTTAATGTTAGTTTTTTTTACTTTTATCTGTTTCTCTTTCCTATATATTAGGTGATGCCATTTAGAGAAAAAAGGCAAATTTTTAAATTGAAGAAGTAGAGGAGACGTCACCATTTTAGGTTGGGAATTAGAATCATTTGGCTAAAAAACTGAAAGCAACAAGCTAAAGAGGACGCTACCGTTTTGAAGAGGAATTGATTTGGAATTGAAGACCCTAGCCAAAGTGAGAAGGAGGCGATGAAGCTTTAGGAGAGGATTAGCTGAACCGGAGAAGGAGCTTCACTATGGTTTTCTTTGGAATCCTCATCGATCTTCTCTGGAGAAAACTAGTGATCAGAGAGTAGGAAAGCTCAGAGGGTGACTCTGGCGTCACCATCGCTAGAGGGAATGGGGGGAGAGGTAGCTGGGGGCGACTACTGTGAAAGCTCATCTTCTACAGCCACAATCACTCACAGTGGGAGCTCTTTCTTCAGATGGTGAGCAAGAGTTAGATAGAGTCTTCAGCGCAGAACGAGAGGGAGAGAAAAAGAACAAGAGGGAGCCGAGCTTTGGTGTAATATCCCAATTTGTGATTAAGGGCTAATGACAATGGTATTGATTGTAATTTGTGTAATTAAATGTTTTTGGAGAAATGAGATGTGAATTTAGTATAAATGTGTGTGGTGTTTAAGATCAAGGGTTGACATGTTGACATGTGGCAATGTTATGGACCATAGGATGAGGCATAAGAGACAAAAACCACCTTTTTCTCTCTCTTCTCTCTCCTATGCATTTTTTTAGCATGGGCAAGGGGAAAAGTGGTACATCATCATCATCATCCTTTCTTCATCCCTTCCATATCTCATTTTGTCTTTCTTCCTTCACCATTTTCGCTAAACTCAAGCTTGGAAAGAGAAAGGGAAAGCTTTGATTTTGGGTGAGTAATGGTCCTCCTTTGCTCAAATCCTTTTCTCTAAAGTTGTGCATCTCATTGAGAGCTTCATTATGGTGATTTCAGAATTTGGAAAGGTGGTGGTTTGTGTGTTGGAGCGAAATCAAAAGTTGATAATCAAGAAACTAGTCTTGGAAAGAGGAAGAGGTAAGAATTTGGAACCTTTTGACATATTTATTGTGGTCATTGGTTTAGCTTTGAGGATTTTGGATTTTTGCCCTGATTTTGGCTTAATTTTGAAATGTGTGAATTGGTTAGTGTTTAGTGGGAAATTGGTGTCATAGTGTCTTTGAGCATTTGAAATTGATTTGGAATGTTGGTTTGGATTGGTTTGCAATATGGTGGTTTGATTGAGTTCTTGGTAAGACATGTGGTGGTCATTGTGTAACATGCCAATGGAGGTTGAATTGGGTTGTTTTGATGATTTCAATGGATTCCTTGTGCAAATTTATGTGGGAATGGTATTTGATATGAATTTGGGAACCATTGGAAGCATTGGTGCAAAATTGAAATGTTGTCCATTGAAAGTCTATTCTGGGCAATCAGGTTGTCTGGACGTTTTGAATAGGCAAATGGTGTCTAAAAATTTTGAAAATTTCCAGATTTAAATTTCACATTCCAAGATTCAAAATGGACATAAATTTTGTGTCATTTCGTTTTTTGAGCTAAGAGTAATGACTGTCCAAAGTTTGGGATTAAAACTGGAATCTGTTTTGGAGTAGTGGTGAATTTCGGGTAATTCTGTACTATTGTGGTGATTCCAGTAATGGCCAATATTTTTCCTAGGAAGAGGACTTAAATAGCTTTCATTTGGCTTTGGAATCACCTCATTTCGATTTTTCTAGAATTAGTTATGATTTTTCAAAGTTGTCTTGGCTGCAGCAGAAAAATCTGGGCTGCAGCGCAAAACCTTCTGTGCGCGTTTTGGCCGCAGCCAGAAATTCTTGGCTGCAGCCAAAAACCTTCTGTGCGCGTTTTGGCTGCAGCCAACCCCCCTATTTTCAGCATTGTGTGATTTTGCAAGTAATTTCCAACCTAATACTTAACAATCCTTTTAGGTTCTCTTTGAGCTTGTTATAACCATTTAAGGAACTCATATGGAACCTATTTTAAGTGTTTGGAAGTAAGAATTGGGGTTAGGAAATTAATCCTCCATTCTTGATTTTTTTTGTTTATAGGCTTTGACATTTGTCGTACCTGCGAGCCCACTGTGCCAAAGGTCGTCAGGAAAGAACAAGGTAGTGACTCCTTCTTTATACCTTATGTAATACATTGTATGTGTGCTAAATCATTGATTTGTGATGGATTCGTATGCTGCAAGATTTGTGAAATTGTGAATGCACCGCTATACCAATAGTCTCTGAGTCGCTAACAACGGTTCGGGTAAGGGCTGTGTGCCTTCCCCGGCGGTAAAAGGGGATGAGGTTAGGGTGTGATATTTGTGAATTTGTGGGCCGAAAGGCTATTTGTGGGCCGAAAGGCAATATGTGAGCCGTAAGGCTATTCGTATGCACTGCCATACCAACAGTCCCTGAGTCGCTAACAACGGTTCGGGTTAGGACGGTGTGCCTTCCTGACGGTAAAAGGGGATGAGGGTGGAGTGTGATTTGTGTTGTTGCTGATTATGTGGTGATTTGTTTACAAGCTATGTGATTACGTGTGGTATGAATGATTTGTTACTACTGAGATTCTTTAGAATCTCACTCTTTCCAAATGACTAACATTTCAGACAGGGCAAGTGGCTCCAAGGATAAGCGGCCAACTAGGAGCAGTTAGAGCTTGTAGGGACATTTATTTTGGTCTATTTAGTTATCTGTTTTGGTTGGGATTACTGTATGTATATAGTGAATTCTTTTGGATATGTAATCCCCATTTGGGAAACCTTAAACCCATTTTATATATATGAACCCCGGGGTTGCTGGGATTTTAGTTACGTACTCTGATATTTGTGAATATGATATATCTGCATAGGTAATTGTATTCAAAAGTGGATGTGAGAACAGATGAAATTGTGTTTCTGAACTGTTTTTGGACACCCTATCTTGAAGATAAGGGATTTTAAATGTTGTTTTGTCTTATTGGTCTCTATTTCACTTAAATTTTGTAATACGGATATAATTACTGTGAAGGGGGTTACATTTGGTGGGAAGCAGCCATCATCGCTCGAGTGATCAGAGAGTGAGAGAGATAGAGTTCGACGATGGTGGTGGCGCCGTCAATTCAGTCTGAACTAGAGTGAGTGAAAGCCAGAAGAGTAGAGAGACACTATCATGACTTCTTTTCCAATGAGTGATTGAACGCCGGTGTGACTTGGATCATCAATTCCTTTGATCTGTAGCAGGGGAAGCTTTTAGTATGTTTAATTTCACTGCTCTGTGTTATTCTCTTGCCCTTGATTTTCAATATGATTCTGAGCTTAGATTTCATTGATTTTGCTGAGATGACCCTGGTTAAAGTCATGTGTGGCTAATTGTTCTTGAACTTATAGTACCTATGAACTAATTTGAGGTTTTGAGCATGTATAAACAATTTAATTGTGCTTAATGTTATTTTTGTTGACTTAATTGTGTTCTGTTTTGTCTATTTAGTGCTTGATCGATCTAAATACGTAACATTTCAACTTCCAGCGCATATCATCATCTCTCATCATTATCATCTAAAGTTTCCGGCTATCAGTCCCTGATTATAAATACCAAGGTGCCTTTAGTTCTGAAGTTCAAATTCAAAAGTCCTTTTTTAATTCTCTCTTTCTTCTTTGAGCAACAACACTCCCAATAAGAAGAACAAAGAGGCGGCATTCCTCTTATCCTCCTTCGGCAGCAACCATTGATGATTCCTATTTGTAGCCCCCTCCTCCTCCGACCTTGGAGGAAATTACTGAGGCCATATTTTGCCTCCAGGGGTTAATTTTGGAAGTCATGGCGAAGCAAGACCACTTCTCCAAATGATTGGAGGATGGAATGATGATGATTATATGAAGGCCTGGGTACCAAGAACCCCCTATTTTATACATATTTTGGTATGTAATTTGATTTTGTGTCCCGATCATCATCATATATAATATTTTGCTGTAATTTTCATTGAATGCATGTACTGCCGCCTTTAGGTGAATATTATTAATTAAAAAGTTTTAATATATTTATATATTTTGATTTGTTACATTACCATTATTTACTATTCGTTGATGATCTTCATCTTCTCATGTTATATGAGGATTTAGATCGTTTAAGTTCTTGTTTATGAATTTTGTTTCTAAAATTTTATTTATTTGTTTATAAAAATTATATATCATACTGGTTGATTTAAAAGACGGTCTGGTTATGAATTAAAAATGTTTTTTTACATATTGAGAATGGTTGTCCTTAAAGTTAGTCTCGTTATGAATATTTAGACCATTTTTAATGATCTAGAAAAATTTGCCCCAAAACATATACTCACTTCCGCACTTAGTCTTTATCTCTAGCCTCTCTTAATCGAGAGCGTGCTCTTCCTCTCTCCCTATCTTATGGCCATCATTATATCTCTCTTTTTGCTGCTAAGATGGCTTGATATTCCTTTCTGTTGTGCTCTCTGATGTAAACCTGGAGGGCAATTCTGTCAATTTGGAAGAGATATATTTCTCAAGAAGCTATTACTTGAAGATAAATCCAACTTGAGTTTGTTTAAGTCATCATATTTTCTATTTATTTTATAATTGTCGTTTTTTAATAAGGCCATGAGCCAAGAGTCAGTAATTAGTGTTTTATGTGCCATTTAATTATTAATAACATATTAGGATTTATTTACTATTATTGGGTTATTATTAATTTAATTTAATAGCCCATAATATTATCCCTATAAATCATATTGTCTTCCATGATCTGATTCTAGATTCCTAGAATCATATTGTCATCCATGATCTGATTTACCCCTTTTTAAAATACTCCCTCTGGTCCTAATTATAAGACAAAGTTGACTTTTTTGGAGAAATTAAGGAAGCCAATTAAATCACTTTAGAATATTTTTATTTTTATTTTTTTCTTTAAACTAATTAATTTGACCAATAAACTGATATATAATCTAAGGATACTAAAAATTTAAATACTCTAAAGTAATTTAATTGGTTTCCTTAATTTCTCCAAAAAAGTCAACTTTGTCTTATAATTAGAACCGGAGGGAGTATCTTTTTTTATCCATTGAGCCTTATCCATAAATTAGATTTGTTTTAATAATCTAATATCCATTCATATCCTTAAATATATAATATTCCCAATTCCTTAATTAAATAATCCATTATTTGTTAAACCCATTCACCCAATTAGATTATTCAAATAATCTAATTGAAATATCCCTATAGTTTTAGTTATCCTTAATCATATCCATAATTATCTTTCATTATCCTTTCGGGCTGTTCAAATTAAATTATTATTTTTAGAAGAGTCATAGTGAGTTAACAGTTCTAGTTTGAGTTAGTTTATTGGGTTATAATATCCCTTCTATGTATGCTATTTTTAAGAAGTTCATTTTTGGAGTTATGAACAATAATTTCTTTTACAAGTATTCATGCTTGTTGGTTATGTATTCTTTGACAAAATACTGAATGTTGCAAAAGCTTGATTGACTCTTGTGCATTATACTTGGAGTTCTTGGCCCGTGTTTCCTTTGGGTGCTGAGTTTCGTATACTCAGTGCTTTTTGGAATTGGTGTTCACAGGGTTCCTTGTTTTAATATCACTATTTTTCATTTATCAGTTACTTGTCCACTTTTGCGTTTTCTTACCTATATGTAATTTCTGGATTTTCTAGGACAGGTTCCTATTAGGTCCACATTACTCTCCTTCTCTGTCATTGCTTGTTGCTCTCGTGTTTGGTAAAAATTGTTGCCCTCTTCTGTTAGTGTTTTTTCCGTTGTCTTTATCATCCTGATGCTCACTCTTTTTATTTATTTGTTGAAACACTGATGCTTACTCTTTTTCCTTCTTTGTCGAAATCCTTATTGAAACTTTAGTTTTTTTTTTCTTGCATCCACATAAATGAAAGTTTTCTACTTGATCGATATTGTCTCTGGTGGTTGTAAAAAATATTTGCAATTTTGTCTTTCCATGGGGCTTTCCCTCTTTGTCGTCTCCATTTTGCTATTGTGTTCAGTAAAAATCATTGTCCTCTTCTGTTAGTGTTCTCTTTCATTGTCTTTGCTTGCATGGACGTGCTAGTGTTCTTCTTTAGTGTCTTCTGGCAGTTGTGAAAAATATGTGCAATTTTGCAATGCAGATCGAACCTTGTGATATATGTAGTGGGGTTGATTGGGGCATATGCCCTAATAACTTTGTTGTGATTAATTCTGGCCTACAAAAACCACCATATAGATCACAAGGTTTATTTGCAATGGAAATCTACACAAGACATGCATACATAGCATAGAGGTTGGTGAGCACCAAACAGACCATATATTCATGCAATGAGAAGTGTCCAATATGTGTTATATTTGGTGGTATTGGTAAGCCATGATTATTTAATTTGCTACTTATTTCAAATTCAATGCACCTCATGAATATATGTATGTAATACATTGAATTTGAAGCAAGTAATGCTAATTCAGGCCAACCAACACCTTCACATATATCACAAGGTTCAACCATCAATAGAAATGAACACAAGACATGCATACAAAGCACACAGGCTAGATGGGTTCCAAACATACCATATATTCATGAGTAAGTCAAAAACTTTATTTCCATTACAATGGATTTGTATTTAATTTTCTTATTACAAATTTATTCTTTTTCATTACAAAAGAAGTATGAAGAGTGCCAAAAAGACATGTGAAGAGCTTGAATGGTTTTTTGTAGCTATCACATATGTTTTAGTATATATGTGAAGAGCATTAAAAAATCTTATCTAATATGTAACTCCATGTAATTCAAAATAGGGGATGAATACAGAATTGGATGTTGCAGATATAGGCAAGCCATTTCTAGAGGACTTGGAAAATGAAAAAAAGGCTTTCTCCCATAGGTATAAATATGATATTCATTTTGTGCTTGTTGGCTTCTTGTAAGTTCACTTGAGTTTGAAAGTTTATGATACATGAAAGTTTAGATTTTTTCTGCTTAATCAATATTCTCTGTGGTTATTGTAGTTATTGTATGCAATTTTTTCCCATGGAATTCGTCATGGTTTGGATTGCGAAACTTGTGATTATGACAATGATGCAGTTTCATTGTGTCATTCTCATAACATCAAGTTTTACAAATCCAATCATCACAAATTCCATGGACAAAAGTTTGCATACATGTACATTAATTGAATCTTGTTTGCCATGCCTTTGTTCTTTTCGAGTTTTTTGTTTGGATGCCCCCTCATTGAAAGGGCTTAGATCATTATTGAGTGTTGGGTTCAAGTGTTGATTGTAATTTTAACCCCGACGTGTGGGAGTTGTTGATGCTTGGTTTGTATTGTGAGCCATCGTTTTGGTCGAATGCAGTAGCCCTTGGATTGAGTGCTAAGTTTACTATGCTTGGGCATTTTAGCTCTTTGAGACTTTAAGTAGAATATGGCTCTATCCTACCTCAGTTTTAGACAAAGATGAAATATCTTATTTAATGAAGCTGAGTTTAATATGATTGATATACAAACTTGAGAATTTTATTTTGTATGGTTGAATATGGTAATATAATGAGGTCTTAGTTGAGAGGAAAATCAAAGTGAAGGCCAATAATAACAAGCTACTCGACTTGGTAGAGTTACTAGTGATGGGTTAATGGTTAAGACGTCTAATTAGATGATGTTTTTCATCCTTCAATTTAGAGTTATTAATCCTCACCTTGTCATTAGTATTTCCACCTAGCTAGTTACTTCCTTATTATTGGCCTTCCGTTTGTTTTCTATCTCATCCAAAACCTGATTACGGTATGAAATTCACTCATATAAAATCCAATTCTCATATTTGTATATTAACTCTATTATACTCAGGTTCATTAAATAAGAATCTTTTCCTTTATCATCACCTAAGATTGTGGTAGGGCAGAGCTATCTTTCATATTTGAGGTCCAGAAGAATCAAAATGCACAAGGATGATAACCTAGCACCCAATCCATGGGCAGTTGCATTCAACTGTAGGGAAGCTAATGATATGAATTATGCATCAACAGCATGCAGATGTCGAGCCTAAAATCGCATTCACTAAATCCAACATTCAAAAATCATCTAACTCCTTTGGAGGTGGGGAAAACGCAAGCAAAAAAATGTAAAGCTTGAAAAAACAAATGCCATAATTAAGATTCGATAATTATCTAATAATATAGGGCTTAGATTCATGGTTATTAGTTATAATTATTTTTTATATCGATTGCATTTTTATTTCCAGGGCTGTCTGTAGAATTTATATTGCATAATATAGCTTTTAGATATAATAATATCCAACAGGCCAACAAGGTTTCTCTGAAACAAAATAAAAAGTACATTTTTTTAAAAACAAAATTGGCCACTTTTTATTCCGGCTATGAAATTACTTGGTATAAAGAGTGGCCATTTTTTTTATTATAAATCGAATCTTTTTAAGACCGGTCATTTAAATACCAGTATGAAAAAGTAACTTTTAAGACCGGTTGTATGTCTAGTCTTATTAAGGACATACGTTCTAAATCGGTCGATACAAGACTGGACCTAAATTCATTCTAAAATGTCAATTTCAATCGATTTAAAAAACCTTTTTTCTAGTAGTGTTCTACTCGCTGAGAGTTGGGATAGCCAATCTTTTTAATAACTTGATTGGCTTTAATCCCTGAGATTTCGCAGTTGATTAAAGACCCACTTGTCTAATGAACGGTAACACTTCAAATTCCAAGATTCACTGTCGTTAAAAAAAAAATCAAGATTCTCTAATTTTTTATACGGTTGTTACGGAATGTTTTCGCATTAACGAGAGTGCTTGGACCTTACCACCAAATAACTTTTCAAAAAGGCTAATATATATTGACCCACTCAACCATGTGGAATGCTTCTTTGCTCAAAGTTGCTCTGTTCTAAACAATAATTGAATGTCTTTTACGAATGACATTACTTTCATTGTTGAACACCTTATCCTTAAGGAAGTGTTACTCTCAGTTGATTAAAGGATGAAAGTTTTATGGGCAGTGGCAGTCTATTTTGAGCCTTAAAGTGATGATGAATGAAAGAAGCGTGATTGGTTCCTTTAGTTGTTAATAATACTTTTAGGATTGTTTTCTACTTTGCCTAGGAGTACTGCAAATGTTCAAGTGTGAAAAAATTTGATGAGTTCTTAATCTACCATATATTTTTGTACTTTTTTAGAGAATTTTATTATGATTTATAGGGCTCAATTACAGCAGCCGCTAATAAATTGATTCAAAAGAAGCTATATAAAATTTAAAGGTCACATGGTTAAATTTGCTAGTAAAGGTGAAGAATGCGCAGCCAACCCTGTTGCAGAATTTGAGTTTTCGTAAACCATATGGGTCATTCGAACATTCTTAGGCCATGTTTTCATAAGTGAAAATGAAGACAGAAATTGTAGTCGATCACGAGCAATTTGGAAGAATGTTCGGGGAAGTACATATTGACAACTTTCGGCACTTTTCAGTAAGCCCAAATAAATCATTGTTTTAGAAAACAAAAAATAATATTTCCAGGGAGGAAAATATTTTCACAAAAAGTGTTAGTATCACATATTTACTCCATATTTCCACTACGTTGGCCAGTCGTAATGCGCACGAGCCCATCTCTCCTCTAGGTCTCTTTACAAGCCCAAGATAATGTGACAATATATATAGGCTTATATTCTCTTATTCTTAAGTAATGTGAGACTAGTTTCTTTAACACACCCACATACATGCATATAATTACAACAGAAATGTGATTAAAAAAGAACTAAGAGGTACCACATTTGTTAAGAATGGCTTTCCAAGCAAGACAAAAAAATTGATGGCATTGTATCTCTATGTGAGATACTGAAATAAGGCAATATAGAACAAGCTGATGATCTTCAATCCTCTCAGTATATTAATATGAGTGGGAGTTTTAAAACCGAGGTGCTTTGCTCTTAATTATTTAATAACTAAATTCAAGTAAACGCCAAATCTGATATAGGGTATATATGATGAATTGAGGGAGTCAATTTGTAAACTCCTATCCTCCCTGAGAAAATATTCTCTCACTTCTCTTCCACCCATTCCATAACCTTGCTACTTGATCAAAGCCGTAAGTGGCGATGTAACCTAATTTTTTATGAATAATCAAAATCATATTAGCAAAATAACCGAGTCATACATTAGTTACAAAACAGAAAAGAAACAATGACAATTGTTAAGAGAAGAACAAAGGTCAGCCGATTGAGGGGGGGCTACTTTTCTGTATTATCGGGTGATAAAGAAGAGCGCACTAGACCAACGTAACGTCAAGAAAACGAACCCAACTCAAGCAAAATATTTTAAATTACAGCAGATTATAATCAAACAAATTGGAAACCAATTCATATTCAACATGAAACTATTACCATCCAATTTACATATTCTGAAAATATTTGAGAATAATTAATAGGATGTATCTTAATCAACCAATAGTAGTGAATCCAACATTGTTTACGGGTTCAACATTGACAACCATGCCAGAAGAGGATTTTTATTAAAAAACCAAGAAAATGGCTTTTATATAAGTAAAAATATTCTTATTTTAGGAATTTTCTTGAAATAAAGTCCCTTGCATGCATGTCACTAGGGACTCTAATTATAATTATTTATACAGTTGTTAGGGAGTGCATTCGCGTTAATGAAAGTGCTTGGACCTAGCCACAAATAACTTTTGGAAAAGGCCAATGTACATTGACTCAATCAACTATGTGGAGTGCTACTTTGCTCAAAGTTACTTTCTTCTGATAATTAAGTTGAATGTCTTTAACTGTGTGAATGACTTTACTTTCATTTTGAATATATTATCCTTGGATTTGTATATATTTTCCTTTATTTTAAGGAAGTGATATTCACAGTTGATTAAAGGGCAACGATCATTTTAAATAATATTCAATAATTTTGTAGTGATATGTCAAATGGTCAATGCATGTACTCTTTCCCTTCAAAAAAAGTTAAGTTTTCTTCTATAAAAATAGCCTTGACTGACTTAAAGGACCACTCCATTTTCTACACGTCACTTATAGTTTGGACAATAACACTTCAAATTGGGATCCCAACTTCGCACCCAAAGCTTTTGAAGAAAATGAGAATACATGATCTTGTAGGAAAATGGAAATGAATATGAACTGATTATAAATTCCACTTCCTAGCCTTTCAGCAGACCCAATCCACACACACACACACACACACACACACACATCCAATCCAACATGAGGTATAGTATATCTTTAACATGCATGCGCTAGATTATTAAATGCTTATAAATGTAATACCCCGAATTTTGAGACTCGAGGCTAGAGAATAAGCCTAAGATTAGTGGATTGCTAAGCCCCGGTTTAGCAAGATCCCAAGTTGTGATTAGGAGTTAATGACTACAAAAGTGGACGTGGTTAGTGATTAATGAACCTTTTTAGAGAATATAAAGTGGATTGTAGTCACTTGTGTTATGAGCAACGCCAAAACCCTGTATTTGAGTTCAATTGTGGATTAATATCCAAATTGACTTAGAATAGAGGGAATAATTGAATGGGGTATTGTGATGGAAATGGTGTCATGTTGTGGTATTTAATCATTGGAATTGATTTAAATTGGATTGGACACATTGGTTGCAAAACTAGAAATGTTGTCCAGTGTGAATTCTGTCTAGGCAGTCTTCTCGTATGGACGTTTTTAATAGGCAAATGATGTCAGAAAATTATGAAACTTTCCAGTCTTAAAGTTCACATCCCAAGCTTCAAAATGGACATATAACTTGTGCCATTTCGTTTTGGGAACTGGGAGTTATAGCTGTCCAAAGTTTGAGGTCGAAAATGGACTCTGTTTTGGGGCAGTGATGAAATTTGTGTAATTCTGGAATCGTGTGGTGATTTCTAGTAATGGATCGTATTTTTCCAATGAAGAGGACTTAAATACCTTTCATTTGGCTTTGGGATCACCTCATTTCGATTTTTCTAGAATTAGTTATGATTTTTCAAAGTTGGGCAGAAAATCTGCCAGAAAATCCGAAAATGGGAATTATGACATCATCTCATTAAAAGATGATGTCAGCATGGATTATTAATCACATTGATCATCTTCTTCAGCCATTCACGCCATTTTCAGCTGAAGATAGTGAGAGAAAGTTGAGAGCTCTTAGAGAGAGAAAGAGAAGAAAAATCACAAGGTAAGCCGATTTCTCCGACGATTTCGCTCCTAACGCGTATAACTCCGACTCTAAGCCACTCCTCTTTATTCTTTAAGGTTGTGAAGCTCAAAACTTGGTGTTTTAAAGAGGCTAGGGTTCAGCCAAATTTGGGAAAAGCTAGTGGGAGCTTGAGGTAACTTCCAAACTTTCGTATATTGCTTATTCTGGCTGCTGTGGGCAATTTAATCGGTGAAATTTCGCCGGATTGCCATTGGTTTTAAAGTTTGGAAATGATGTGGCCTAGGGGTTATGCTGCCCAAATTGGGTCTTAATGTTAGTTGTAACCTAATGTAATGGTTAATAAAGTAGTTAGGAGTAGAAAGGAACGCGTTTACGGAGCCGAAACCGAAAAACCCCAATTTTTCCCAGAATACTTGAGAATTTCGGCCAGCTCTAGAAATGGGTCTTAGAGTTGGATTTTCAATGATTTGATGGTTCCATTGTGTTCAGGAGCGAAAATTAGGTGGGGTTACAGTTGGGCACTTTTTCGGAAAGGGTCGAGAAAGCATGATTACGGAAACGCCCCTAAAACCCTAAAAGTAGGGCTGCCAAGGGCAATTTCGTAATTTGACATTAAATTTGATAATTCCGAGTCCGGAAATGGATTCCTTGGGCGAAAATATGTCAGAATAGCCCATGTCAAAATTTCGGGAAAAGTACAGCCGGACCGGGTACGGCGGGGCCGGGCCGGGGTCCCGGGGGTATTTTGGTAAATTTTCAAGATAGAATCATATAACCCCCAGAAACACTATGGAAGTGTCTAAATAGTATATTTGACATTGTAGGATCGAATGTGAAGCCCCGAGTTGCTGGCACGCAAATCGAGGAGAAAAGACTGGAGGTAGGGAACTTACCTCTCCTGCATGTATTGATAATTGTATTTGTGTATTGATGCATGTTATTGCTTTGCGTGATTATGTGAGACATATGAGAATGATTGTAGCTCTGTTCTATTTATACTATGGCCATGAGTATGTTGTGTGAACATTGAGCATGCGGATATATCATTATGTGAGCATGTGTTATTGTGATGCAAGCATGTCATGCATTAAATACTTATCTTGCATGCATATTGGTATTTGTTTTCCTACTGAGATTCCCCAGAATCTCACCCTCCCCTATCAACATTTTAGACAGGGAAGGAAAATTGAGGATGAAGCAAGCATCCAAGGACGAAGAGGACTCGTTTCGGGTGAAAGCTTAGTGGTTGGTTATCATTGCGTAATTGGGATTATGTATGTGTATGTTTGGACCAGTATTTGGAGTATGTATTCGAAAGAGATTTGTGTAATCCCTACTGAATGAGTTGTATGGGCTATTATGCCCTATGAGTATTGAGCGAAGATATGATCCCGGAATTGTCGGGAATTTATGTTGTGCACTCTGATATTTATATGAATGTGATTTATCTTCGCGTAGTAATTGTATTCGAAATGTGAATATGAGACCAAGTTTATAAATGATTTCGAAAGGTATTTTTTTGAAAACCCCATTATGTGATGGGTTAGTAAATGTTGTTTGTTTATTATTGGTCTCTATTTCATTTTAATCGTGTATTTCGGATATAATTACTGAGGGGGTTACATTTTGGTATCAGAGCTGCAGTTCCTGGCAAAGATGGGAATTTGCTAGGATAGTGGCAGTAGTTGCTGCCTTAAGTCATAGAGAATGACTTTGTTTGTTGTGGTATACACATTAAGGTCCCTGCTGGTTGTGGCTATATGTGATTTATGGACTGTGTATACATTATTTGTGTTGTGGATATGGTGAGTCAGTATGATTCACCCGAGAATTAGATGTGTAGATTCAGAGGTGGAGGTAATCAGACCCATCGTCTGATTAAAGCACTAAGGAAAATGATTTCCTAGATGTGTGATATTGAGGTTTTAGGTTTCAGTATAAACCTAATGGTGGGGTGAGAAACCCTAGGTGGTATGATGTTACATGTAGTGACGTCATACAGAGCTTGTGGGTGTAAAGGCCTTAAGACCTAGGGGACCGGTGTGCCTTAGGCGGGCAAAGATATTTGAATTTGGGTAGGAGTTATAAAGATGCTCCGTAGAAATGATGAATTTGAGTTGGAGTTGATGATGCTCCGTGGATTGGAGGGAAGTCATTTCCCAATTCAACTGAGGTTGAAGGTTTGAAAGAGGAATTGTGATCCAAGGATCAGACTCAATAGTCAAGCTGGTCCTTAGGAGGTTGATATGACCTATATGGTCTGTGGTACCAGGATGTGGTACTAGATTGGAATTGAAATGTGTATCAGGTATCCTGAGGTTGCTAGTGTTAATCTAGCACAGGGAAAAGTGATTCCGCAGAGAATTTGAATTTGAAAAAGTTACCTATGGAGGATTCGGATCGGAGAGTGCTACCTACGGGGAGTTTTGATGGAAGAGGGCTACCTACGGTGAGATTTGATCGGAGAGGGCTACCTACGGTGAGATCTGATTGGAAAGGGCTACCTACGGAGGATGCTGACCGAAGGGGCTGACCAGTCAGGTGACTGAGTGAAGCATCTGGTACAGTACCGTAGTGTGGAGCCACCATGACGATGAACCCTAGAGTGGAGCCACCGTGACGATGAACCCTAATGTGCAGCCGCCTTGATAACGAACCGTCGAGAGCAATCGCCGTGACGTTGAATCGTAGAGTAGAGCTCTGGGAACGTTGGGAGTATGGGATCTCAACGATGTGTTGGTTATGGCTCTGAATGATTCGAGTTGAATTGAGCCAAGGTCTGGCACAGATTATGTGTGTGGACAGGCGTAGTAGGAGATTCCTATGGGACTCCTATTGAGTCACCCTGACATTGTGAAGGCACAGATGAGGATAAAGACCTCAGAGTGTGCAGCGGAAGCGTGGTGAATGTGATGTTTGAGAATTGTGTTGAGCAGAAGCTCGAATTTGCAGAAAGTACAATGCGTTAGTGATGGCTTCGGGAGGTAAAACTTCGGGGTCAAGTTGTATTGTGAAAAGGGGTCTTGAAGGATTCCAGTACGTGAAAAGAGTTTGAGATATTGAAGGTGAAGTTGTTAATATGCCTGGTTCCAGCTTGTTACAATTGTGCATTGTGAGTCCTGGGTCGACGTAGTGTACCCAGCCTCTCCGCACCCGATTGGTGGGAGAGGGCACTAACCGTTGTGGCCCGGTGGGGTGAGACGGCGGTGGGGTGTGACGGCTATTTGTGAGTCTCTTACCTGCGGCCGCATGGGGTGATTCCTATGGCGGAGGACCGTGCCTTCGGGGCGGTAATTTACGGGGGACAGGCTATTTGTGAAGGCCGACGGGCCGTTTGTGAAAGCCGGTTAGCTGTATGAGCTATAAGGCTATGGGTATCCACTGCCACGCCAATAGTCCCTGAGTAGCTAGCAACGGTTCGGGTAAAGACTGTGTGTCTTCTCGGCGGAGAAAGGGGATGAGGGTGGAGTGTGATGTTGAAGCCGAAAGGCTATTTGTGAGCACCGCTACGCCAATAGTCCCTGAGTAGCTAACAACGGTTCAGGTTAGACTGTGTGTCTTCCCGGCGGAGAAAGGGGATGAGGGTAGGGTGTGATTATGGATCTGCTATTGTGAGCCTGAATGGCTATATGTGTGCACTGCCACGTCAATAGTCCCTGAGTAGCTAACAACGGTTCGGGTAAAGACTGTGTGTCTTCCCGGCGGAGAAAGGGGATGAGAGTGGAGTGTGATTGTGAATCTGTGACAATTGTGGACAAGCTGGGAATGGGTATGGTTGTCTAGTAGAGCAGAGCTAATTCAGCTGATGGCTAATTCGACTACATGATCGGGGGTTCTCGTTTGTGAGGGCAATTACCCCGGCATGGCCAGCCTGGCTAGCCACCACGTTGGTTGCACTGGTGTTGACCCAAGGCCGAAAGGCGGTGCGTAAAATTAGAATCTGCAATGTACGTTTGATAAGGAAGTGGATTTTCTTGTGAGTCCTGGGTGAAAGGTGAGTAACCCAGCCACCGTCGCGGGGCATCCCCAGTGGGGGGTAAAACCGGGGTGGGCACCACCGGCACGGGGCATCCCTAGAGGGGGTAAAACCGGGGTGGGTGTGACAATAAAAGTCGCCTGGATAGAAGAGACTGAGACTCTAGGTGGGCCATTACGATCGGGTACTTTGGATAGAAGTAATTGAGATTCTGGAGTGACCAGATGATGTGATATTGTTGTGAATACCCAAAAGTCCCGGTTACCACTAGTGGAGTTACTGGTGGGTGTACGGGTGAGGGTAAAGCTATGAAAGTGGATATAGTGAAAGTTGAAATGTTTGCGTATATAGCTGAGGCTTTCGTTTGATGTATTGAGGTTGTGGTGTTTTGGGTTTACTCCCAGAAGGGGTAACTAGATTGAGTTGATCAGAGTGGTGGCCTATGCCGCCCAACTGCCAAGATCTTATGATATGGCTCGTAAGTTAGAGCCTCCGGACATCGAGATGCACTAGCCACTCATGAATTGGGGGCTTGTGACGATTGTGGTTATGTGATGATGGTTTTGTGGCAATCGTACGTGGAGGCGATTGTATTTGTTTGACACCATGTGGTGATTATGTTTGTGCGGCAATCGTGAAATGGGCCGATTGCAATTTGTGGCAACTGAGTTGCATTCATTGTTTGAGATTCTTGCGAGAATCGGATTTGTGGATTATCAGTTGTGTGTGGGTGATCTAGAGGAGACCAAGCAATATGAAATGAATTGTGAAACGGAAGATGTCGTGAAGAAGCATCCGTAGTTTTTGGATTAAGTGGTATGACAAATTTCGAGGACGAAATTTGTTGAACGAGGGGAGAAATGTAATACCCCGAATTTTGAGACTCGAGGCTAGAGAATAAGCCTAAGATTAGTGGATTGCTAAGCCCCGGTTTAGCAAGATCCCAAGTTGTGATTAGGAGTTAATGACTACAAAAGTGGACGTGGTTAGTGATTAATGAACCTTTTTAGAGAATATAAAGTGGATTGTAGTCACTTGTGTTATGAGCAACGCCAAAACCCTGTATTTGAGTTCAATTGTGGATTAATATCCAAATTGACTTAGAATAGAGGGAATAATTGAATGGGGTATTGTGATGGAAATGGTGTCATGTTGTGGTATTTAATCATTGGAATTGATTTAAATTGGATTGGACACATTGGTTGCAAAACTAGAAATGTTGTCCAGTGTGAATTCTGTCTAGGCAGTCTTCTCGTATGGACGTTTTTAATAGGCAAATGATGTCAGAAAATTATGAAACTTTCCAGTCTTAAAGTTCACATCCCAAGCTTCAAAATGGACATATAACTTGTGCCATTTCGTTTTGGGAACTGGGAGTTATAGCTGTCCAAAGTTTGAGGTCGAAAATGGACTCTGTTTTGGGGCAGTGATGAAATTTGTGTAATTCTGGAATCGTGTGGTGATTTCTAGTAATGGATCATATTTTTCCAATGAAGAGGACTTAAATACCTTTCATTTGGCTTTGGGATCACCTCATTTCGATTTTTCTAGAATTAGTTATGATTTTTCAAAGTTGGGCAGAAAATCTGCCAGAAAATCCGAAAATGGGAATTATGACATCATCTCATTAAAAGATGATGTCAGCATGGATTATTAATCACATTGATCATCTTCTTCAGCCATTCACGCCATTTTCAGCTGAAGATAGTGAGAGAAAGTTGAGAGCTCTTAGAGAGAGAAAGAGAAGAAAAATCACAAGGTAAGCCGATTTCTCCGACGATTTCGCTCCTAACGCGTATAACTCCGACTCTAAGCCACTCCTCTTTATTCTTTAAGGTTGTGAAGCTCAAAACTTGGTGTTTTAAAGAGGCTAGGGTTCAGCCAAATTTGGGAAAAGCTAGTGGGAGCTTGAGGTAACTTCCAAACTTTCGTATATTGCTTATTCTGGCTGCTGTGGGCAATTTAATCGGTGAAATTTCGCCGGATTGCCATTGGTTTTAAAGTTTGGAAATGATGTGGCCTAGGGGTTATGCTGCCCAAATTGGGTCTTAATGTTAGTTGTAACCTAATGTAATGGTTAATAAAGTAGTTAGGAGTAGAAAGGAACGCGTTTACGGAGCCGAAACCGAAAAACCCCAATTTTTCCCAGAATACTTGAGAATTTCGGCCAGCTCTAGAAATGGGTCTTAGAGTTGGATTTTCAATGATTTGATGGTTCCATTGTGTTCAGGAGCGAAAATTAGGTGGGGTTACAGTTGGGCACTTTTTCGGAAAAGGTCGAGAAAGCATGATTACGGAAACGCCCCTAAAACCCTAAAAGTAGGGCTGCCAAGGGCAATTTCGTAATTTGACATTAAATTTGATAATTCCGAGTCCGGAAATGGATTCCTTGGGCGAAAATATGTCAGAATAGCCCATGTCAAAATTTCGGGAAAAGTACAGCCGGACCGGGTACGGCGGGGCCGGGCCGGGGTCCCGGGGGTATTTTGGTAAATTTTCAAGATAGAATCATATAACCCCCAGAAACACTATGGAAGTGTCTAAATAGTATATTTGACATTGTAGGATCGAATGTGAAGCCCCGAGTTGCTGGCACGCAAATCGAGGAGAAAAGACTGGAGGTAGGGAACTTACCTCTCCTGCATGTATTGATAATTGTATTTGTGTATTGATGCATGTTATTGCTTTGCGTGATTATGTGAGACATATGAGAATGATTGTAGCTCTGTTCTATTTATACTATGGCCATGAGTATGTTGTGTGAACATTGAGCATGCGGATATATCATTATGTGAGCATGTGTTATTGTGATGCAAGCATGTCATGCATTAAATACTTATCTTGCATGCATATTGGTATTTGTTTTCCTACTGAGATTCCCCAGAATCTCACCCTCCCCTATCAACATTTTAGACAGGGAAGGAAAATTGAGGATGAAGCAAGCATCCAAGGACGAAGAGGACTCGTTTCGGGTGAAAGCTTAGTGGTTGGTTATCATTGCGTAATTGGGATTATGTATGTGTATGTTTGGACCAGTATTTGGAGTATGTATTCGAAAGAGATTTGTGTAATCCCTACTGAATGAGTTGTATGGGCTATTATGCCCTATGAGTATTGAGCGAAGATATGATCCCGGAATTGTCGGGAATTTATGTTGTGCACTCTGATATTTATATGAATGTGATTTATCTTCGCGTAGTAATTGTATTCGAAATGTGAATATGAGACCAAGTTTATAAATGATTTCGAAAGGTATTTTTTTGAAAACCCCATTATGTGATGGGTTAGTAAATGTTGTTTGTTTATTATTGGTCTCTATTTCATTTTAATCGTGTATTTCGGATATAATTACTGAGGGGGTTACAATAAACCTCTACGCACTTAAATAGTCAGCTGATTTCCCAATAACTGATTTTTTTCAAAAATATTTTTATTTACTTTGGAGAAAAATTAAACATGACCAAAATCATATATATAGCGGAAATAATTAAATTGAAAAGAAAGTAATATATTTGTAGTGGAAAAGGAATTGCACACACACATATATAAGGAGAAAGATTTTTCCCCTTACCGTAACAATAGTTTGCAGCCTGAGCTATTACTTGAAGGAGAACTTCTCCTAGCTAGATCTTGCTTGCATGAAATTATATATGTCTTGACTCGTCAACTGGTCAATTGAAATATCATTGAACAGTGGGAGTGTAAAAAGTGGCCTAGAAAGTGAAAGTTTCTGAGTCACTTGCTTCATTGATGGCCTACAATCTGGTTCAGAGCAAACGCATGCTAATGCAATGGTCATCACAAGAATTACATCCCAAATATCCTTCCGAGTTTGAGGCTGAGGGAGTCTTGCGTCTAAGATATCTCTTAGCTTTATCTTTTGGTCTCCAGAATAATCCTTCGTTAAGCATGAAATTAACTCTCCCGAGTGCTTTCCCATCATAGTTTCTAATGCAACTACTCCAAAGCTATACACATCGCACTTTTCTGTCACTGCTAATGTATATGCTAATTCTGCAAGTATATACCCAAAAGAGTTCAGGGGAAAACAAAGAAAGAAGCAAGTATTTTATATATGACTTTCTTATAAATAAACAAGGCGTTGATATGGAGCCAATAAAAGGTTGGTTCAGATAAGGAGTTTGCTCATAATTCATAAAGTCGTGAATTCAAATCCCACTGTCGATTGATATGAAGATCTTGTTGGTGGGTGATTTGTAAATACTTCTATAAGTGCTCTTTGAGCTTGATGCTCTAGGCCTGATGAGCTACCGGAACCCAACATAACTCACCTAAACTTTTAGTTTACCAAAAGAAAAAGTAATGGAGGAAATGATGGAGAAATTATGTACCTGGAGCAACGTAGCCATAAGTGCCTACCAAAAGACTTTGATTTGATGAATATGGATCGAGGAGCCTAGCTGTGCCAAAGTCTGAGACAAATGGTTCCATATCTGAGTTCAACAAGATATTACTACTTGTTATGTCTCTATGAACAATTAATGGGACACAATCATGATGCATATATTTCACAGCATGAGCTATCCCATTAATAATATTGAATCTCTTACTCCATGTTAACTCTTGAGCCTTCTCATCATTTCTTAATACGTGTAAGAGGCTACCACTTTCCATAAATGCATAAACCAGAAACATGTACTGTATATTTAAGCAATATCCATGGAGCTTAACGATGTTTCGATGACGAATCTCCGTCAAAATCTCGATCTCATTATAGAAACTTTTATGAAGTGTCGACGACGGATTTTCAGACAGCATGTGGCGAAGTTTCTTCACTGCAACAATTTTGCCACCAGGAAGTTTTGCCTTGTAAACCTCACCACAAGCACCTCCTCCTATGTAGTATTTGATATCAAAATCGTTAGTTGCTTTAATGATATCTTCAAATGCAATATGACCATCAAAATTCCATATTGTTGAAGAGAAATCTCCATGCTTTATTTTCCCCTGCGTTTTTCTTCGTTTGATTTTCCTAATCAAAACTTGCCTCAATATATTGCTATATCGAATAATAGCTGCAAATATAATAAGCACGCTTGTAATTACGAATCCACCTACGAAGGAAATAAGGGCCAGTACAGGCACCTTTTTATCTAAGGAAGATGAATGATCAGCTGCAATAACAACGGGAAAGAGGCAAGCACAGAACAGAACCACAAAAAATTTGAAATTGAAAGAAGAGATTATTGGCAAGAGTACTAAGTTTAACATTTGATAGCTCGGGTTCAAAGAACAAATATGAGTATTGATAATGCTCTTGCGGGTGGTTGCTCATTATTTAATTCGCATTTGGAGGTCAACATTGGGTAGTTGGTAAATGGGACTGATTACTAAATGGAATTGACGACCATTAATGTGCGGAGTTGACTGACTTTTTTCTCGGGGTTACAAAAGGAACGTCTCCGTGTACTTTTTCTCTGTGTATTTCCCCTCCATTTAATTTACTATTTGTACCGTTTGATTAATTTTGAATGGTTGGGATTTAATATATTATAATAATATTATTATAATATTAAATAACAAGAATACATAATTTAATATGAATATATCAATATTATATAATTTTATTAAAATATTTTATAATTTTCTTTTTTTAATTTTTATCATCTATCATCTGCATTTTTAGATTGTGTTTGTGTAGGTTAAATTTATCTATATTTATTTTTTATTTGATACTCTCTCCCATCCTTTTTATAAGACTTTGAAATTTCAATTACCTTAGTACTTTTTATAAAGTCTAGTTGTCTAAACATTTAATATATTTTACCATTTTGTCCCTAATTTATTTTAAATATTCTCTCTCCTAATCTTTTTCCTATACTACACTTTTTTTATACTTTCTCTCATTATTATTTTATTTCTCTATCTTAATTGTCCTTTTATAAATAAGGACATACTTGAAAAAATAATAGTTTATTTCCCACATATTTATCTTTTTTTACCAATTTTAATTATTTTCTTAAATAATGTAATTCGGTTATTGTGATATGATAAAAAGGATCAGAGGGAGTATTATGATAATATTGTCATAATATATTAAATCTTAACCATTGGAAATTGATTCAATGATGGAGATGGTAAAAGAAGAGGGAATGGAGAAAAAGTAAGTGGAGACATTCTTTTCCTATTGAATGGTTTGGCGTGATTTAAAATTTTTATTATATATATATATAAAGAAAATTATTGTTTTACTATTTCATTTCTTTAACTTTTATGCATTTATATAAGAGTTCATGTCAATCATTTCTATACTTGATTTGCATATTTTTCCATCTCTATTTTGTGAAATTGATCCGGGTTGATTTAAGGCAGACAATTTTAGGTAAAATAAATTAAAAGGTAGTCAATAATTAAGTGTTGGGCCACTTATATACAATTTTTTATATGACTATATCCCACTTAGTTAGATTCAACTCAATTGGAGTTATCTCTTTTTAATTTGTCTCATGATTATTTTCAAAGTTAACACTTTATGTAGGGTAAGCTTAACGCGTTTTTCCTGCAAAATTTCCACTTTCCAAATGTCACATTTTAGTTGCCAATCAAAACAAAAAAAGAAAGAAAAATGTCACATTTTAGTTTGCATAATACCTTTCAAAGTTCCACTCACGCCTAAATAGTATATATCCCTTTTGAGTGGAATTTTTTTTATTTAATAAAGAGCATAATCCCTTTAAAGGCTAAATGTAATATGTTTTTATTTCTTGAAATAAACATCTTTCTTGGGATTCCAACTTATATTCTATTCTTTATGGGAGTGAGGCCTCTTACCCTTTTAACCCACATTTAGTTTTTTTTATAAATGTTTAGGATCATTGATCTAGATACTAGTCCATGATTAGATTATAGTTAAATCATGCAACCAAATGCGGTTACTAATATAATTATTAGTTACGTTATACATACTAAACATTTTAAATAAAACAATACAAAAAATGATTGACAATTTCAAATAAAAAGAATAATAAAAGTAATTAATAATTGAGGTGAGTAAAAATTTATATGATGCATATAATTTGAAAAGATAATAAATAAATTTAAATACTCTTTTAGTCCTTTATATAAGATATATTTGGGGAGCTGATATGTATATTAAATATAAGACAGTTTTTATATTTACGAAGCCACCAATGAAGGAAATAGTGGCCAATACAAGCACCTTTTTATTCAAGGAATAAGATGAATGACCAGTCGCAATAACAACGGAAAAGAGGCAAGAACAGAAGAGAACCACAAAAGATATGAAGTTGAAAGTAGAGATTGGCAAGAGTACTAAGTTTAACATTTGATAGAAGCACGGTTTCAAAGAAAGAGGATTAATGTTGATAATGCTCTTGAGGGTGTTTGTTGATTAATTTTTATTAGAGGTCAATATCGTGTGCTTTTGGTGCACACATATATACTGGTATGATTATGGATTTGTTTGGCAGAGAAAAAAAAAAGATGATTATGGATTCGACGAACATGTTTATTTACTTTCCATACACATTCTTATTTAATTACTTCTTTCATAGTGAAAATTGAAGAAAATAATAATTTGATGTTATTTTCTTTCCAGCATAATTCCAAGCTTATCTGTTGCTTTGAACAACTTCATTACCAGTATTCATATTTTATATTGTGATCATATCCGGATATAAGGTTTATTTGAGAGTTCATGTTAGTTGTGTATACACTTGGATTTGCATATTTTTCCATGTCTACTTTGTGAAATTGATCCGATCGAGTAGATTTATGGCAGAAAATTTTAGAAAAATAAATTTATAGGGACTCAATAATTAAGGGGCGGGCCATATGTTTTTTGTCCTTTTATCTCAAGAGAACTTATTCAAAGTCAACAAGTCAACACTTATATGGAGTCAGCTCAACGTGTTTTTTAATTCAAAATTTCCACTTCCCCCTTTCCGCACGTCAGATTTCAGTGTGCATAATAGTACTTTTCAAATTTTATGAGTTCTAGGAAAAAGAAGTTTGCGATGTTTCAAAGAAATTTGTACATAACATGCAACACATATGACAAATTCCATTGCCCAGTCTGTCACGCGTGAAATATACTCGCATCACACGTTCTTTGGGGAAAAAAATTTAGTTTTCATCAATGTATTAAAAACTGGGCTAGTCTAGGATATAGAGTTTAGGATAGTTGATCGAGATACTCTCTCAAGTTCTTATTATATGCACTGTCTATAAGGTATATCTGGTTCTTTTTATAAGGCATATGATGGTTTCAAGATGTAACAGATATTTTTTTTTTTACATATGCCCATATTTAATAAAAGTAGTGAGAAAGTAAAAATTAATATAGTGTTAGAGTTTTTGTAATTAATAAGGGTAATATTGAAAATTACTTGAAGTTAACTGTCATTTCTTAATTTGTATAAATTAGTTAAGACTTGAAAGTAACTTATAATAAGAACAAGTTGAAGTACTAGTTTATGGTTAGATCATACATGGTCAATATTACAAAACAACAACTTATTAGTAACATATTTCTTTTCTTTCACTAATCTGTCAAAAATTCTATGGATAAATTGCTTGCAACGAAATCTTCCATAACTAATTCCAAATTTAATTCCATAAAAAAAAGTTGTGAGTTGCTTATCAAGCTTCGTTATTATCTTATCAATTCTTGATAATAAATTTGATTTTGGATTTTACAATTTTAAAGTTTTTTTTTCTGTCATTTTCTCTTAGTATAAATGCATAATATATTATTATATAAATATTTGTTTTTGAAATAAAACATAATAGGCCCAAGCTAGCTTGACATGCCTAACATGTTTCTAAATGCGCCTAGGCTTGGCTTGATAAGCCAGACAGGCCTTCTAAAAGACCTGGGTCTATGCCTAGTTTTAAACAAGTCAGAGCACAAGCACTTGATAGGCTACCTGGCATATTTCCACTCCTACTAGCAAGCTATTGGTTGATGTGGATCTCACCATGTAAGGAGGATAACACATGTTAAATTCCGAGAAGTGCATTTGTTGGGAGAGGCAAAACCCCGTCATCATCTAAGACATTTATTTAGACAAAAAGACGACTTCTTATTAGAAAAATCGTTTTATGCTTAGCCTTGATAATAACTAAACAACAAAATTAACGAAAAATAATAACTAAACAATATACTATAAAATGTATGGTCTATATACAATATATTGCATTCACAAAAGAAATCCTCCAAGGACTCCGTTCATCCAACCAGTTACTAAGAGCATGTTTGGAAAAGTGGTGGAGAGCCCTAAACATATGATTAGAGTGGAAAAAAGGCACAACAAGGCTATTTGGGTGTTTGGGTTCACGATGGCACTGATGGGCTTTTATTGTTAAAGCCATGATACCTTATAAGTTGAAATTTGGTGCTTTAATGGTGACACCGTAGAGATAGAAAGCAGTGATTATGGTAAAAAAAAGGCTCTTTGGTAAGTGGGAGCTAAGAAAGTGGGAGTGCTTTTGATATATGGTACCACTTTGGTTATATTTACAAGTCTATTTTGACAAAAAATTTTGGTCCTTATTATAAGTCTAATTTTAGGATATTTTTCCTTTTTTTTGACCCTATTGATTGCAATAAATAAAAAAATTTATTTATGTTGACTTTTGGAATCAATCATAGGTAAGGGTAAAATTGCAAATTTGGCCCATAATTAATAAGTTAACTAACTTTCCTTGATATGTGATAGTTAGTTAATTTAGACTTATGAATAGGACCAGCGTGTTAATAGCTCTTTGTTAATGAGCATGTGCTACCCATGCGTTGTATAGGGAACTTTTACATATTGATACATTTTCTCTTTATTTCATACTTAATCAGTTATGCTATTTTATTTTATATATAAATAAGTACAATTACATCGTATTGATTAATATTGCTTATCACAACAGTGCATTTAAACCATTAAACTACGCATAATATGACAACGGTTATATCAGTACATCATGTGGTAATCGTGCATTGCATGGGAAGATTGAACTACACCAAATCGTTCCTATGATGCCATACACATTATATGTTATTATTGTTGCTTGTTTTATCAGACGATGAATATATTATTGAACATGTGAAATTGATTGTCAACATATTGCAATACATGTGCAAGTATTGTAAAATAAGTTAACTGCACTTATAAGTGATTGTGACAAACAACTTGTAATATTTGTTTGTTCTTCATATATAAAGTACAACTACATTGTTTTCATTTGTCGCCTCACAAATTGATAGCTAAGAATCAACGTTTAGAAATACTTCCTTGAACAGAACATTTTTCATAGTATTAGTTGTCCCAAAATCATCTACTTCTACAACAATCTTCAAACCATCCACGCATTTCACTCTAGATAGTGCAACATATAATTGTCTATGGGTGAAAACTAGTTTGGACAAATACAAACCAATATGACACAAGGATTGGCGTTGACTTTTATTGATAGTCATGGCAAATGAAACTGTAATTGGGAATTACCTCCGTTGCATATGGAATGGCCATTAAGACTCAAAAGGATTGAGATCCATTCTATGTATAAAGACCTTCTCATTTGGACTGGAACCATTAAGTGTTACTGCCTCAACAACCTTCTGGCCTAACATTGTCACACAAAGACGGGTTCCATTGCACAGTCTTGATGCTTGATCAATATTTCTCAAAAGCATAATATGTAACCCCCTCAGTAATTATATCCGAAATACGTGATTAAAATGAAATAGAGACCAATAATAATCAAATAACATTTACTAACCCATCACATGACGGGGTTTTCACGAATACTTTTTGAAATCATTTATAAACTTGGTCTCATATTCACATTTCGAATACAATTACTACGCGAAGATAAATCACATTCATATAAATATCAAAGTGCACAACTTAATCATCCCGGCAATCTCGGGTACATACCTTCACTAAAGATACATAGGGTACAATTGCCCATTACAATTCTTCAAATGGGGATTACACAATCTCATCTCGGAGGAGTCCTAGCCGCTCCCTCCACGAGCCACTTGCCCTGTCTAAATTGTTGGTAGGGGAGAGTGAGATTCGAGAGAATCTCAGTAGGAAACAGATACCATAATGCATGCATGATAGATGCTATGTGTATGACATGTTAGCTTTATCTAGATGCATGCCCCATAATGACATTTCTGCACGCTCAATATTTCATGTAACAAAAGTATGGCCACAATAAAACAGAAACAGAGCTTCATTTATTCAAATATGCTCTACACAATCAAGTAAAGCAATCACATACATCACTACACAAGCAAAGATATCAAATACATGCAAGTAAGGTAAGTCCCCTACCTCCAGTCTTTTCTCCTCGATTTGCGTGCCAGCAACTCGGGGCTTTACATTCGATCCTACAATGTCAAATATACCATTTAGACACTTCCATAGTGTTTCTGGGGGTTATATGAGGCTATATTGAAAATTTACTGAAATACCCCCGGGGACCCGGCCCGGCCCGGCTGTACTTTTCTTGAAATTTTAACATGGGCTACTCTGACATATTTTGGCCCAAGGAATCCATTTCCGGACTCAGAATTATCAAATTCAATGTCAATTACAAAATTACCCTTGACAGCCCCACTTTAAGGGTTTCAGGGGCGTTTTTGTAATTATGCTTTTTCGGCGTTTTCCGAAAAAGCGCCCAACTGTAACCCCACCTAATTTTCGCTCCTGAACTCAATGGAATCATCAAATCATTGAAAATCCAACTCTAAGACCCATTTATAGCCCAGACCGACATATATGGGTTTTCCAGGGAAAAACGAGGTTTTTCGGTTTCGGCTGCGTAAACGCGTTCCTTTCTACTCCTAACCACTTTATTGACTATTCCATTAGGTTACAACTACTATTTAGTACCAATTTGGGCAGCATAACAGCCCCACACACCCATTTTCCATTTTTGAAACCAATGACAATCCGGCGAAATTTCACCGATTAAATTGTCCACAACAGCCAGAATAGTCAATACACAAGAGTTTGGAAGTTACCTCAAGCTCCCACTAGCTTTTCCTTGTCTTGGCTGAAACCCTAGCTATTTTAACACCAAAGGAAGAGCTTCCAAACCTTAAAGAATATAAAGGAGTAGCTTAGGATCAGAGTTATACGCGTTAGGAGCTAGATCGTCGGAGAAATCGGCTTACCTTACGTGATTTCTTCCTCTTTCTCTCTCTAAAGATCCCATATGCTCTCTCTCTATTTCAGCTGTTCTCAGCGTCAGAAATGAGGAGGAAGAAGGAAAAAACCGTTTAATAACATATCCTATGCTGATGTCATCTTTTATTGAGATGATGTCATAATTCCCATTTTCGGATTTTCTGGCAGATTTTCTGCCCAAACTTTGAAAAATCATAACTAATTCTAGAAAAATCGAAATGAGGTGATTCCAAAGCCAAATGAAAGGTATTTAAGTCCTCTTTACTAGAAAATATTTTCCATTACTAGAAATCACCACACAATTCCAGAATTGCACAAATTTCATCGCTGTCCCAGAATAGAGTTTCACTGGACAGAATTTCAGATTTTGCATCTTTGCTTCCAATGGTTCCATTTTCATACCAAACATCATTCCCACATAAATTTTCACAAGGAATCCATTGGAAATACCAAATCAATCAAATTCACATCTCATTAACATATTTTCACAACAATCTCAACATGTCAACACAATTCACATTTCAAAACCTAACATTGCAACATTTCCATTCCAAAGCTCCAAACCAATTTCAATGACATCAAAACACACTATGACACCATTTCCAACACAATACCCCATTCAATTCTTCCCTCTATTCTAAGTCAATTTGGATGTTAATCAACAATTGAACTCTAATACAGGGTTTCGGCGTTGCTCAAACCACACACGAATCACATTCGAGTGTCAAATCACTTCATATTCTCCAAAAGGGTTATTTATCACTAACCACATCCACTTTTGGAGTCATTAACCCTTAATCACAATTTGGGATCTTGCTAAACCGGGGCTTAGCAATCCACTAATCTCAGGCTTATTCTCTAGCCTCGAGTCTCAAAATTTGGGGTATTACATAATAGGTTCTCCAACTTTTAATGTAAGTTTATGTGGTGGCAAACCAAAGGATGAGATGGTGTTGAGGAATTTAGTTGTGTATAAGTTGTCAAATGAGTTAGAATCATCAGTTGACTTGCACACCATGTCATAATTTAAGAATTCATGTTGTGTACCTGGGAGTAATGAAACCTTGTGATCATTGATTTTTGGAACCATTTTAATGGTTGGTGCTAGAATTGCTCTATCGTTGAAGTACTCATTGGAAGAGAGATTGTCAAGAAGATCTTTATATATTACATTAACAATTGCATTGATTGGATCATTGCAATTTTCAATCATCACTTCAGTTGGTATTTCAATATTTGCAACATTGTCTACAGAATCTCCTAACGTTCCATCCCCAACATCTAGTAACCATTTGGAGAACCATTGAATCCTTTTGTTCTCATTGGTATCATTAGATTGAGTCAACCACATGTTTTTTGTCAATCAAAAAATCGTGCAATGTTACCAAAGGTGAGAAAAACTAATGCAAGTATTGACAATAGCTGCCCTAGTTCCTTCAGGAATCACTGGTAGTATTTTCTTGAAATCACCACCCATAAGAAGGCATTTACCCCCAAAAGTTAGATTGTAGTGCATTATATCCTTTAGTGTCATATCAAAAGCTTCTATACAGTACCATTGGACCATAAGTGCCTCATCCCATATAATTAATTTTGTGCACTTGATGAGGTTAGCTAATGGTGAATTCTACCAAATTGAACATACTAAAGTTCTATTATTTGTATCGGTATTACAAACCATGAATGTGTTGTGCGTCCTAAGGATAGTAAAGTTGCCGCTATACCACTAGATGCAACTGTGAGCACAATCTATCCCTTAGATCAAAGAATAGAGGCTAATGCATTCCATAAGAAGGTTTTGCCAGTGCCACCATAACCATAAACGAAGAATAATCCTTCGTTCGGCAGCAAGTCCAATGCAGACATGACTTTATCAGAAACCTCTTTTTTATATGAATTCAAGGCCATTACTAATGACTCAACTTGTGACCTCAGTACTGCTTTGTCATACACTAACTGTTGTAAGATCAAGTGGTTGCTAACATCAATGGGGGTAGTTCAGTTGGAAGTGGAAGTGTATTGAATTCATGTAAACTCTTTCCATTACAACAAAGTATGGCATCGATCTCTTGAAGGGCAGCATATTCCTTCTCAAATGAAGAGATGTACTCACCTATGAAATGAAAAATATTGAACTTATACCTACATGATTACATAATGAATAATGCATGCAATACATAGGGAACATTGAAGTGAAATGTTAGTTCATGATAATTACCTAAATTAATTTGATCTCATTGCGGAATGTAGAGCATATCTTCAGAAAGAAAATTTGATGTTTCTTTTTATACATAATCATGCCTTTGGACAGAACCATAAAGCAACATTGTGATAAAAAATTTCCTTAACGAACGGCATGATGCCCAAAAAGTGGCTTCTTTAATTGCAACAATATATTCTCTATCATCATCTAGTAACCTACGTGCAAAACATGCCTTCTTGAAGGTTTTATATGTAACACTAGCAACTAATTTAATTTGATCAAACGAAGATAGTCTATGGACTTGTGTTAGTGGGATTCATAAGTAGGATAATTCTCCAGCTGATGGTGATACATGAGCCATTTTGCCTACAGCAAAACCTCTTTTTTATCTCTTTCATTGTCATTTAGCTCTATTGTATACGTAATGGTTTGGGAATTATGAGAACATCAATATTGTTGCAAACGTGTCATCAACATTAATCATCATCCATAACAAGAATTGTGATTCACAAACTCTTGGTTTGTCTAACAATTCTAAGACATCATCTAAACTTGTGTAAATAACAAATTGTTGATTTGGAAGATGGAAGCTTAGCCTTTCAATAGAAGGGTACCTATGATGGATAGTAAAGCCAAAAATTTGCCAAGATGCTTCACACGCTGAAATATATAGGCAATTATAATATTGTTGTATCTCATCTAGTACTTGCCGATTGGTTTTGTCATTGCTGTTATCAAATAATCCTAACACAACCCTATCATTACCTTTGCTTATATACTTGAATAACTAGTTAATAGTAGTGGAGTGGTTACACTTTTCAATATTTATGTGTGCTTGAAACATTTTGAGTAGAATGGCATTATATGGCACAACGTACCGGTTGTCTAAAGGGAAACCCTTTAAATAAATTTTGATCCCATCATTCCTTCAACGATAGGTTAGAAAACCTTCTTCATCGATTGCTATATGTTAATTGAACTTCTATGAAAAATACTTACTGCATTTGTTATCTTTCATGCATGGAGCATTAGGCTTGCTTGCTCTACAAGGTCCATGGATCATGAATTTTTTAACTAATTCGTGAAGTATTGGTGAAGAATCCTGATATGGGATTTCAGTCAAAATCATCTTGTCAATTGACTCTAGATCTGAGATCTTGTTTGTTGAATCAAGGAAGAGGAGGATATATGCATGGGGCAAACCTCTTTTTTGGAACTAAATTGTGTAAATCTCTGTGACATATATAAGACAATGTAAGGATTAGTGAAAGAAAGTGAATATGGTAAATGAATAAAAGTACATGCTAATTTAATTGTCATATATGATATAATACAAAATACTTGCACGAATTCTTCCAAATATCTGTTTCCCTTTTATAATATGCATAAATGCCTTCAACTTAAGCTTGAAAATTCTAGATAGTTGATGCGGGCAATCTGAAGGATAAAGTCCTAAGTTATTATAATATCTAGTTACTTCAGGCCAAGCTGGATTACATATGAACATGATGAAAAGGTCTGGATAACCAATTGCTTTGCATATAGCCATAACATCTTGGTAATTTCAGATCATATATCTGGCTCCTTTGGTGAATGATGCTAGTAAGATTATCTACTTGCCAATGGAAGAAGCATCTCGCTCCCCACTGAGAATTGCATTTGATAAGCCTTGATACAAATATGCTTTGAGGTCTTTTTGGTGAGTCTGTATCCATAATAGTCATTGTGACTCCATCATAGTGTACCCATTAACAATGAACTGTTGGAGCAATTGGGAGGCATGTTGTAGTATGGACAGTTTATTTTCTCTTACCATTAATTTGTAATTAAGGAACTCTCTAATACTAACTCTTCTTTATGTCTTTGTTATAATTAAAGTCTCATCTCTATGTTGAACATCATTTCTATAACCATCTTCACCATATGGGAATAGTATAGGATATTGTAGAGGCAACTAAGTGGCATGCAATTCATTGATCCTTTGAAGGTTGCCTGTTTGTGTTTCCAAAATGATATCCCTAATAGTAAAATCAAAATCTATGTCACCTACAATTAAGGCAGCAACTTTTGATACGGATGATAAATTGTATGTTCGTCCATCATGTAGTCTGCTCCCAAGCAAACACATGTTCAATGGACTTGGAGTTGGTGTGGATATAATATTTGATGCCAAACGTATTCATTTGACAAAGGGATTTATCTCATCTAATTGATTCTTGATTTGCTAAACAATTAATAGGTCAATTAAATCCTCCTTTTGGTGTTTGTTGCATGAACTAAAGAATATTGATCAAGGAATTAGTATAAGGTATAGGGACATATAAATGTATATAGAGATTGCTAAAAAGTAGTACCTCACAACTGCAATTTGATTAGAAACTTCATTAATAGTGTCATGAATATAGACATGAGAACACATTGGTCTTACACCTTCAGGGGGCATTAAAGTACCTATATTATGGTAATTCATACCTGATAGTACAAATGTGTAGGGTCCACCCCTAGAGTTGATTGAATGATCAGGTTTTCCTTCTATTGATGTGTAAAAGAACATGTTGTATTGCTTGATATTTGCATGGAAGTTTTGGGACAATGTTGATTTCTTATTAAAAAATAAGGCCTGGAATAATGGAGGAGGAATTTCTCATAAAGGAAGGACAACTTTCCCTTTCAAGCAATATAGTGAGAATGTATCTATAGTTTTTCTCTTTTGATGTTTCTTCACTCTTTCATTAAACCAAAGCTTTGCGTGACAATACTTACATATATGTATTGCGTCCCCTACATCTGAGAATGCAATCACGACAATCAATAAATTAGGGATAATCAATTGGCAAATTTATGAATCAATAGATTAAAGAATGTAGCCTTAGCAACATGGATAATCAATTGACATGTATGTACCTTCATAAAGAGATTCATCATATATGTTAATTTTGTTGTTTATTGAAGTTGGAAAGTTTGCATCATTATCTGAGATGTTTAACAATTGGTATCAATATTAATACAACAAAATGAAGACCCTTTTAATGATATATTTGACTACAAATATGCTCTTGTGTTGAGGAATAAGAATTATACCAACCTTCATCAGAGTCATTATTGCTGGTGTCTGTCTCATTTTTCTAGTCGTATTCACAGTCAAAGTGAACTCAATGTTCTTGTAATGATCTTCTTGGGGGATTGCTTTATTGGAAGGTGATATAATGAGGCAAAAGTAGAAGCATAATAACATTCAAGAGAATATGAATGGGTTAGAATGGAATGGGAAAAAAGAATACATGAGGTTTTATATGTAAGTTCAAGTGGTATTTAAGTGTGTTTTCCCAAAATATTATCTTAAATTTTTAAATAGGGAGGTAATAATGTGGAGTCAGAAGGGAAGAAGTCAATAAAATTTGAAGAAGTCAGAAAGTAAGTCCACTACAAACATTGAACAACTTGAAAGATGATAAGGATGAAAAAAAGTAAGGTGACAATCAAAAAAATGTATAGAGCATGACTGTCATAAAAAGTAATGACAATGACTAAGATTGGACAAAAGAATTAAGAAATGGGAAGAGAAGGATGCTACGGTTTTTTGTACTGCATCATATGACAAATGGGATGTCAAGGGTCGTAAAAAAGAGGGAGAAAATCAAAGTAGGTAAAAGTGACAATGTTGATATGGTAGTGAAAAAAGATGTGTAAGAAGTGACTGGAAGGTTAATTAAGATTGAAGATGTGCATTAAAAAGATATGAAATGAATGCGATGGAGGCAGATTGCATGGGGGACACTTGGTATATCAAGTATGATGTGTTGTGTTAACGTAATGGTTCTAAAAATAATGCACCCATAGGCATGGGCTAAGTGTGAGAATTGAAGAGGAAGGTTTGGACCTAGGAATTATTATAAAACAAATAAAATGATTGATGTACATAGAAAATAGAGGAACATAATGAACGAGTGGTTGAAACAGCGACCTAGGAAGACAGAGGAACATAGTGTGAGAATTGAAGAGGCAGGTTTGGATCTAGGAATTATTATGAAACATCTATTGAAAACTTTAAATCTAGAGCCTAAAACTGTAAATTGATATTGTAGATCTCACCACAACCTAATCTTTATATTTATGCATATACTAATAAGCTAATATAATTGGTCAACTTCTTTTGCTGCTACTCCTAACAGCTTTGTGTACGAAAGTTTCAAAATGAAAAGGTTGGATGACTGGGGACAAATCGCAAATGTGGGACATAGAACTGTAAGAAATAATAGAATTTGTAAGCACCATACCTTTGTTTTAAATGTCAGTAACTCCACCCCAAGACTTTAAAAAGACGTGAATAAGGGTGTATAGAAAGACAAAACCTGAACACCCTCATACAACTAGCATCAGATTTCCAAGATGCATAAAAAGTAGTCATATACATTCTGCTCAACCAAACTTACCAGATTATTGATATAAAATTCCAAAAAAATAGGCAAGAGGCAAGATAGACCAAGGCCTATACCAGTAATGTGTAAACATATGATATTGAAAAAGAGAATTTAATATGGTAAATATAGCAAAGGAATATGGAAAAATATAATAGCATAATCGGAGTAAGAAAAAGAATCACAAGTAATTGCAAAACTTAATGAGTGTAGTTTATGTAGAGGCCTATCAACTTTTTTAAATAATGCAAAGCCTTAGCTTAAAAGTCCAATTCATCAAAAAGAAAGGGAACCAAACCTTCAATTTTAGCATATTAGGATGAATTAGCAAGTAAACAACACAAGTTCTTTTTCCAAGCAAAAGACCCTGAAAAAAGAGATGGGGAATATAGTGTAAGGACTAAATGTCTCTACTGCATACCCAAGAAAAACATTTTGAAAAAGGGGATTTAATGAATAGGATCAACAACCGTGTAGGCTCATGGCTACAAAATTGTGTATATCAACATTTTGAAAGGGGGATTTAATGTGATTATAAAGTGAAAAACTGTGAAGTCATCATAGGAAGATGAAAAATTTGTTCGAATGCATCAAAGTTAAACTTATGACAAAATAAAAGTAAAAGAAGAAAGCCCCCAAACAGATAGCAGAGAGAGGACGGCCTTCTTATATTGATGTAGTGGTTGAGGTGTGACCAGTGGCAAAGGGATGTACTCACCCTCATATAGTTAGAGGCATTTCCACAACTTTTGTAGTCTAATATAGTAGCTATGCTTTCCTTAGAACCTGTGCATGGACTACAGATTTGGACTTATAATATATGGTTGGATAATGTGTTGCACCACTATAATGACTTTAATATGACAACAAAGGTAGAATATATTACAGATCTTTTGATGGATAGCTAAAAATAAGTACATTATCACTGCTCAGTGACAATAATATGACAGCAAAGGTGGAATACATTACACATCAAGTTTAAAGTATATCTGACACATATCAACCAAAAAGCAATATTCTTTTTCTTATACACCTAAAAAGTGGTGTGCTTTGCTTTATACGTGTTTAGGATATTGTACTTGATGTGATAATGATAATGATTTCACTTTAAACTGTTAATTAAGGCATTAATGCCATTTAGTTTAGTGGGATGAAATAGATTTTATTACAGAAAGAACTTCATGGATTTTTCAACTAATGCTTTTATGGGAAATAAATTATGAAGACCAGTTTACTTTGTATTGGGACTCATCAAAAGTAGACTGACAACCAATTAATTAGATGGTGCTGATGTCTTTGTATTGGCTTGATCATATCAAAGTAATCATTCCTCTAGGATGAAACTATCTGGAGTGTAATCAAAATGTATAAGGCCTTTTAATTAGAGAGAGGAAGAGGGCTAATATAGTGATTTGACTTCTGGATCCAATGCCCTTTGAACAGCTATTGGCAAACATATGTTTTGCTTAAGTATCTAAGTAAATTTATAATAAATGTGTCAGTCCATACTTCATGTGAAATGCCCTAAAATGTGATTTAGGGCTAATGACTTCAAAAGTGGATGTAATTATCGTTAAATAAACACTTTTAGAGAATATGGTGTAAATTGTGATTTGAATATGTTCTGATCGGTGCCTAAACCCTGCATTTAAGCTTAATTGTGTAATAAAGCTTAAAATGAACCCTAAGTAAAGGGAAGACGCATGAATGAGTGAAATGAAATGTTAAAATGTGTTTGGTGGTGATTCAGTAAGAATTCCATAATTAAGGGCAAAATGGGTAAAAAGAAAAGTTACTAACCAATTGGTCAGTTACCGAAGAGGAAACTCATTAGTAATTTGAAGATCAATGGTTGAGATTCGTTGTCAAGAGGGTGGAAAAATATGCATATGAGCTCATGTGTGTCTATAGAAGAGGCATAAGATCATGACAAGTGTCAAAAGGTGAGCCATGGATTAGGTCAACATTTCAAAACTCTTTCCCTCTCTCCTCTCTCCCTCAAAGTTGGTTGGTGAGCATGGGCAAGGGAAAAATATGCATCTTCATCATCATTTTATCTCTCTCTCTCCAACACCATTTTCATCTGAAGCTAAGGAGGAAAGAGAAAGCGAAAGGTGAGATTTTGCATGGTTTAATGTCTTTTTTAGCTCAACTCATCTTTTATAATCTTGTTCATAGTGATGAGAGTTTTATTGCTATGGTTTTAGATTTTTGAAAGGTGATGCTTGAGTGCTTGAAGAAAAATTGAAAGTTGGAGAATTCAAGAACAAATTTGAGAAAGAAGTAGTGGTGAGTATGAGTTGTATTTTGGCATATCCATTGTAATTGTTGATTAAGTTTTGGAATTTGTGGATTTTGCCCTGATTTTTAAGTCATGTTGGAATGAATGAATTGTTTAGTGTATTGTGGTGGAATAGGTGTCATGTTAGGTCATTAGAACAATAGAATTTGTTTGGAACCTTAGAAGGAGAATTAATGCAATTGAGTAATATATAGGAATGTGGTGTCCAAAGCAAAAACTTGTTGCTAGAATGAGAATTTGGTTCTTTTGGTGTTTTCAATGGGTTCCTTATGAAAATTTGTGTGGGAAAAGGTTGATTGTTGATTTTGGGAGCCATTGGATATATTGGTTGGAAATTTGGAAAATTCTGTTGTCTGCTGTATTTTGGCTTCTGATAAACCTCACTCAAGTGGACCGAGATCTCACTCGAGTCCAGCATCATATTCTCTCTTTTCCTTTAGTTTTCAGTTGCACGTCCATGCCAGAAAGCAAAGGTGCATTTCCTCACTTCCGAGTAATGTGGGTCCTCACTCGAGTGTGAATGTATTTTGTACTATGAGGCCGTGTCTTGAGTTAACACTCACAGCCAATTTTTCAAGAGTGTGTCTTAGCACCAGTAAGTATTGTGCCATCACTCAAGTGCCAGAGCAAGTATTCGAGTGCACTTCTTATTCTAGGGTTTTCTTTGCTCTCAGGTAGTCACTTTCTGGACCACACTTTATAGGACTCGAGTGAGCATGAGGCTATCACCTGAGTGTTATTTTTTGTGCTTGAGTGCAGTGAGCCTTTCTTGTTTCTGTCAGCGATCTCGATCAAGCACTCACACGAGTTGTAATATCCCAAATTTTGATTAAGGGTTAATGACATTAAAAGTAGATGTGATGCGAATTTGGTTGTTCTCGTGATTCTAATAGATTCCTTGTGAAAATTTGTGTGGGGAGAGTATTTGTTGTGAAATTGGAACCATTGGGAACAATTGTGCAAAAGTTGGAAATTTTGTCCATTGAAACTCTATACAGGGAAGTCGGTTTGTATGGATGTTTTGAATGGGCAAATGGTGTCTAAAATTCTAAAACTTTTCAATCTTAGAGTTTACATGCCAAGCTTCAAAATGAAAATATAATTTGTGTCATTTTGATTTGTGAGCTAATAGTTATGATTTTCAAAAGTTTGGGATTGAAACTGGAATCTATTTTGGAGCAATATGGACTTTTGTGCAATTCTATATTTTTTGTGGTTATGAATTGCATTGATCCATATTTTTCCAATAAAGAGGACTTTGAAAGAGGCAAGCTTCACCTAAGAGGGGGGTGGATTGGGTGATGTTATAAATGTTTCGCTTGATGTGGAGATATGAAAAATATAGTAGATAGAGTAGAGTTGAGAAGATTTGAACACAGAGAGTTATACTGGTTTGGCCTAACAACCAGGCCTACGTCCAGTCCTCAGGGATCAAGACCTACTGAGATTTTCACTATACCTCCAAGATTCAATGGGCTCTCAGAACGCCACACAACAACAATTGTCCTAGAAAGGACTACGAGCAGAAATATCCTCACACTAAGAAATTTCTCTCCCTCTTATGACAAGTCTTAAGTGCAGAAAAAACAACCTATGACCCTTCTCACTTGCTTATGTATACAAGACTTATGAGCAGCAACGTTCTCTCCTGCTTACACCACTGTAAGTCTTACGAGCAGCAACGTTCTCTTCTGCTTGTATCTTATAAGACTTATGAGTGAAAGGTTTAACAAGGAATTCTCTCAACTGCTTCTCTCGTAAGGAAATCTACCCTCTTAAGGTCCCAATACCTTGAGATCAAATAAACATAGAAATTGAATTGTATGAAGACTCTCTTACAGAGAAAATGAATAAACACTGAAGATCAATGTGTATACAGAGAAAATGATGAATAGCAGAGACTCGTGTATAAGCTTGTGAATTCTTGTGCTTCGTTGTTCTTGACTATCTCTGAATCTCTGTATATATAGTCGCTTTAGTTTTTGCCCGTTTGGGTAATCATCGTTTGAGGAGCGGAGCTTTTGCAACTGTGGAAAGACACGCGCATGTTTGAATAATCTGAATGCGGTAGGTACGTTCGTGCTTGTAATGATGTTGTCTGCCGTTATTTGACTTTCTCCGTATCAACTAATTTCAAACGTTCATCTTCCTGTATCACACTTATAATACATTCAAAATGGTGTTAAGCAATGATAATAAGTAATGATGATATGAATAAATAACAATAAACCATATTCGGATTGAACGTTGTGAGACTTGGCATTTTTGGTGATCTGGCAGAGCATCACTCGAGCATGGATGGCTCACTCGAGTGATCTCCCTTACTTTCTCTTTGTGCTTCAGTTTTCGGGTTGTGCTTGCATAGGAATTCAGAGAGACAGAATTCTCACTCGCGAGTGATGTGCGGTCTCACTCGAGCACAACTCCTCCTGCTTGAGTGATCTTGCATTTTCCACTGGGAGTGTCTTCTCGGGTCATCACTCGCATATCATTTTAGCAAGAGTGAGATTTTGTACTCGCGGGTGATGTGGTCCCTCACTCGAGCACACACACTCCTGCTCGAGTGAGATGCATATTCTTATGGAATATTCTCTCAATATCAACACTCGCATCAGGATTTGAGAGGGATAAATTTATCACTCGCAGGTGATGTGGGCCTTCACTCGAGCACACAGACTCCTGCTCGAGTGAGAAGAATATTCTCAAGTAATATACCGTTTATACAATCACTCGCATCAGATTTGGAGAGGGATAGAATTTTCACTCGCAAGTGCTGATGTGTCACTCGAGCATATGAGGTTGTGCTCGAGCACACTTGCGCTTTCCTGAACATCATGACTCTCGGCCAAGCACTCGCAATACCTTGCTCGAGTACAGAATGCTCATGCTCGAGCATTGATGTCTCTGCTCGAGTGCATCAAGAAAGAAATGATAATACTTGCTCTCAGCCAAGCACTCGCAGACCTTCACTTGCATGTGCTCAAGTGAGAATGGCTTTTCTGCTCGAGTGCTGTCTCCAGTGCTCGAGTGAATCAGTGAATATAAGAATGGCTTCTCTGCTTGTGAATTCTTGTGCTTCGTTGTTCTTGAAAGGGTACTTATTTTGCGATTTGGTAAGACTCAACTAACTCATATGGGTATTAATCTTCTTGTGAGTCGAACCAAAGCTACATCTAAGAGGGAAACCACTCCATCCAAAGGAGATGAGGCACAATCATCTGCTCAAAGTCCTATTCCTCCTCCTTCCTTCATTAATGCCTCTCTTTCCAACCATGTGACTGAGGCAATTAATCAAGCTGTATCAAGTCTGAAGAAGGAGTTAGTGACTGAGTATGAAAAGCTTGTGGAAAATATGGAGGCACAGGTCATCAAATTGGTAGACAAGGCTAATACCAATTTTGAGTTGATGTTCAAAACTCAGTATGAGATGTCTCAGAGGATAACCAATATGGAGACCTTCTTGCACTCACATTTTCCCTCTTCTTCTTCAGAGGTGCCTCCAGAGACTACTCATACTTCTGTACCACAGACTCATGTACTCTTCACCGATCCAGATTTTAATGTTGATGTCACTTTTGATTGGTCGCCTTCACTACCTCCCTCATCCTCTGTACCACAACCATCATCTCCACCTATTGACCCTCTCTCTGCCATGATTTCATTTGTTCCACCTCCTAATATCACTTTTCCTCAGCCCCCTTCTGATGCTGACAAAATGGGGGAGAAGGATGTGTGATGAATTCTGAGCTTCTATGGGATGTATTTGGGATTTTGGATAGATTTTATGTATGGGGTAGGATTTGATGTTATTTGATGTTATTTTGGATTATGAGTTATTATGTTGTTGACCATTTGAATTCAAGGTTAGTATTAATGAACTTTTTCAAATTTCAAGTTATTAAAGTTGTTATTAAGTTATTTACCTCATACTATGCTTATCTTGGTTGTTAAGTGTCCAGAGGAAGCATTGCAGGAAAACTTGAACTTGAAACTAAAACTTGATATGCATTTGGAAACATTGAAGAATTTTAAAATTTTTTTTTCTTAATCAATCTCTCTTAAACTTTCATCACGAAGGTTTTGTCATCATCAAAAAGGGGGAGAATGTTAGATCCCAAGTTTTGATGATAACAAAAAGACAATTGTATGCAAATCATGTTTTTATAAGATTAAGAAAAGTTTACAAAGTTACCAAATGCATATAGGAATATTTTCTGGTATCTGCTGTCAAATTGAACTAGAGTGCTCGAGCATGAGTTTTGCACTCGAGCATAGATCCCTTCTATGCTCGAGCAGGTGCAAGTGAAAGCCAGAAAGTGTTCACCTGAGAGGCATGCCACTGTTATACTCACTGATTCTCTCGAGCACTGGAGTTTGCACTCGAGCAGAGAAGCCATTCTCACTCGAGCACATGCGAGTGAAGGTCCGCGAGTGCTTGGCCGAGAGCAAGTATTATCATGCTTCCTTGATTCACTCGAGCAGAGACATCAATGCTCGAGCAAGGTACTGCGAGTGCTTGGCCGAGAGTCATGAAGTTCAAAAAAGTGCAAGTGTGCTCGAGCACAACCTTATATGCTCGAGTGACACATCAGCACTTGCGAGTAAAAATTCTATCCCTCTCCATTTTCTGATGTGAGTGCTTGTTTAAAAGGTATATTACTTTAGAATATTCTTCTCACTGAAGTAGGAGTCTGTGTGCTCGAGTGAGGGCCCACATCACCTGCGAGTGATAATTTTATCCCTCTCAAATCCTGATGCAAGTGTTGATATTGAGAGCATATTCCTTAAGAATATGCGTCTCACTCGAGCAGAAGGAGTTGTGCTCGAGTAAGACCCCACATCACCCGCGAGTACAAAATCTTAATCTTGATAAAATGATGTGCGGGTGATGACCCGAGAAGACACTCCCAGTGGAAAATGCAAGATCACTCGAGCAGGAGGAGTTGTACTCGAGTGAGGCCCCACATCACTCGCTAGTGAGAATTCTGTCTCTCTGAATTCTTATGCAAGCACAACCCGATAACAGAAGCATAAAGAGGAAAATAGGAAGATCACTCGAGTGAGCAATCCATGCTCGAGTGATGCTCTGCCAGATCACCAAAAATACCAAGTCTCACAACGTTCAATCCGAATATGGTTTATTGTTATTTATTCATATCATGATTACTTATTATCATTGTTTAACATTGTTTTGAATGTATTATAAGTGTGATACAGGAAGATGAACGTTTGAAATAAACTACATAAAGAAAGTCAAACAACGGCAGACAACATGATTACAAACACGTTCGCACCTACCGCATTTAGAATATTCAAACATGCGCGTGTCTTTCCACAGTTGCAAAGTTTCGCTCCTCAAACGATGATTACCCAAACGGGCAAAAACTAAAGCAACTATATATACAGAGATAGTCAATGAGAACGAATAACAAGACCTCACAAGCTTATACACGAGTCTCTGCTATTCATGATTTTCTCTGTATACACATTGATCTTCAGTGTTTATTCATTTGCTCTGTAAGAGAGTCTTCATACAATTCAAACTCTATGTTTATTTGATCTCAAGGTATTGGGACCTTGAGAGGGTAGATTTCATTACGAGAGAAGCAGTTGAGAGAATTCCTTGTTAAGCCTTTCACTCATAAGCCTTATAAGATACAAGCAGAAGAGAACGTTGCTGCTTGTAAGACTTACAGTGGTGTAAGCAGGAGAGAACGTTGCTGCTCATAAGTCTTGTATATATATAAGCAAGTGAGAAGGGTCACAGGTTGTTTTTCTACATGTAAGACTTGTCATAAGGGGGAGAGAAATTTCTTTGTAAGAGAATATTTCTGCTCGTAGTCCTTTCAAGGACAATTGTTGTTTTGTGGCGTTCTGAGAGCCCATTGAATCTTGGAGGTATAGTGAAAATCTCAGTTGGTCTTGATCTTTGAGGACTGGATGTAGGCCTGGTTGTTAGGCCAAACCAGTATAACTCTTTGTGTTCAAATCTTCTTAACTCTACTCTATCTACTATAATTTTCATATCACCACATCAAGCGAAAAATTTATAACATCACCCAATTCACCCCCCTCTTGGGTGAAGCTTGCCTCTTACATTCTACACAATTGTCTTTTTGTTATCATCAAAACTTGGGATCTAACATTCTCCCCCTTTTTGATGATAACAAAACCTTTGTGATAGAAGTTAAGAAATATTGATTAAGATAGAAAATTTTTGAAATACTTCAATGTTTCCAAATGCATATCATGTTTTAATTTCAAGTTCAAGTTTTCCTGCAATACTTCCTTTGGAAACTTAACAACCAAGATAAGTATAGTATGAGGCAAATAACTTAATAACTTGAAACATGAAAATAGTCATTAGTATTAAATATTAAACTTGATTTCAAATTTTGACAAAGTTAATAACATAATAACTGATAACATCAAATCCTACCCCATACAGAAAATCTACCCAAACTCCCAATACATCCCATAGCTCAGAAATCATCACACATCCTTCTCCCCCGTTTTGTCAGCATCAGAAGGGGGCTGAGGAAAAGTGGTACCAGGAGTTGGAACAAATGAAACCATGTCAGAGAGAGGGTCAATAGGTGGAGATGATGGTTGTGGTACAGAGGATGAGGGAGGTAGTGAAGGCGACCAATCAAAAGTGACATCAACATTAGAATCTGGATCGGTGAAGAGTACATGAGTCTGTGGTACAGAAGTATGAGTAGTCTCTGGAGGCACCTCTGAAGATGAAGAGGGGAAATGTGAGTACAAGAAGGTCTCCATATTTGTTATCCTCTGAGACATCTCATCCTGAGTTTTGAACATCAACTCAAAATTGGTATTGGCCTTGTCTACCAATTTGATGACCTGTGCCTCCATCTTTTCCACAAGCTTCTCATACTCAGTCACTAACTCCTTCTTCAGACTTGATACAGCTTGATTAATTGCCTCAGTCACATGGTTGGAAAGAGAGGCATTAATGAAGGAAGGAGGAGGAATAGGACCTTGAGCAGATGATTGTTCCTTATCACCTCTGGATGGAGTGGTTTCCCTCTTAGATGTGGCTTTGGTTCGACTCACAGGAAGATTAATACCCATATGAGTTAGTTGAGTCTTACCAAACCTTGAAATGAGTACCCTTTCATTTCCTTCCAAATACCATATCTTGTTTTTCATCAGGATGAAGGATACAAGCTGAGGGTATGGTATGGTTGCAGATTTTGATGAAGAAAATCAAAATCTTCTCATCTCATTGAAGATAATTTCCCCCACATTCCTTTGTTGCCCAGCAATTAAAGAGGCCAACATATAGTAATCCTTTTGAGCAAAATGAGTAAAATTTTTGGACTTATTAACTATGCTCCGGGAATATATATAATGAAGGACTCTATGAGAATTAGGCATATCAATGGGTTTAAAATTGAGAGGGCCTATGGGGTCTTTTGGTCTCAAAATATAGAAAGCTTCATTGGCAGAAAAAGAGGGTGGATCTGGAGGTGGTGCAACATACCCAAGCAAGTCATTTATGATCTTAGCAGATATCATAATAAACTTTCCTCTAACAGTTGTAGATACTGCTTCCTCAATCAATTCACCAGATCTAGACTTAATATTATGGGACCTCATGTTGCAATAAAATGTTTTCACAACAGTGGGAGAATATGGTATATGGATATTTAGCCAGGGAGCATAGTATTGAAGATAAGGGTTTAAATCCAAATGGCAATTCTTCTTCAGATAATCTAAATCCACATACACAACTGGACAGAAGTGCCTATGAATAAACTCATCATCAAATACCTTCTGAGACAGTGCCTTGAGTTCCTCAATAATAAATCCCTCAGGAGGACTGGTGATGTGATCATCCACTGGTGCTTGTGAGGCAGAAGGTGCTCCTGAAGCAGAGGCACTTGATTGCCTTGCTTGGTGTGAACTTGAAACACCGGCTTGAGAAGCGATCTTTCCAACTATCTTGTCAAGTTTGGACTTCTCCAATGCTTCCCGAAGTTGTTTGTTGAATGAATCACCAGAGGAAGAAGATGAATGTTGGGGTTGCTCTATTTCCTCTTTCTTTTCTTTTCCTTGAACCTCCTTGGATTGAGATCGGGTAATTATTGGTTCCTTGAACACCACACCCTTTGACTTCTTTTGAGGAGGTTGATCTTTCTTTGCAATTTGAGGCTTTGGGTGAGGTTTCTTAGCCGGAGTCCTCTTTTTGGTCTTGGGTTTAGGAGGAGGTGACGGTGAGGAAGAGATTTTGGGAGAGGGAGGTGTTGGTTCTGGGGTACCAGATGCACTGGCAGCAGAATGAGTAGGAGAAGGAGAGTGAGATCTTTGAGGGATAGAGGGCAGTTTGGTTCTTGCCATTGTAGAGAAAATGAAAGAGAAGCAAGAACTTGGATTTTTGAAAGAAAAGCAAACTGAGATTAGGGCACGAATGAGAAATGCAGAGGGTAAGAATCACCTTTTATAGAGGATTGAAGAGTTGTAACAGTGATTTGAGGCAAATGGACGTGATTGATTGAAGAGAAACGGTTGAAGGTGAAGAGTTGGGCCCTTCGAGTGATGAGACACCTCAAGTGAGAGCAGAAAGTGTGACGTTTTGAGCTTCTGTGTAACTGATATAAGTGACAGTGCTATAGCATAAACCCTAGTACTCGAGTGATGTTCATACTGTGCTCGAGTGTGTTCTATCTGTGCTCGAGTGATATTCTGGAAAATTTAAGAAAACATGTAAAAGCGTACCTGGATTATGGATTTCTTGCCATATTTTATATCTTTGTACTCAAATCCTCCAAGATCATTTGAGTAAACATGATTTGGATTGCTTTTGGAAAGAAATTTTTCCTCTTCACTCGAGCAGGCACTCCTCACCTCAAGCATGTTCATATCATGCTCGAGTGAGAGTTCCTCACTCGCGAGTGAGTTCATCTTTCACTGTTGCTTTTGAGATAGACTCTTGGTATTCTTGTTTCCTCTGTTAACCTCTGTTTTATATATCAAGAAGCAGAGTATTTTCAATAGTGTTGTGCTCGAGCAGAGCTACTTGTGCTCGAGTGAAACAGCTTATCACTCGAGCAGCATCCTCAGTGCTCGAGTGACAGACCTGCAAAATGATTTTTAACACTTCGATGCCAAAGTTAGTATAGTTATCATCAAAAGAAACATTTAATTAAAATATTTAACAAGAAAACTTACAACTTATTGGGATTAACCATTCCCAATTCTCTTCGAATATATAAGAATTGATCTTTTGCAATTGGCTTTGTGAAAATATCCGCAAGTTGAAGATGAGTTGGTATGAATTCCACTTTGACATCCTTCTTTTGAACATGATCTCGAATGAAGTGATGTCGAATGTCTATGTGCTTGGTCCTTGAGTGTTGTACAGGATTCTTGGCCAAGCTTATAGTGCTAGTGTTGTCACAATAAATCGGAATTTCATTTAAATATATCCCCAAATCTTGAAGTTGTTGTTTCAACCATAATAGTTGAGAACAACAACTTGCTACAGCTATATATTCAGCTTCGGTTGAGGATAATGAAACTGTGTTCTGCTTCTTGCTGAACCATGATACTAGAGAGCCTCCAAGAAATTGACATTGACCACTGGTACTCTTTCTGTCAGGTTTGTATCCTCCATGATCTGAATCTGAATATGCTATTAAATACTCGTTCCCTTTTTTCAGATACCAAAGACCAAGCTCTGAAGTATCTCCTAGATATTTGAAGATTCTTTTTACTATCTCTACATGTGATACCTTGGGAGCGGATTGATACCTTGTACACATTCCCATACTGAACTGAATATCTGGTCTGCTAGCTGTGAGATAGAGTAATGAGCCAATCATTCCTCTATACTTAGTGATGTTGAAGCTAGGTCCCTTTACATCAGCATCCAACAGTGTTGTAGAACTCATTGGAGTATCAGCTCCGTTAGCATTATCTAATCCATATTTCTTTAACAACTCTTTCAAATACTTTGTCTGAGATATAAATATACCATTCTTCTTTTGTTTGATTTGAAGTCCAAGAAAGAAGTTTAATTCTCCCATCATGGACATTTCAAATTCTCCCTGCATAATCTTAGAGAATTCTTGACACATAGATTCGTTAGTAGCACCAAAAATAATATCATCAACATAAATTTGAACTATTAGAATATCATTTTTGTTATGTTTGATGAATAGAGTTGTATCAACTTTACCTCTGACAAAACTTTGATTAAGAAGAAATTTGCTTAGTCTTTCATACCAAGCTCTAGGTGCTTGTTTTAAACCATATAGTGCTTTCTTAAGTTTGAATACATGATCAGGTTTTGTTTTATCTTCAAACCCAGGAGGTTGTTCTACATATACTTCCTCCATAATATAACCATTTAGAAAAGCACTTTTCACATCCATTTGATAAAGTTTAAAACCCTTAATGCAAGCAAAGGCTAGGAGTACTCGTATTGCTTCTAATCTTGCCACTGGAGCATATGTTTCCTCATAATCAATACCTTCTTCTTGATTATAGCCTTTGGCAACCAATCTTGCTTTGTTTCTCACAATGATTGCTGATTCATCAAGTTTGTTTTTGAAAACCCATTTGGTCCCTATAACCGTATGATCTTTAGGTCGAGGAACCAAATCCCAAACTTGATTTCTTTGAAACTGATTTAGTTCTTCTTGGATAGCAATCACCCAATCATTGTCAGATAAAGCTTCTTCTATATTAGAAGGTTCAATTTTAGAAATAAAAGCAGAAAAAGTTACCTCATTGAGGATTCTATTTCTGGTTTTGACACCTTCATGAATATCTCCTATAACTTGATCAATTGGATGATCCTTCATATGTCTCCATGCTTTTGGTTGAGCATGATCATCGACATCTTCTAAATTTTGAAAATCATTTGTTTCAAAATCATCTTGCTTCGAAATAGATTTGTTTTTCTTGATTGAATCCATTTCTTCTTCATCAATAAGTTTTGTCTGAGATTCAATTTCATCAAACACAACATGAATATATTCTTCAACAGTACATGTTCTTTTATTGAAAACTCTATAAGCCTTACTTCTATTAGAATATCTTAGAAATATACCTTCATCAGACTTTGAATCAAATTTACCTAAGTTTTCTTTACCATTGTTGTGAATGAAACACTTACACCCGAAGATATGTAGATGAGCAATATTTGGCTTTTTTTCCTTTGTAAAGTTCATATGGCGTCTTTCCAAGTGATTTGCGGATATATGCTCGGTTTGAAATATAGCATGCAGTACTCATTGCATCTGCCCAGAACACTTATGACATTTCCTTTCCATTAAGTAATGCTCTCGCCATTTCTGTAAGAACTCTATTCTTTCTTTCCACTACTCCATTTTGTTGAGGGGTTCTAGGAGCAGAGAAGTTATGATCTATTCCTTCGTTGTTGCAGTAGTTTTTAAATAGTTGATTATCAAATTCTCCTCCATGGTCTGTCCTAATAGGAATAATAGAAATACCTTTCTCATTTTGAACCTTTTTGGCAAACATAATGAATTCAGCAAAGGTTTCATCTTTTGAAGCAATAAATATAGTCCAAGTAAATCTTGTAAAATCATCGACAATTACTAAAGTATATAAATTTCCTCCAAAACTTTTTACTCTTGCAGGTCCTACCAAATCCATATGAAGTAGTTGTAAAGGTTTTGAAGTAGAAATCTCATACTTTGTTTTAAAAGAGGACTTAGTTTGTTTGCCTTTTTGACATGCTTCACAAATCATATTATCTTTGAATTTGAGTTTGGGAAGAGCAATAACTAAATCTTTTCTAATTAGTTTGTCAAGTTGATTCATATTGACATGAGCCAAACGCTTATGCCATAACCAACTTTCCTCTGATCGACTAAGAAAACAATTTTTAGAAGAATTTGAATTTAAATCAATAGTATAACAATTACCGTCCCTTTGAGCTCGAATCTTTGCCTTGATGGATTCTTTATTCAGTGGTAGATCTTTCTTGCTTACTATCAAGCATTCTTTTGAGTCAAAAATTACCCAGTTATCTTTGTCAGTGCTTTGACTTACACTCAGGAGGTTGTGGCATAATCCCTTAACATAATATACTTCATTTATTTGAACACCATCGGATTTTCCTACTTCACCAATTCCAGCAATACGTCCAGATTGATTACCTCTAAATGTCACCTTTCCTCCTTCTCTGGTTTCCAGCATAGTGAATTTATTTTTGTCACCAGTCATGTGTCTCGAACATCCACTATCAATATACCATTTGTTCGCTCGAGATGCTTTGAGACATACCTAGAATAAGGTGATCAAGTTTTAGGTACCCACTCTTTCTTGGGTCCTTTATGGTTAGTATGTGATGTATGTGTCCCTTTCGGAACCCATTTATATGTTCCAACAATTTGTCCCTTTTTGAAATAACATGATGAAGTGTAATGTCCTTTCCTGTTACAATAATTGCATGAAGCGAATGGATTTGATGTATGCAAAGAATTCCTGAAATATTTAAGATATGCTCTACTATTCCTCTTATATCCTTTATTCTTATTATGAACAGAATTATATCCAATTCCAGATTTATCAAATGAAACTTTCTGAGAATTTAAAATAACCTTAAGAGTTTCACTTCTTTTAGTAAACTTTTCAACAATTTTTGTTAAATCATCTATTTTCTTATCTTTCTCTTTACATATTTCATATGATGATATAACAGTACCTTCTAATTCTTTTACTTTCTTCTTATAGCTAACCATTTCTTTAGCAACTTTGATGAACTCTGTATGCAATGCATTATATTCAGATAACAATTCATCATAAGTAGGTTCAGAATCACTTACCTCAGAGTCTAATTCTTCTTCCTTGGCTACTAAGCACAGATTTGCTACTTCGTCATTGTCACTTTCTTCGTCTGACGAACTATCTCCCCATATAGATGATATATATGCTTTCTTTTTCTGCTTCTTTTTGTCTTTGTTCTTGAAGCATTCAGATTTGATGTGTCCAGGTTTCCCACATTCATAACATACTATCTGTTGTTCTTTATTTTCTCTCTTGCTTGGTCCACCTTGATAATTTTTGAAGTTCTTTTGACCTCTTCTGTAGAATCTTTTGAATTTTCTTACGATCATTCCCATTTCATCATCGTTAGGGATATCTTCATTCTCAGACCATTCTTCTTCCTCCTTGATAGCTTTTAGTGCAACTCCCTTTTTCTTCTCATCATCGAACTCTTCAAGTTCCTTTTTGAACCTCAACTTTCCTTTATACTCTGAAAGACTCCCAAAGAGGGCAGCTACGGATCTCATAGATTCTCCTTTAGCTTATTTGATAGCTGTTACCTTCGCTTCCCATTCTTTTGTAAGAATATTAAGAATCTTTCTTACCTGGGAATTTTGATCAAACGATTTTCCAAGAGCAGATAATTGATTAACAAGATGAGTATACCTGAGTTCGAATTCTGATATGCCTTCTCCAAGTTTCATACAAAATAGGTCATATTCTATAATTAGAGTATTGACTCTATTTTCTTTGATTCTGGATGTACCTTCATGAGCAATTTCTAGAGCATCCCACATATCTTTGGCAGTTGGTAGAGTACATATTCAAAAATATTCTTTTTGACTAAGAGCACTCTGTATCATTAAAATGGCTTTACTATTTAATGTTACTAACCTTTTGTCATTCTCGTCAAACTCATCTGGGCTCTTTTTAACTGCTCTATCTTCGATTTTCTTCATTGGAACATAGTCACCATCTTGTATAACATTCCACAATCCGTACTCGTTGGCCATCACGAACACTCTGAATTTAGCTTACCAGAACAAAAAATGTTCTCCAGTAAAACTAGGAGGTCTAGTGATTGAAACTCCATCTGGAAGAATGTTTTCACCCATTGTTGCCATTTGTCGGATCCTTCTCAAGCAGTTAGGCTCTTTGGAGAAAACCAGGCTCTGATACTAAATGAAAGAGGCAAGCTTCACCCAAGAGGGGGTGAATTGGGTGATGTTATAAATTTTTCGCTTGATGTCGAGATATGAAAAATATAGTAGATAGAGTAGAGTTGAGAAGATTTGAACACAGAGAGTTATACTGGTTCGGCCTAACAACCAGGCCTACATCCAGTCCTCAGAGATCAAGACCTACTGAGATTTTCACTATACCTCCAAGATTCAATGGGCTCTCAGAACGCCACACAACAACAATTGTCCTAGAAAGGACTACGAGCAGAAATATCCTCACACTAAGAAATTTCTCTCCCCCTTACGACAAGTCTTACGTGCAGAAAAAACAACCTATGACCCTTCTCACTTGCTTATGTATACAAGACTTATGAGCAGCAACGTTCTCTCCTGCTTACACCACTGTAAGTCTTACGAGCAGCAACGTTCTCTTCTGCTTGTATCTTATAAGACTTATGAGTGAAAGGTTTAACAAGGAATTCTCTCAACTCCTTCTCTCGTAAGGAAATCTACCCTCTCAAGGTCCCAATACCTTGAGATCAAATAAACATAGAAATTGAATTATATGAAGACTCTCTTACAAAGCAAATGAATAAACACTGAAGATCAATGTGTATACAGAGAAAATGATGAATAGCAGAGACTCGTGTATAAGCTTGTGAATTCTTGTGCTTCGTTGTTCTTGACTATCTCTGAATCTCTGTATATATAGTCGCTTTAGTTTTTGCCTGTTTGGGTAATCATTGTTTGAGGAGCGGAGCTTTTGCAACTGTGGAAAGACACGCGCATGTTTGAATAATCTGAATGCGGTAGGTACGTGCGTGCTTGTAATGATGTTGTCTGTAATACCCCGAATTTTGAGACTCGAGGTTAGAGAATAAGCCTGAGATTAGTGGATTGCTAAGCCCCGGTTTAGCAAGATCCCAAATTGTGATTAGGGGTTAATGACTACAAAAGTGGACATGGTTAGTGATTAATGAACCCTTTTAGAGAATATAAAGTGGATTGTAGTCGCGTGTGTTATGAGCAACGCCAAAACCCTGTATTTGAGTTCAATTGTGGATTAACATCCAAATTAACTTAGAATAGAGGGAAGAATTGAATGGGGTATTGTGATGGAAATGATGTCATGTTGTGATATTTAATCATTGGAATTGATTTAAATTAGATTGGATACATTGGTTGCAAAATTGGAAATGCTGTCCAGTATGAATTCTGTCTGGGCAGTCTTCTCGTGTGGACGTTTTTACTAGGCAAATGATGTTAGACAATTATGAAATTTTCCAGTCTTAAATATCACATCCCAAGCTTCAAAATGGACATATACTTTGTGCCATTTCATGTTGGGAACTGGGAGATATGACTATCCAAAATTTGAGGTCGAAAATGGACTCTGTTTTGGGGCAGTGATGAAATTTGTTTAATTCTGGAATTTTGTGGTGATTTCTGGTAATGGATTATATTTTTCCAATGAATAGGACTTAAATACCTTTCATTTGGCTTTAGAATCACCTCATTTCAATTTTTCTAGAATTAGTTATGAATTTTCAAAGTTTGGGCAGAAAATCTGCCAGAAAATCCGAAAATGCCAATTTTGGGAATTATGACATCATCAAAAGGCAAGATGACATAAGCATGGAATTAAAACATCTTCTCATCATCTTCATCTCTCATTTCCGACGTGCTGCACAGCTGAATATGGAGAGAGGAGTTGAGAGAAAAATAGAGAGAAAGAGGAAGAAATCTCGCAAGGTAAGTCGATTTCTCCGACGATCTAGCTCCTAACGCGTATAACTCCGATACTAAGCTACTCCTTTATGTTCTTTAAGGTTTGGAAGCTCCTCTTTTGGTGTTTGAAGTTAGGGTTTTCAGCCACAAGAAGGAAAAGCTAGTGGGAGCTTGAGGTAACTTCCAAACTCGTGCATATTGACTATTCCGGCTGTTATAGACAATTTAATCGGTGAAATTTTGCCGGATTGTCTTTGGTTCTAAAAATGGAAAATGGGTTTGTGGGACTTTTATGCTGCCCAAATTGATACTAAATAGTAGTGCTAACCTAATGGAATAGTCAATAAAGTGGTTAGGAGTAGAAAGGAACGCGTTTACGGAGCCGAAACCGAAAAACCCCAATTTTCCCCGGAATACTTGTATATTTCGGTTATGGCTATAAATGGGTCTTAGAGTTGGATTTTCAATAATTTGATGGTTCCATTGAGTTCAGGAGCGAAAATTAGGTGGGGTTACAGTTGGTCACTTTTTCGGAACAGGCCGAAAAAGCATAATTACGAAAACGCCCCTGAAACCCTTAAAGTGGGGCTGTCAAGGGTAATTTTGTAATTGACATTGAATTTGATAATTTCGAGTCCGGAAATGGATTCCTTGGGCAAAAATATGTTAGAATAGCCCATGTCAAAATTTCAGGAAAGGTACAGTCGGACCGGGTACGGTGGGGCCGGACCGGGTCCCCGGGGGCATTTTAGCAAATTTTCAATATAGCTTCATATGACCCTCAGAAACACTATGGAAGTATCTAAATAGTACATTTGACATTGTAGGATCGAATGTGAAGCCCTGAGTTGTTGGCACGTAAATCGAGGAGAAAAGACTGGAGGTAGGGAACTTATCTCTCCTGCATGCTCTGATAACTGTATTAATGTGTTGATGCATGTTATTGCTTTGCTTGATTATGTGGAACATGTATGAATGATTTGAAGCTATGTTTCAATATATGCTATGGCCATATGTGTATCGTTCGAAGCATTGAGCTTATAGATTTGTCATTGTATGTGTGCATGAGTTATGTGATGCAAGCATGTCATGCATTAAACACTTATCTTGCCTGCATATTGATAATGTTTCCCTACTGAGATTCTCTCGAATCTCACCCTCCCTTACCAACAATTTAGACAGGGCAAGTGGCTCGTGGAGGGAGCGGCAGGACTCATTCGAGATGAGATTGTGTAATCCCCATTTGAAGAATTGTAATGGGCAATTGTGCCCTGTATATCTTTAGCGAAGGTATGTACCCGAGATTGCCAGGATGATTATGTTGTGCACTCTGATATTTATATGAATGTGATTTATCTTCGCGTAGTAATTGTATTCGAAATGTAAATATGAGACCAAGTTTATAAATGATTTCGAAAGGTATTTTTGAAAACCCCATCATGTGATGGGTTAGTAAATGTTATTTGATTATTATTGGTCTCTATTTCATTTTAATTGTGTATTTCGGATATAATTACTGAGGGGGTTACATTGTCTGCCGTTATTTGACTTTCTCTGTATCAACTAATTTCAAACGTTCATCTTCCTGTATCACACTTATAATACATTCAAAATGGTGTTAAGCAATGATAATAAGTAATGATGATATGAATAAATAACAATAAACCATATTCTGATTGAACGTTGTGAGACTTGGCATTTTTGGTGATCTGGCAGAGCATCACTCGAGCATGGATGGCTCACTCGAGTGATCTCCCTTACTTTCTCTTTGTGCTTCAGTTTTCGGGTTGTGCTTGCATAGGAATTCAGAGAGACAGAATTCTCACTCGCGAGTGATGTGGGGTCTCACTCGAGCACAACTCCTCCTGCTCAAGTGATCTTGCATTTTCCACTGGGAGTGTCTTCTCGGGTCATCACTCGCATATCATTTTATCAAGAGTGAGATTTTGTACTCGCGGGTGATGTGGGGTCTTACTCGAGCACAACTCCTGCTGCTCGAGTGAGACGCATATTCTCAAGGAATATGCTCTCAATATCAACACTCGCATCAGGATTTGAGAGGGATAAATTTATCACTCGCAGGTGATATGGGCCTTCACTTGAGCACACAGACTACTGCTCGAGTGAGAAGAATATTCTCAAGTAATATACCGTTTATACAAGCACTCGCATCAGATTTGGAGAGGGATAGAATTTTCACTCGCAAGTGCTAATGTGTCACTTGAGCATATGAGGTTGTGCTCGAGCACACTTGCGCTTTCCTGAACATCATGACTCTCGGCCAAGCACTCGCAATACCTTGCTCGAGTACAGAATACTCATGCTCGAGCATTGATGTCTCTGCTCGAGTGCATCAAGAAAGAAATGATAATACTTGCTCTCGGCCAAGCACTCGCAGACCTTCACTCGCATGTGCTCGAGTGAGAATGGCTTCTCTGCTCGAGTGCTGTCTCCAGTGCTTGAGTGAATCAGTGAATATAACAGTGGCATGCCTCTAGGGTGAACACTTTCTGGCTTTCACTCATACCTGCTCGAGCATAGAAGGGATCTATGCTCAAGTGCAAAGCTCATGCTCGAGCACTCCAGTTTAATTTGACAGCAGATACCAGAAAACAATGCTCTATGCATTTGGTAACTTTGGAAACATTTCTTAAACTTATAAAACCATGTTTTGTACACAATTGTCTTTTTGTTATCATCAAAACTTGGGATCTAACAGACTTAAATAATATTCCATTGGCTTTGGGATCACCCCATTTTGATTTTTCTAGAATTAGTTATGATTTTCCAAAGTTTGGGCAGAAATATGCTAGAATTTTGTAAAAATCTGAAAATTGGGAAATTGATAAATAAACAAATTATGACATCATCATGATATTAAAACATCATCTCCTTCCTTTCCTCAGCCATACCTAACACAAATTTCAGCTCAAGAGAGAGAGAAGAGTTATGAAATTCTAGAGAGAGAAAGGAAAGAAAACTCGGAGGTAGGTCGATTTCTTTGGTGAATTAATACCTAACGTGTATAACACTGCTCTTAAGCTTCTCTTCCATGTTCTTGAAGGTTGTTGAAGCTCAAATCTTGGTTGGGAAAGTTAGGGTTTTTCAGCTACATCAAGAAAAGCCAGGAGGATTGTCTATGTTTGAGAAACTTGGAAATGTTGTGTTAGAAGTGTTATACAGCCAAAATTGGGTTTAAATGGTAGTTATAACTCAATTAAATAGTTAATAAAGTGATTAAAAGTATAAAGGGACACGCCTACGGAGTCGGATTTCAAAAACCCCAATTTTCCCCGGAATTCCTACAAGTTTCAGCCAACTCTAGAAATGAGCCTTAGAGTTAGATTTTCAATAATTTGATGGTTTCATTGAGTTCAGGAGGAAAAATTAGGTAGAGTTACAGTTGATCACTTTTTCAGAAAAGCCCAAAAAATCATAATTACGAAAATGCCCCTAAAACACTGAAATAAGGGCTGCCAAGGGCAATTTCGTTTTTTGATAGTGAATTTGGCAATTCTAAGTCTGAAAAAGGATTTCTTGGGTGAAAATTTGTCAAGATAGCCTAGGGTAGAATTTTGGGAAAAGTCAAGCCGGACCGGGTACGGTGGGTCCGGGCTGGGTGCTTGGGGGTTTTTAGTAAATTTTCAATATAGCCTCATATAACCTCCAGAAACATCATGGAAGTGTCTAAATGATACATTTGGAATTGTATGATCAAATATGGAGCCTGAACTGTTGTCATGCTTTACGAGGCACACATTTCGAGGCGAAAAAGGGTTAAGGTAGGGAACTTACCTTAATTATATGTAATTGATATATTTGCTTGTGTAGTGGTGTATGTGATTGCTTTACTTGATTGTGTAGAGCATATTTGAACAAATGAAGGTCTATTTCTGTCTATACTATGGCCATAGTTTTGTTACATGAAACATTGAGCATGCAGAAATGTTATTATGGGGCATGCATCTAGATAAAGCTAACATGTTATTTACATAGCATCTATCATGCATGCATTATGGTATCTATTTCCTATTAAGATTCTCTCGAATCTCACCCTCCCCTACCAACAATTTAGATAGGCAAATACAGAAGGTATGCGGAAATCAGAGAAGAAAAGTGCACGAGAGAGGGTTGCAGTGGTAGAGTGAAGACAGGAATAAGTCTCCATTTCACTGGGATGGGTTTAGACACCCTAGTAGCCCTGTACAACTACCTTAATTGTAAGTATCATGTACGAACCCTTATAGGGATTTTCTGTAATCATGTGCATATTATCAGTATAGTTATGTTATTCCTGTGTTGCCCACTGAACCGTGCATTAATAGTCCATTGCAAGTTAATATAAGATAAGGGTGTGACACGAGTGAGCAGTGATCGATTGATCGAGTGCAAGTCATCTCATTACTTAAGTGCGTCATCCATCATTCGAGTAGATCAGTTAAAATCAGCATTTTAACTTCCGAGAGGGGATATTTGGTGTAGTGTTTCCCAACCCGTTAGGCCTATATCTAGGCTTCTAGTAGCCACCTAAAGAGTTCAAATGATAACCAACTTTAAGTGTTATAAAAGTGAGAATTTGGAATAGAGATTAATCCGTTGTCCTTGGTTTTTGTTGATAGGGTTTGATATTTGCCCTATTCTTGAGTAATCTGTACCAGAGCATGCTCGGAAAGGACAAGGTAGTGACCCCTTCTCTTATACTATATGTAATGCATTTTATATTTGTGATGTCATTGAAATGTGAATTGCATCACCATGCCAATAGTCCTCCAGTAGCTATCAACAGTTCGGGTGGTTGCAGTGTGCATCCCTGGTAGTGAAAGAGGATAAGGGTAGTGTAACCCCCTCACGGTAATTATATCCGGATTATAAAATTTAAGTGAAATAGAGACCAATAAGATAAAGTAATAAATTACAATCCGTCATCTAAGAGATATGGTTTCCTGAAAAACGGTTCAAAATCATAATTCATCTTGGTCTCACATTCACATTCGAATATAATTACTTGAGAAACCAAATCACATTAATAACATCAGAGTGCGTAACTAAAATCCCGGCGAACCTCGGGTTACTTGCATATATACAACATGGGTTTAAAGTTCTCAAAATTGGGATTACATATTCAAAATTTAACATTTACATCTTATGTACAAATGGTAATCCTAAACCAAAATAGATAACCAACAACCACTAAAGTCTCAGAGTAATCCTAACTACTCCTGGTTGTCTGCTTCCCTTTCGAGCCACTCGCCCTATCTGAAAAGGTTAGTCATTTGGAAAGAGTGAGATTCTAAAGAATCCCAGTAGTAACAAATCATTCATACCACATGTAATCATATAGCATGTAAACCAATCATCACATATCAGCAGCACACAAATCACACTCCATCTCATCCCCTTTTACAACCGGGAAGGCACACCGTCCTAACCCGAACCGTTGTAAGTGACTCAGGAACTGTTGGTATGGCAGTGTATACGAATAGCTTTACGACTCATATATAGCCTTTCGGCCCACAATTAGCCTTTCGGCCCATATGAACACATATATCACACCCTAACCTCATCCCCTTTTACCGCCGGGAAGGCACACAGCCCTTATGTAACCCCCTGCCGTAATTATATTCGAAATACGTGATTTAGAGTGAAATAAAGACCAATAAGAAACAAAACTATTTCAAAGTCCCATCTTCACGATAGGGTTTTCACAAATACCTTTCGAAATATAATACACCTGATCTCATTCAAATTTCGAATACAATTACTATGCTAAGATAAACCACATTTATACCAATATCAGAGTGCACAATATAATCATCCTGGTAACCCCGGGTTTCATATCTTCGCTAAACAATCATAGGGCACATTAGCCCATACAACTCCTCAAATGGGGATTACACAAATCCTCTTAAATACATATATAAATATCTAATAACTCATTCCAAATACATAATCAAATATTCTCATCTAAACATATATTCAAATATACATTCCACAATATATATACAACCTTTATCCAAATACGAATACAAATAATCCCATTTATGATAACCAACTATCACAACCAAACTCCAATGGGAGCCCTAGCCGCCCTTGACTGCTTGCTCCATCCTCGATCCACCTACCCTGTCTGAAATGGTTGATAGGGGAGGGTGAGATTCGAGAGAATCTCAGCAGGAAACAGATACCTATATGCATGTATGATATGTGTTTAATGCATGACATGCTTGCAATACATATCTCATGCTCACATAATGACATATCTGCGTGCTTAATGTTTCAACAACATACTCATGGCCATAGCATAACTAGAAACAGAGCTACAATCATTCATACATGTTTCACATAATCAAGCAATGCAATACATGCATCAAAACACAAACACAAATATCAAAGCATGCAAAAGAGGTAAGTTCCCTACACTCTTTCCACGTAAGCTCCAGCTCCGGCTGCTCATGATCAGGGCGAACACCAAATCCTATAACCAAACAAGGACATAGGGTTAATCCCTTTTTCCGATTCCTTAACTCCCAAACACTTGAGTTGGTTATCATTCATGACCTTTAGGTGGCTAATCAAAGCCTAAACATAAGCCTAGAGGCTTGGGAAAGGCTATACCAAGAACCACCTTTAAAAGTGTAAGATACTGATTTTTGGGGGTAGGCCACGGCCCAAAAATCCACTGGCTGCGGCCCAAAACTGCCCAGAAACGCTCAGAAACATTTGGGCTGCAGCCTAGAATCCGCTGGCTGCGGCCAAGAAAATCCAGTTTCTTGGCTGAACTTCCAAAAATCATAACTAATTCCGAACAAATCGAAATGAGGTGATCCCAAAGCCAAATGAAAACTATTCAAGTCCTCTACACAGGAAAAATATTGGTCTTTACTAGAAATCACCACACAAATACATAATTCTCCAAAACTCAAGACTGTCCCAAAACAGAATCCATTTTCGACCTCAAACTTTGGACAGCTATAAATCTCAGTTCCCAAAACGAAATGGCACAAATTATATGTCCATTTTGAAGCTTGGGATGTGAACTTTAAGACTGGAAAGTTTCATAATTTTCAGACATGATTTGCCCAGTCAAAAAGTCCATACAACAAGACTGCCCAAACAGAATTCCCACTGGACAGAATTTCCAGTTTTGCACACAATGTATCCAATCCAATTCAAATCAATTCCAATGATTAAATACCACAACATGACACCATTTTTAACATAAAACACTATCTAATTCCACCATTCACATTCCACACGAAAATACCATAAAATCAGGGAAAAATTCACAATTCACCATACTTAACCAAAAGTCACAAAACTTAGATCAAAAGGAAGCAAATGCTCACCTCTTCCCCTTTCCCAAACCAATTCCTTGATTCTTCATCTTTCCAAATTTTCTCAAGCCATCAAACACCTCCAATCAAGAATCTAAAACCACAGAGATGAAGCTCTCATCAACATGATCAAGATTAGTGAAGAGGTTTTAACCATTAGAGGCCATTACACAAGCCAAAACTCACCTTGTTTCTTTCTCTTTCCTCCCCCCAAGCTTGTGTCCATGGAGAATAGAGAGAGAGAATGATGAGATAATGAAGAAGGAAGGTCAGTTTTTGGCCACTAAAAGCCTCATTAGGCTGACCAAAAAGGAAGAGGAGAGAGGGAAAATGAGTTGACAAATTGACCAAGATCTATGGCTTACAACTTGCCATGTGTCAACATCTTGCTCCATCAACCATCAGTTCACATAGGCACATGCACATTGGATTCCGCCCCTGATCTAATACACAAATCAATCCTAACAATTAATCTTGGAGTTACCAATGAGTTTCCTCTTCGGTAACCGATCAATCGGTCGGTAACTTTACCGTTTTGCCCCTGATTATGGTAATCTCTCTTGGATCACCTCCAAACACTTCATATCTTTCCATATCACCACATTATGTGCCCTCCCTCTATTTTAAGTCAATTTAGAGGTTAATCCATAATTGAACTTAAATACAGGGTTTCGGCGCTGCTCACAGCACATACGAATCACATCCGGAACTCAAATCACATCGAATTCTCCAAAAGGGTTATTTATCACTAACCATATCCACTTTTGGAGTCATTATCTCTTAATCAAAATTTAGGATCTTGCTAAACCGGGGCTTAGCAGTCCACTAATCTCAGGCTTATTCTCTAGCCTCAAGTTTCAAAATTCAGGGTATTACACCTTACCCAAACCGTTGTTAGCGACTTAGGGACTATTAGTATAGCGGCGCTTTCACAATTTCACAAATATTGCAGCATACGAATTCATTACCAACCAATGATATAATACACATACAATGTATCACATAAGGTATAAAGAAAGAGTCACTACCTGTATCTTTCCTGACTGGCTCCAGTACCGTGGTCTCACGAGGGCGACAGATATCAAATCCTATACCAAATTAGGGACAACCGGTTAATCTCTTTTCCAAGTTCTTAATTTCATAATACTCTAAGTTGGTTATCATTTAGGACTCTTTATGTGACTAATAGAGGGCTAAACATATGCCTAAAGTGTTGGAAGAAGCTACCCTGAAGACCCCTTTTCAGAAGGCAAAACAGTGATTTTAGGCTGGATCACTCGAGTGAGGATGACCTCACTCGAGTGATGAGGCACTCGTGCTCGGGTAAGAACTGCTCTCACTCGCGAGTGTTTAACAGTGAGCAACTAACTTGATTAGAAAGTGCTCACATCACTCAAGCATGAAACTTTGTACTCTTGTAATGGCTCCAAATTTGCTCGAGTACCCGGAAGTGCAACACAACGAGTGATAACCTGAGAGCACATGCAACCATCATAGGGACAAGCTCACTCGAGCATACCCTCCAGTGCTCGGGTGAGACGGCCGTGCTTGCGAGTGTCAAAGCACACTCTTGAACAATGGCCAGCAAGTGACAACCTGAAAGCAGCCCTAACACTGAACTCACACCAACACTCGAGCAGTCCCTTGCTCACTCGAGCAAGCACCAACATCACTCGCGGACAAGAAGTGCACTCCAGCTCACTTCATGCAAACCCAGGCAAAACACAACGCAGAAAAGGGAAAACACACGCAGCACTCGAGCATGATCTTCCCTCACTTGAGTGTTGCGCATCAGAGACTAGAAACGCAGCAAATGACAGAAAAATACCATATGGTCAAATCCAATCCCAATGGTTCCCAAACTTCTCACAAAGATCAAACACACTTAACCATGCCTAAGGAACACATTGGCAACTTCCAAAACACCCAAAAACCATTTCTACCATAATTTATGCCTTTGGGTCTCTATGACACACAATACCCCAATCTCATTCAACTTAAATCCAAACTTCCAAACTATATCCAATACTCAAATGATTTCACAATAGACCATTTCCAACATCAATCATAATGAAATTATATATCCAAAAATAGGCATAAACTAGGCCAAATTTCCAGATTTTCATAAACTTATCCAAAACTCACAAATAATATATCAAAATACACTAAAGGGTTACCTCTTCACTTTGCCAAATCCAGAATCTCGATTCTTAAATTTTAGATTTCGTTCAACTCACAAACCACCACCTTTCAAGATTCTAAAATCACCAAGTTAAAGCTCTCAATGAGATGCACCACATTAGAGAAGAGGATTTGAGCATAAGAGGATCAATACTCACCAAAGATTCAAGCTTTCTCTTTCTCTTTCTTGCCTCAAGTTCGCCAGAAACAATGGAGAGAAGAGAGAGATGGGGAGATGAAAATGATGATGATGTTTCTCTTCCCTTGTCCTATGCTCCACAGAAAAGAGAGAAAAAAGAAAGGAAAAAGTGGACTTTTGTCCTTTAGCATGATCCCATGGTCCACTTTAAGCCACATGTCACCATCTTATACATTCCTCCATGAGCTCATATAACTGTAAAGCATAGGATTCTGACCCATAAACAATGAATCTCAACCCTTGATCTTAAATGCCACACACATTTATACCAAATCTACATCACATTGATCCCAAAAGTGCTTAATTACACACTTATAATTAATCTCTTAATTACACACTTATAATTAATCTCAATGTCATTAGCCCTTAATCTCGAATTGGGATATTACAGGTAGGGTGTGAAAGCTGAAAGGGCAGTTGTGAGTCCTTTACCTATGGCCCATCGGTGGTTCCGGTGGAAAGACCATACCTGCGGGGCGGTGGGGTTATGAGGGATGTGACTATGTGAAAGCCGTAAGGCTATATGTGAAAGCCAGAGAGGCTATGTGTATGTGTATATGTGAATGACGGGAAGGCAAGGTGCATATGTGACAACTTGTATGCTATGTTTTGTGCTGCTGTACTGCTTGATGATTTACTTGCATGCTATGTGATTATGTGTGGTATAAGTGATTTATTACTATTAGGATTCTTTTGAATCTCATTCTTTCTATTAACCAACCTTCAGATGGGGCAAGTGGCTCCAAGGGGAAGGAGACGACCAAGGGCGGCTAGGACTCCTTAGGGATGTTTACATTTTGGTTGTTGGTTATCAAATTTTGGTTGGGATTACTGTACATATATATTTGGAATGATATTGTGTAATCCCCTAATTGGGGACTATAAACCTTGTTCAAAATCACCAAGTTTTGTCATCATCAAAAAAGGGGAGAATGTTAGATCCCATATGTTTTGATGATAACAAAGATTGGACCAATAAAATAAAAGAATTTGATAACAAATAAATGAATTTTGAATAATGTAACAAAGTATTACTTGGAGTAAGCACTGGAGTGATGAACCAATTCAGTGAAGGTTTACTCGAGTAGCAACTCGAGTAAGGGAAGCAATTACTTGAGTAGCCACTCGAGTAACCAAAGAAAATTTCATCCAGTGAAGCACTACCAAATTTTGAACAAAGTTACTCGAGGGAGTACTCGAGCAATCTGCAAAGCTATATAGACCATTACTCGAGTACCCACTCGAGTAACATGATTTTCAAAGGCATTACTCGAGTAGCCACTCGAGTCATCAGGTTAAAAATCTTGCTGTTGTAATATCCTGAATTGTAATCAAGGATTAATAACTTCAAAGTGATGTAATTAATGATAATTAAGCACTTTTGAAGTATATGTTGTGCAATGTGATATCAAGGTGCTTAGTGATGGTTTAGTAAGCATTGTGATAATCAAGGGTAAAATGGTTAATTTACCAATCGACTGGTCAGTTACCGAAGAGAAAACTCCCTAGTAATTGAGACCAATGGCTAGGATTGTGATTAAGAAATTGGTAGTGCTTGTGCATGTGTTATATGAATTCATAGAAGGAATGATAAGATTGCGCCATGTGTTCAAATGAGAGCCATGGGATTTGAATTCAAAAAGTCAAATGTTTTTCCCTCTCTCTTCCCTTGTCAAGTCGAAGGTGTGTGTATGTGTGAAGGGAAAATGTCATCATCATCCTCTCACTCTCTCACCTCTCTCCTCACTTCCATTTCCGTCCTAAGCTAACCAAGAAAGAGAAAAGCTTGGTTTTAGGTAAGTTAATTCGTTCAAATGCTTATATTATGTTTATTAAAGTTGTTCATGGTGTTGAAGGCTTCCTTGCCATGCTTTCAGAATTTTGAAAAGTGGTGTTTGATAGTTGAACAAATTTGAAAGTTGGTGGAATCAAGGTTTTGATTTCAGCAAGCTTAAGAGGTAAGCTTTTGATGAATTTTGGTATACATGTTATGATTTTTGGTTAATAAAATCTAGATTTTTTCCCTGATTTCTTGTGATTTTAGAAGATATGAATTAAGTAATGTAATGTGGTGAAATAGATGTCAAATAGTGTATGGGAGTCAATGGTTTTGGTTTGGATTTGAAAAGAGGAAGTTTGGCATGTTAGAATCGGTAAGCACAGTGGAAGAATTTTAAAACAATTTTCACCGATCCTAATCAAGGATCTATCAATGGTGTTTAAACCAAGTTGGAAAGATTCATACCTTTTGATGATTCAGAGTTTTCACGATCTCTATGAGCCAACACATTAGGTCCGCTCCCTCTACTGGTATCCACACGAATGCTCTCCAACCGAGACTGCGTGCTAGGGCCTCTAATGTCTCCTAGGGTTTCACTTGCGGCTCTCAATTCTCATGTGTGTCTTAATATATCTTCTCTATCAAGTTTATAACCTATGAGGGCTATTTTCAAATTTCAAAATTAATCATCATTAATTTTGAAATTAATTAACAATTAATTATCTTGATGAGCTAATTAAATAAATTCAGTTTAAATTAAATCTGTCCAATAGTTTTAATTTAACCTATTTATTTAATCCAAATAAAGAGCCATTAGATTTAATTTATCTTCATAAATTAAATCTGAGATACTATATCTCTATCATGTTAGTTATTAAATTTAACATATCTTAATAAATTAAATTTAAAACTAACACAATATAATAATATCATATAATATACATATACATATATATATATATAAGATATATATTTCAAAAATATATATATCTATATAATATTATTAATGAATTTTATATTATATATATATAAATATAAAATTCGTCCACCCTAAATTAAATATTATCTCGTGTTGGGCCATTCTTGTGTGCGACCCTGTAGGCCTATATGAAGTTGGCAGTAGGCTAATAACTATACTAACCCAAAAGTCGCAAGCGGCCTCTAGCAAGACATTACGACTACCCAATTCATATGAGGATCGTTATCACGATGCAACCTGTCATACAACCATGTCACATCCCTTTTGTCACAAGATATATCGATCAAGGATAAAGTATGGATAATGCCATCCTCTTGTTCCTGACCATTACTTTCTCAATTCCTGAGTAGCCTGATAACAGAGACATAAACTCTTTTCATCATAGTATGGCCATACATTTCTGAGACTCACTCATCGAGGGGCCCAGTAATATCTCTCTACTAATGTGAGGTACAAATTCCATCTTGATCATTCATATTCCTCTGTATGAAAAACCACCAAGCCCGATCGTAGCCTTTATCATCACCTGGTCAAAAGTGACTTTTGACTAGTTCAAAGCTTAGCAACTCTCATGTAGGAACCCATGATGACCTCAGGTCTAAGGGCATTGTGACATGGTTATACATGAGAAAAGCTTATCACTTGATCCATGTAGCTTTCTCATAGTGGGTCGGTCCAGCACCTTGTACTCTTACAAGTGCCTAAGACTTTGATTCGTATCTCCATATCTTATCAAAGTCATACTGATCTTGTTTCATCTCTGCTCCAGCATAGATGACCGACCAGGGACATTTTAGGACAATCTTTATGAATTATCCAAGGATACAATTATCATAGTTAGCATGCAAATAATATGATAATAGAATGGAGAAATTTCATTAAAATAATAATATTTAAAGTACAATGATTGGCCCTTAGGGCACAATTTCCAACATCCTCCCACTTGCCCTAGGTGAAATCATTAATTTGCCTAATTCCCATTGCCCTAACATGACGCTCATGCTTTACCTGTGTAAGTGGCTTAGTAAGAGGATCAGTAACAATATCTTCTCCTGCTACTTTGCATATCTTTATATCACCTCTATCATTGATTTCTCTAATAAGATGAAATCGCCTGAGTATATGCTTGGTCCTTTGATGTGACCTAGGCTCCTTAGCCAGTGCAATAGCACCGCTATTGTCACAGAATAAATCTATTAGATTTGAGATGGTAGGCACCACCCCTAGTTCAGTAATGAAATTTCTGATCCAAACGGCTTCTTTAGCTACATCTGATGCTGCTATATACTCAGCTTCTGTTGTAGAATCTGCTATAGTGCTCTGCTTGGAGCTCTTCCAGCTTACTGCTCCACCATTCAGGAGGAATACATATCTAGATTGTGATTTAAGGTGGTCTTGGTCAGTTTGGAAAATTGCATCTGTGTAACTGGTTACACAGTGCTCATCATCCAATCCACCATAGACCAAAAACAAGTCCTCAGTCCTTCTTAAGTACTTTAGGATATTCATGACGGCAGTCTAATGACCCTCACCAGGATCTTGTTGGTATCTGCTGGTCATACTTAAGGCAAACGAGACATCCGGTCGAGTACATAACATGGCATATATGATGGATCCAATGGCCGAGGCATATAGAACCTTACTCATGAGATCTCGCTGATCAGGTGTACTAAGACACAGATCCTTGCTAAGATGGATGCCATGAGACATGGGCATATAACCCCTTTTTGAATCATGCATACTGAACTTATGCAGTATCTTGTCTATGTATATGCTCTGACTTAGGCCTGTTAGTCTTTTGGATCTATCCCTATAGATCCTAATCCCTAGGATATAGGTGGCTTTACCTAAGTCTTTCATTGAAAAGGACTTTCCTAACCAAGACTTGACACTCTGCAAGGTAGGAATATCATTCCCAATGAGTAGGATGTCATCTACATAAAGCACTAGAAATACAACTATGCTCCCACTAACCTTCTTGTAAACACAAGGTTCATCGATGTTTTGAAAGAATCCATACTCTTTGACTACTTTATCAAAACGATGATTCCAGCTCCGAGATGCTTGCTTCAATCCATAAATGGATCTTTGAAGCTTGCAAATTTTACCAGAGTCCTCTGGACGCACAAAACCTTCAGGTTATGTCATGTACACATCCTCAAGCAGCTTTCCATTAAGGAAGGCTGTTTTGACATCCATCTGCCATATTTCATAGTCATAATATACTGTAATGGAAAGAAGGATTTTGATTGATTTGGCCATTGCAACTGGGGAAAAGGTTTCATCATAGTCTACACCATGAGTTTGACTGAATCCTTTTGCAACCAGTCATGCCTTGAAGATATTTATATTGCCATCCATGTCAGTTTTCTCCTTGAAAACCCATTTGCACCCAATAGTTTATACACCTTCAGGTGGATCGACTAAGGTCCATACCTGATTGTCGTACATGGATTGCATTTCAGACTTCATGGCATTTAGCTATTTCTCAGAGTTTGGTCCCACTGTGGCTTCTCGATAGGTGGTGGGCTCATTTTTCTCAATGAGCAACACATCACGGCCTTCAGTAATCAGAAATCCATATCTCTGAGGCTGATGCCATGTCCTATCAGATCTTCGTGGACCTTGTGTTACTTGAGGAGGCTCAGCAACTTGTTGTGAGTCTTCTCTAATTTTCATCTATGGTTCTGTACCATCTTGTGGCTCTCGAATTTCTTTGAGATGTACGTCGCTCCCACTGGTTGTTTTAGAGACAAACTCTCTTTCGAGAAACTTACCATTTTGAATAACAAACACTTTGTTATCGGTGAGATTATAGACATAGTATCCTTTCGTTTCTTTAGGATGCCCCATGAAAAGGCACTTTATGGATCCGGGCGCTAATTTATCAGAGGCTTGTTGCTTAACATATACCTCACATCCCCAGATCTTAAGAAAAGATAAACTTGGTTTCTTTCCAATCCATATCTCATATGGTGTCTTTTCAATTGCCTTAGATGGAACACGATTTAGTGTGAACGCAGCTGTTTCTAGGGCATGTCCCTAAAAGGACGTTGGAAGATCTATTTGCTCATCATAGATCAAACCATATCTAATAGTGTTCGATTCCTTCGTTCAGAAACGCCATTCCATTGTGGTGTTCCTGGAGGAGTCAATTGTGAGATTATCCCACAACTCCTAAGATGGTCAATGAATTCTTGGCTCAAATATTCACCACCTCGATCAGATCAAAGTGCTTTAATTGTTTTACCAAGTTGGTTTTGTACTCCATTTTGGAATATTATGAACATTTCAAAAGATTAAGATTTATGTTTCATTAGATAGATATAGCCATATCTACTAAAGTCATCTATAAATGTAATGAAGTAGACATAACCTCCTCTGGCAGCTATATTTAATGGTCCACATACATCTGTATGTATGAGGCCCAATGATTCAGTGGCCCTCTCACTATGCCCAGTAAAAGGTGCCTTAGTCATCTTTCCTAATAAGCAAGATTTGCATGTATCATATGATTCAAAATCAAATGAGTTTAGAAATCCATCTTGATGGAGTTTAGAAATGAGTTTCTCATTTATGTGGCCTAGATGACAATGCCATAGGTAGGCCGGATTGAAATCGTTTGATTTTATCCTCTTAGTAGTTACGTTATAGATATTCCTATTATTAGGATGTTCCAAATTTAATATATAATGACCAACATGCAAATCACCATCAGCATAGAAAATGTTATTACGATAAATAGAACATTTACCATTCCTAGTAATGGAAGTATAACCTTCCTTATCCAAATAAGAAACAGAAATAATGTTACTATTTAAAGCAGGAACATAATATCAATTGTTCAAAACTAACAAAAGCCTACTGAGCAGAACTAATTCATAAGTGCCTATGGCTAAAGCAGCAACTCTTGCTCTGTTTCCAACTCGTAGGTCCACCTCGCCCTTCTTCATCTTTCTACTGTCCTTTAGACCCTGCACATTTGTACAAATGTGAGAACTACATGCAGTATCTAATACCCATGTAAAGGAAGTAGAAAACTGAATGTCTATAACATAAATACCTGAAGCGATAGCGTTACTATCCTTCTTGTTCTTTTTCAGATCTTCCAGGTAGAGTTTGCAATTCCTCTTCCAATGACCGGGTTCTTTGTAGAAGTAGCAGACTCCTTCCTTTGAAGGTTTGCCTTCTTGGGTGCAGGCTTGTTTGACTCTTTGGTCTTACCACCTGAGCCATTACCCTTCTATTTGCCCTTCCCTTTCTTTTTCATACCCTTTCCTTTCTGAACCATCAAAACTATGCTAGGCTTTTTCTTAATGCTTTGCTCAGTAGTTTTGAGCATCCCATGCAGCTCAAAAATTGATTTCTCCATGTTGTTCATATTGTAGTTCATAACAAATTGGTCATAACACTTCGGGAGTGAGTTGAGGATCAAATCTGTAGCTAACTCCTATCTCATGGGAAATCCAAGCCTCTCAAGGTGATCAATATAGCCTTTCATCTTTAACACATGAGTACTAACTAATGCACCTTCAGCCATTTTACAGGAATGTAAGGCCTTTGTGGTCTTATACCTCTCTTGCCTACCTCTCTTGCCTTGCCTGTTGCTGGAACATTTCCTTGAGATGTACAATCATCTCATGAGCCTCCATGAGTTCCAGATCTCTTTGGAGCTCTGGAACCATAGTGGCAAGCATCAGGAAACCTACATCCACAGAGTCATCCTTATGCTTTGTGTAAGCATCTCTCTGAGCTCTTAGAGCATTGGCTGTAGGCTCTTTAGGAATGGGTTGATCTAGGACATAAGCCTTTCTTTCCTGCTTGAGAACAGTTCTCAAGTTCCTGAACCAGTGAAGAAAGTTTGTCCTATTGAGTTTGTCCTTCTCAAGGATCGATCGCAACGAAAGTGTAGCAGTATTACTAGTCAACATGATTCTACAATTAAAATATGAAAAGTTAGTTAGTAATCTCCCACTAAATTAACAACCCTCAATATAATAATTAGTGGGCTAAGATCCATATTTGGCTTAAACTTAAGTCCACTTTGGCAAGACACTTAAATTCAAGTTATTTAGGTAGGTAACCTATTTACCAATTACATTACATGTAACTCTTAGATCTTTATGGGATTTAATCATTATATGATCCGGCTTGTTTAACCCCATCTAATGCCTTGAGATTCAAAACCATTTTGTTAATCTCAATTAAGTCAAAAAAATAATGAATATTATGAGCAGCACCATTACTCAAGCTTGTCTCATCAAGATAACTCAAGTGCATCCACTTTGGTGGTTTCCACAATTGAGCGATCTAGGTTTTGACAAGTATTCATTAATTGACGGCATTATGACTTAAGATTTGGTTCAGAGGGCTTAATTAATTAGTTTTGTTTATATGGATGCAATCGTGGTCATATCTCATATAGATAAATACATATAAACGTAAAAGTAATCATGCAATGATCTTATCAAAAACATAATTTAAACATGACACAACATGGCTTACCTAACCTAAAATCCTTCCAAGCCAATGAGAGGACTTCTCTAAATAAAAAAAGAAATACATTGAGAGAAACCTCGTTTAAACATTCGAGGGGAGTGAGATGAGAAGAGAATGTACATCGAGAGTATTTAGAGAAAGGCATGGCACGCAGGCCGTATTTAAATATTACAACCTTTGTAAAATTCTAAAGCCATGTTGTTCACCATACCCAAACAAGGATAAATAATAAACCACAACAATAATTCATACAATATGAAAAGCAATAAATGTCGTGATCAGATTATATTGCGCTATATAGAGGTGGTCACGACGGTCCCGCTAGCCGGTTAGTGGGCGGGGTCAAGTGGGGCCGCCCTTGCGGGGTTACAAGGGGTAGCGCCCCTAGAGCTTTTGAAAAAAAGGCAGATTCCTTTTAAAAGAAATATTTGAAAATTTTAAATTTTTAAATTTCGGACCCAATTTTTCTAAACAAAAACAACAATGGCCCAGAATGCTTCTGATCTAGATTGTCTTCCCCAAAGTTTCGAATCCCTAAATCCGATTAGAGACCCTAATGTGTCTGTACGCCAACTACGATCTCAGGTACCATACCCAATTTCATGCTTGTTTAAAATGAAAATCACATACATGTTTCAAGATATACATGTTCGGAATTGATTTCATGCTTATTCCAAAACGAGAATCACATACATGTTTCAAAACTAAAAATGAAACAATTTCAAGATTCAATTTAAACGAAAACGAAAATCAACAGAATTACAAGATCACATGTTTCTAAATAATTTCGTTTCGTATTAACCAAATCACATGCATATTCGTGTGTTTCTTATAAACATACGTACACATCCCATATATATCACATGTATAAGAATCATAAACTCAATTTAAACGCACAATTGATCTGGCTCTGATGCCACTGTTAGAATTGGTAAGCACAGCGGAAGAATTTTAAAAAAATTTTCACCGATCCTAATCAAGAATCTATCAACGACGTTTAAACCAAGTTAGAAGGATTCATACCTTTTGATGAGTCAGAGTTTTCACGATCTCTATGAGCCAACACGTCAGGTCCGTTCCCTTTACCGGTATCCACATAAATGCTCTCCAACTGAGACTACGTGCTAGCTCCTCTAATGTCTCCTAGGGTTTCACTTGAGGCTCTCAATTCTTATGTGTGTCTTAATATATCTTCTCTATCAAGTTTATAACCTATGAGGGCTATTTTCAAATTTCAAAATTAATCATCATTAATTTTGAAATTAATTAACAATTAATTATCTTGATGAGCTAATTAAATAAATTCAGTTTAAATTAAATCTGTCCAACAGTTTTAATTTAACCTATTTATTTAATCCAAATAAATAGCAATTAGATTTAATTTATCTTCATAAATTAAATCTGAGATACTATATCTCTATCATGTTAGTTATTAAATTTAATATATCTTAATAAATTAAATTTAAAATTAACACAATATAATAATATCATATAATATACATATACATATATATATAAAAGATATATATTTCGAATATATATATCTATATAATATTATTGATGAATTTTATATTATATATATATAAATATAAAATTCGTCCACCCTAAATTAAATATTATCTCGTGTTGGGCCATTCTTGTGTGCGACCCTGTAGGCCCATATGAAGTTGGCAATGGGCCAATAACTATACTAACCCAAAAGTTGCAAGCGGCCTCTAGCAAGACATTACGACTACCCAATTCATATGAGGATCGTTATCACGATACAACCTGTCATACAACCATGTCACGTCCCTTTTGTCACACGATATATCGATTAAGGATAAGGCATGGATAATGCCATCCTTTTATTCCTGACCATTACTTTCTCGATTCCTGAGTAGCCTGATAACAGAGACACAAACTCCTTTCATCATAGTATGGCCATACATTTCTCAGACTCACTATCGAGGGGCCCAGTAGTATCTCTCTACTAATGTGAGGTACAAATTCCATCTTGATCATTCATATTCCTCTGTATGAAAAACCACCAAGCCCGATCATAGCCTTTATCATCACCCGGTCAAAAGTGACTTTTGACTAGTTTAAAGTTTAGCAACTCTCATGTAGGAATCCATGATGACCTCAGGTCTAAGGGCATTGTGACGTGGTTATACATGAGAAAAGCTTATAACTTGATCCATGTAGCTTTCTCATAGTGGGTCGGTCCAGCACCATATACTCTTACAAGTACCTAAGACTTTGATTCGTATCTCCATATCTTATCAAAGTCATACTGATCTTGTTTCATCTCTGCTCCCGCATAGATGACCGACCAGGGACATTTTAGGACAATCTTTATGAATTATCCAAGGATACAATTATCATAGTTAACATACAAATAATATGATAACAGAATGGAGAAATTTCATTAAAATAATATTGTTGAAAGTACAGTGATTGGCCCTTAGGGCACAATTTCTGACATGGCAAAGTATGGTTTTGGGTGATCTTGTGACCTAGAGATGGGAATGTGTTGCTTGAGTAGGAGTTTGTTGTTTTGGGTTTACCAATAGATTCCTTGTGTTAAAATGAGTGAGAATGAGTTTTAGAACAAGTCTTAGGACCATTGGTAGCAAATTGGTCAATTTTAGAAAACCATATCAGTTGCTGTGATTTGGCATCTGATAGGCATCACTCGAGTGAGAGAGGATCTCACTATGAAATTCTCGGTATTTTAGTTAAGTCTTCAGGCAAAAATCGCGAGCACACTTCCTAACTTACGAGTGCGATATGATCCCACTCGATTGAGCATGGGCATGCTTGAGTGAGGGAGTCGGCTTAAGACTTGGGAGTTTATGGTTGTTCTCGGTAGTCACTCGTTGGGCCTCACTTTTTGGTACTCGAGTGCAGTTGAGGTCATTGCTCAAATACAGCTTCTTGTGCTCGAGTGAGTGTGAGAAATATCTCGAGGTTTGCTCTCGGGCAAACACTTTCTGTGTCTCACTCACTGGTACTCGAGTGCAATAGGGGTGTCACTCGAGTGAGCCACCCCAAAATCAGAAATTCTTCCAAGAAGGAGGATCTTCGGGGTAGATTCTCCCAACCCCTTAGGCATATGTTTAGACCTATAATAGTCACCTAAAGAGTTTAAATGATAACCAACTTAAAGTATTATAGAATTAAGAACTTGGAAAAGAGATTGACGGGTTGTCCCTAAACTTGGTTTACAGGATTTAATATTTTCTGTCCTCGAGAGCCCACAGTACTGAAAAATGTCAGGAAAGGACCAGGTAGTGAGCCTCTCTCTTATACTATGTGTAATGCACTCTATGTGTGTTGTATCACTGTTTTGTGATGATCTCCGATGCTGCAGTTATAGCTGGTGATAGCTGTCGTTATACAGCGAAAGCTATCGTTTACAACATAAGCTGTCGTTATTGTGATTATAGCGTAAGCTATCGTGATCGAGATTACAGCATAAGCTATCATTATTGTGAATTGCAGTGAGAGCTGTCGCATTGTGTATACAGCCGTGAGTGCTGTCGTTTGTGGTAATGTTCATGTATCTTGTGTTGCTGCTGCTGCTGCTGTTTGTGATTTACATACATGCTTTGTGTTTATGCATTGTGTGAGCGATTTGTTACTACTGGGATCTCTTGAATCTCATTCTTTTTAATGACTAACATTTTAGACAAGGCATGTGGCTCAAAAGAGAAGCGAGCAACCCAGAGCGATTAGGACCCTTTAGGGGTATATTTGATTTTGGAGATGTTGGTTATCCATTTTAAACTTAGGATTACTGTATAATTTGTGATGTAAATGTTATTGTAGTGGAGCTTGGTTGTGTAATCCCCTAGAGAGACTTACAAATACTTAGATGATATATATATATATGGAACCCGGGAGTTGCCAAAAATTTGATTACACACTCTGATATGAATGAATGTATATTAACTGTACAGGTAATTATATTCGAACATTGAAATTGAGACCAGGATGGTAAAAAGGTTTTGAAGGATTTTTGTGAAAATCCTATTATAAGGTAGAAAGTTAAAATGAGTTTAAATCATCCGATGGTCTCTAATATGATTTTATTATATGTTATCGAATTATAATTACATGATTAAAGGAAGGGGGTTACATTTTGGTATCAGAGCTGTAGTTCCTGGCAAGGGTAGAGTTTGCTAGGATATATACCTTAGTTAGTTTTAGGGATAGAAGATCATTTATGCATGATGGTTGTGCATGCACATGTATGTTCTATTGTTATGGATAATATATGAGTCTTGTGAATATATGTGCATACTATCTTTGCTAAATTAATGGGGTAAGTTGTTTGTATAATGAAGAAAACTAGAGGACGCCCCAATATTTCGTGTGTAGACCCAGAGGTGGAGGTCGTCAATGACAACCCACCAGATCCTTTATAGGAACTAATGGGTCTGATCAAAGATCAGCGAGATATGATCACTGAGCTAAGAGAAGAGCTTAGAGCGGAGAAAGGAAAGAATAAAGCATATCAGGGTCCGTCAGTCGAGGAGGAAACCAAGGAAGGGACTCATAAAGAAGAGACTGCCGAAGGATCAGCATGACCATAAAAATCCCCACCTCATGCTATTCCGAATCAAGAATCACATGGGGTGCTGATTAGAGAGGATAAGGATCTTCAATTTTGGGTCTCAATATTCTGCAAGCACCTGCCTTCGGCGTTCAGAGGGAGGTTTGATCCTCAAGCAGCCGAAGATTGATTGAACAGGCTGGAGAAAATATTTGAGGTCCTTGGGTGCCTGAATGAGTTGAAGCCATGTTTGATAGTTTACAAACTCGAGGGGGATGCATATCGTTGGTGGCGGAATATCACCCTAACATTGAAGAGCAAAGAGATGCCATTGACTTAGGAATTGTTTCAACAAGAATTCAACGAGAAGTATTTTCCCAAATCGGTGAGACTCGAGAAGGAAACGGAATTCCTGAATAGAAGGAAACAGAGGGCTTTGATGATTACTTGTCCTGTTTTATTCGGTTGTCTCGGTATTCCTCCTACCTTCGGTACAAGGATGATGAAGAATGGAGTTCGGATATGTTCATTCGTGGCCTGAGGCGAGAGTTGAGGAAACGGCTAGCTACCCACCAATTTACCAAGTTCAATAAGGCGGTTGAACAGTGTAGAATTATAGAGAATAATTTGAGAGAATTATATCCTGCCAGAACTACTAGTCATCGCAATTAACCCAGTAAGGATGCTACCTCATAGAAGCGAAAGGGGCAATGATCTTCAACTGGGAGTGGTAAAAAGCTCTACCAGTCTGGGAGCTGTGATCAGCAAAGAATTTCTTTTACACCATGGATCTATTATTGTTGTAATCAACCACATCATGGTAAAACTTGTGATGGTAAAATAATATGCTTCAATTGTAAGCGTGTGGGGCATACTGCTGCCGAATGCAAAGAGCCACGACCAGATCAGAAATCAAAGACACAGGGTCACGTATTCGCTATGACCCACGAGGAGGCCCGTAAATCTCCTGAGCTGATACAAGGTAAAATTCTTCTTAATGGCTATCTGTTGCAAGTTTTGTTTGACTCGGGTGCAAGTCACTCCTTTATTGCCTATGATTGCGTAAGCGCCTGGGATTGCATGTGCACAAATTGCCATTTGATCTGGTAGCGTCAACTCTGATAGGTGTTAAGGCCTTGACCACAGAAGCTTGCTTGAGTTGTGTTATAATTGTGGAAGGGCACCAATCTAATGTAGATTTGATATGTCTGCCGCTTTACCAATTGGAAGTCATTTTGGGTTTTGATTGGTTAACAACAAATAATGTATTGCTTGATTGTGGGAACAAGAGGATAGTATACCCTGCTTCTCAGAGGGCTGAGTTGTGGATACTAGTATGAATTTTCTTTCTATGGCCAAAGCTGAAAAGTATCTTAAAAAGGGTTGCCAGGGGTATATGGTGTTTTTCTCTGTGCAAGGGGAAACCAGTGAAACTTTGAGTAATATACCCGTGGTAAATGAATTCCCTGAGGTATTTCCGGATGACCTTAGCGGATTGCCTCCTGAGAGGGAAGTTCAGTTCCCAATCGACACTGCCTGGAGCTGCTTCGATATCTAAGGCCCCATACCGTATGGCCCCAAATAAAATGGCATAGTTAAAGAAGCAGATTGAAGACTTAATTGAGAAAGGGTTTGTTAGACCCAGTGTGTCGCCTTGGGGAGCTCCACTGTTGTTTGTGAAAAAGAAAGATGGAAGCCTTCGTTTGTGTACTGATTATAGAGAGTTGAACAAGATTACTATTAAGAACAAGTACCCTCTTCCCTGAATTGATGACCTTTTAGATCAACTCTCTGGTTCATGTGTGTTTTCAAAAATCAATCTAAGGTCAGGGTATCATCAGCTGCGAGTGAAAGTAGAGGATGTCCCAAAGACTGCTTTCAGGACCAGGTATGGTCATTATGAGTTCTTGGTGATGCCATTTGGGTTAACCAACACATCTACGGTTTTCATGGATTACATGAACTGTATCTTTTGACAATATCTGGATCAGTTTGTTGTGGTATTTATCGATGATATTTTGATATACTCTAAGAGTATGGAAGAGCATGAACATCATTTGAGAATTGTATTGAATACATTGCGTGAGAAGCAACTCTATGCCAAATTGAGTAAATGCGAGTTTTGGCTTTCGGAAGTAAAATTCTTAGGCTATGTCATCTCTCAAGAAGGGGTTTCTGTGGATCCCAGTAAGGTGGAAGTAGTACTAGATTGGAAAAGGCTAGAATCTGTGGCAGAGGTACATAGTTTTCTGGGTCTTACTAGTTATTACCAGAGATTCATCTAGAATTTCTCCCGCATTGCGTTACCAATGACCAAGCTCATGAGAAAGGATCAGCCGTTTGTGTGGGATAAGAAATGTGAAAATTGTTTTGTGGAGCTGAAGGAGAGGTTGACTACGGCACCTGTGTTGATTTTACCCGATCCCAGTTTGACTTATTTGTGTATTCTGATGCCATTGGGCAGGGATTAGGGTGTGTCCTTATACAGCAGGGACGTGTGGTAGCCTATGCCTCTCGATAGCTCAGACCTCATGAATTGAACTATCCCACTCATGATCTGGAGCTGCGGCCATTGTGTTTGGTTTGAAGAATTGCGTCATTACCTGTATGGTGTGACTGTGGAACTGTACTACAACCACAAGAGTCTTAAATATCTGTATGATCAAAAAGAATTAAATATGAGACAGCGCCGTTGGATGGAATTACTTAAAGACTACAACCTGGAAATAAAATGCCATCCAGGTAAAGCAAATGTAGTCGCTGATGCTCTTAGTCAGAAGACTATGCTTGTGGCAGCTATGATAATACAAGAGGGGAAATTGATTGAAGATTTTCGTGATTTGAATTTGACAAACCAGATCATCTGTGCCAATTTCACTATTTTTCAAGAGGAAAGTGATCTAAGGGCTGAGATTGAAGAAGCTCAGAGGCAAGATGGCTAATCAAACCGGGAGAAGTTCTAGGCTATGATCTATCACCTCATGGATTGGTTCGTTATCAGGAAAGAGTCTGCGTTCCACTTAAGGCGGAGTTGAGACTAAAGATTCTGGATGAGGCGCACAAGAGCCGATATACTCTTCATCCTGGCATGACCAAAATGTACCATAATCTGAAATCTGTATATTGGTGGTCGGGTTTGAAGAGTGATGTGACCAAATATGTGGTGAGGTGTCTTACTTGCCAGAAGGTAAAGATTCAGCACCAGAGACCGCCTGGTGTGCTGCAGAGTCCTAAAATTCCGGAATGGAAATGGGAGAGTGTAACCATGGATTTGGTTGTGGGGTTACCTAAGATCAGAAATTATGATGCAATTTGTGTTATTGTGGATCGGCTAACGAAGTCAGCACACTTCATACCAATTAATGCTGGTTATTCTCCTAATAAACTAGCGGAGATTTATATCCGAGAAATTGTGAAACTTCATGGCGTTCCAAAAAAATATTATTTCTGACCTTGATCCCTGATTCATTTTGAGATTCTAGAAGGTGTTGCATGAAGCCTTGGGTACATAACTGAGATTCAGTATGGCTTATCATCTAGAAACGGATGGACAGTTAGAGAGGACAATTCATACGTTGGAAGATATGTTGCAAGCTTGTGTTCTTGACTTTAAAGGAAGTTGGGATCATTTCCTTCCACTTGCAGAGTTCGCATACAACAATAGCTATCATGCGAGCATCCAAATGGCTCCGTATGAAGCATTGTACGGAAGGAGATGCCAATCACCTTTGTGCTGGAATGAGTTATTAGAAAGGAAGCTTTATGGACCGAATCTTGTTGATCAAACTTCAGCTCAGATTCAGATTATTCGAAAAAGGATGCTTGCAGCGCAGAGTAGACAGAAAAGCTACGTTGACAAGAGAAGACGGCCTCTAGAGTTCAAAGTTGGTGACCATGTGTTTCTGAGAGTATCTCCTGTCACCGGTGTTGGGCGAGCAATTAAGTGAAAGAAGTTGAGCCCAAGGTACATAGGTCCTTTTGAAATCCTTGAGAGGATTGGGCCTATGGCTTATCGAGTAGCTCTACCCCCGAGCTTGAGTAGGCACCATGATGTGTTTCACATTTCCCAGTTAAAGAAGTACCAACGGGATTCCTCTCACATCGTTGAGTATGAGGATGTCGAGCTACAAGACAATTTCATGTATGCGGTGGAGCCAGATCAAATCATTGACAGAGAGGAGCGACGACTTAGACACTGAAGTATTCTGTATGTGAAGGTGATCTGGAAGGGAATGACTAAGAGGGAAGCAACTTGGGAAGCAGAAGAAGATATGCGAAGATGATATCTGGAGTTTATGGCTCAAGTAGTGAAACAATTTCGAGGTCGAAATTTAATTTTCGGGGGGAGAATTGTAATATCCTGAATTGTAATCAAGGATTAATAACTTCAAAGTGATGTAATTAATGATAATTAAGCACTTTTGAAGTATATGTTGTGCAATGTGATATCAAGGTGCTTAGTGATGGTTTAGTAAGCATTGTGATAATCAAGGGCAAAATGGTAAATTTACCAATCACTGGTCAGTTACTGAAGAGAAAACTCCCTAGTAATTGAGACCAATGGTTAGGATTGTGATAATAAATTGGTAGTGCTTGTGCATGTGTTATATGAATTCATAGAAAGAAGGATGAGATTGTGCCATGTGTTCAAATGAGAGCCATGGGATTTGAAGTCAAAAAGTCAAATGTTTTTCCCTCTCTCTTCCCTTGTCAAGTCGGAGGTGTGTGTATGTGTAAAGGGAAAATCTCATCATCATCCTCTCACTCTCTCATCTCTCTCCTCACTTCCATTTCCGTCCCAAGCTAACCAAGAAAGAGAAAGAAAAAAGCTTGGTTTTAGGTAAGTGAATGCCTTCAAATGCTTATATTATGTTTATTAAAGTTGTTCATGGTGTTGAAGGCTTCCTTGCCATGCTTTCAAAATTTTGAAAAGTGGTGTTTGATAGTTGAACAAATTTGAAAGTTGGTGGAATCAAGGTTTTGATTTCAGCAAGCTTAAGAGGTAAGCTTTTGAGGAATTTTGATATATATGTTATGATTTTTTGTTAAGCTTAATAAAATCTGGATTTTTGCCCTGATTTCTTGTGATTTTAGAAGATATGAATTAAGTGATGTAATGTGGTGAAATATATGCTAAATAGTGTATGGGAGTAAATGGTTTTGGTTTGGATTTGAAAAGAGGAAGTTTGGCAAAGTATGGTTTTGTGTGATCTAGTGACCTAAAGATGGGAATGTGTTGCTTGAGTGGGAGTTTGGTTGTTTTGGGTTTACCAATGGGTTCCTTGTGTTAAAATGAGTGAGAATGAGTTTTAGAACAAATCTTAGGACCATTGCTAGCAAATTGGTCAAGTTTGGAAAATCATATCAGTTGCTGCAATTTGGCATCTGATAGGCATCACTCAAGTGAGAGAGGATCTCACTCGAGCACCCTATGAAATTCTTGGTATTATAGTTAAGTCTTCAGGTAGAAATCGCGAGCACACTTCCTGACTTGCGAGTGCGATATGATCCCACTCGATTGAGCATGGGCATGCTTGAGTGAGGGAGTCAGCTTAAGACCTGAGAGTTTATGGTTGCTCTCGATAGTCACTCGTTGGGCCTTACTTTTTGGTGTTCGAGTGCAGTTGAGGTCATTGCTCGAGTACAGCTTCTTGTGCTCGAGTGAGTGTGATAAATATTTCGAGGTTTGCTCTTGGGCAAACACTTTCTGTGTCTCACTCGCTGGTGCTCGAGTGCAATAGGGGGTGTCACTCGAGTGAGACTTCCATCACTCGAGTAAGCCAGCCCAAAATCAGAAATTCTTCCAAGAAGGAGGGTCTTCGGGGTAGATTCTCCCAACCCCTTAGGCATATGTTTAGACCTATAATAGTCACCTAAAGAGTTTAAATGATAACCAACTTAAAGTATTATAGAATTAAGAACTTGGGAAAGAGATTGACGGGTTGTCCCTAAACTTGGTTTACAAGATTTGATATTTGCCATCCTCGAGAGCCCACAGTACTGAAAAATGTCAGGAAAGGATGAGGTAGTGACTCTCTCTCTTATACTATGTGTAATGCACTCTATGTGTGTTGTATCACTGTTTTTGTGATGATCTCTGATGTTGCTGCGGTTACAGCTGGTAATAGCTATCGTTATACAGCGAAAGCTGTCGTTTACCACGTAAGCTATCGTTATTGTGATTACAGCGTAAGCTGTCGCTATTGTGATTACAACGTAAGCTGTCGTGATCGAGATTACAGCATAAGCTGTCGTTATTGTTAATTACAGTGAGAGTTGTCGTATTGTGTATACAGCCGTGAGTGCTATCGTTTGTGATAAAGTTCATGTAGCTTATGTTACTGCTGCTGGTGCTGTTTGTGATTTACATACATGCTTAGGGGTATATTTGATTTTGGAGATGTTGGTTATCCATTTTAAATTTGGGATTACTGTATAATTTGTGATGTAAATGTTATTGTAGTGGAGCTTGGTTGTGTAATCCCCTAGAGAGACTTACAAACACTTAGATGATATATATATATATATATATGGAACCCTGGAGTTGCCAAAAATTTGATTACACACTATGATATGAATGAATGTATATTAACTGCACAGGTAATTATATTTGAACATTGAAATTGAGACCAGGATGGGAAAAAGGTTTTGAAGGATTTTTGTGAAAATCCTACTGTAAGGTAGAGTTTAAATCATTCGATGGTCTCTAATCTGATTTTATTATACGTTATCGAATTATAATTACGTGATTAAAGGGTGGGGGTTACACCTGTGACCCTCGGCCAAGAAATGGAACACATTACTCGAGTAACTAGTGAGAAAATAGCATTACTCGAGGGACCACCCGAGTAATCTGCATAATTATTTGAAGCATTACTCGAGTAACCACAAAGCAAACTCTCGGCCAAGAATATGATGCATTTACTAGAGGGTGTAATCGAGTAATCTACCGGGTTATTTAAAAGACACTTGGGGGATGACTCAAGTAAGGTGTGAAGAAACATGAAGCCCATTCGAGTAGCCACTTGAGTAACCAGATTACCACAGTGATCACCCGAGTAACCTATGAAGGTAAAGACATGGCCACTCGAGTAATTAAGTATTTTCAAGGTTTGTAATATATCACTCCAGGTCTTACCCGAGTGATATCTGATTTAAAATGTTGATTTGCTCACTGTAACACCCCAATTTTCGATTAAAGGCTACTGGTAATTATTGAGGATAATTATCGAATTAAAGTATAATAATTATGGGTTTGGTGGCTATATTAATTAATATGTCATAATTGTTGGGAAAATTGAAAGAATGGCTCTAAATTAGTTATTAATGGAAGAGATTAATTACTAATTAAGAGGGTATGAGATGTGAAATTAAAATGGCTAATGGAGGGATTAGAGTAACTAATTTGGTTACTTGCTTTATGAGAACCAATGATATTGGGACACTTGGCAAGTGGGTATGGTGAGAGAATGGTTGGAAAGGTCAAATGACCATATTTTATTGTTTCCTCTCCCTCTCCCTCTCTCTCATGCGAATTGTGATGGCATGGGGGACTGAAATTTCTGTTCCTCACCTTTATCATCATCATCAAACATTTCTCTCTCTCTTCTCTCTCTATTTTCGCCATTGGAGACCGAAGAGGAAGAAGGAAAAGCTTGTAAAAAAGGTAAGATCTTGACCTCTAATGCCAAAACTTCTTTCTATAAAGTTGTTCCTTGGAGTGAGAGCTTCAATTTGATGGTTGTAGTTTCTCCATTGGTGGTGATTTGAGGAATCACGAAAATGTACAAGTTGGAGAATCATGAAGTGCCTTTGGGAAAGTTGTTGAGGTAAGTGAAAGCTTCAATTTCATATAAATTTTGTGGCCATTGGTTAGGCCTTGAATTTCAGGAATTTTAGCCCTAATTTTTGTGATTTAGGGTCTTGGGGAGTATGGTATGTTGTTGTTATGGAAATGGTGCCTTGTTTAGTGTTTTGAATTGATAGAATTGCATTGAAGCTTAAATGTGAAGTTTGGCACCTTTTGTGTTGGTTTTGTGCTTTGGTCAAAACAGGGCATGTAAATGGGTTGTGATTTTGGTCATTTTGAGGTTACCATTGTGTTCCTTGTGGAAAATTGTATGGGAATAGATTTGGTTAATGATTTTGGAGTCATTGGACACTTTGGTAGAAAATTGGAAAATCTGTCCCTTGGAATTCTGTTCTGGGCAGTTTATTTGTGTGGACGTTTTGAATGACCAAATTATTTCAGAAAATTGTGACACTTTTCATTCTTAAAGTTCACATCCCAAGCTTCAAAATGGACATATATTTTGTGTCATTTCGTTTAGTATTCTGTGAGATATGGTTGTCCAAAGTTTGGGATTGAAACAGAACTCTCTTTTGGGGCAGTGATGAGTTTTGTGTAATTCTGGGATTGTATGGTGATTTCCAGTAATGGTTCATATTTTTCCTATGAAGAGGACTAAAATAGCTTTCAATGGGCTTTGGGATCACCTCATTTCAATTTTTTCACAATTAATTATGAATTTTTGAAGTTGCCTTGGCTGCAGCACAAAAGTTTCTGTGCACGTTTTGGCAGCAGCCAGAAATTCTTGGCTGTAGCCAAAAACCTTCTGTGCGTGTTTTGGCTGTAGCCAGAGGGTTCTTAGCTACAGCCAACCCCCATTTTCAGCATTTTGGGATTTTTAAAGGTGATTTCCAACCTAGTACTTCCCAATCCTTTAGGCTTTCATTGACCTTATTATAGCCACCTAAAGGGTGTGAATTGTAACCAACCTTAAGTGATATGAAAGTAAGGATTTGGAATTGAGATTAACCCTATGTCCTTGATTCGGTTATAGGGTTGGATATTTTCTGGGATTGCGAGTAGCCGATGCTGGAGCATACATGGAAAAAATAAGGGTAGGGAACTTACCTCTCCTGCATGTATTGATATTTGTGTTTGTGTATTGATGCATGTTATTGCTTTACTTGATTATGTGAAACATATATGAATGATTGAAGCTCTATTTCTATTCATGCTATGGCCATGAGTATGTTTTTGAAACATTGAGCAAGCGACTAGGGGCGGCGAGAATCCCTTATGGGCATTTGGATTTAGTAGTTGGTTATTGTTATATGCTGGGATAATTGTATATGTTCGGATGATAGATTAGAATGTATAATTGGATATTGGATGTATATGTGCTTGGATGTCTATTGGATTATTTGGTTATGTATTGAAGATGGATTTGTGTAATCCCCGTTGAGGAATTATAAAGGGCGTATTGCCCTATGAATATTTAGTGAAGGTATGAATCTGGGTTTGCCGATATTATTATTGTGCACTCTGATATTTATATAAATATGATTTATCTTCACGAAGTAATTGTATTCGAAATATGAATGTGAGACCAGGTTAAAGTGTTTGTGAAATGTATTTGTGAAAATCCTATCTTAAGGATGGGATAGTTAATGAATTTGGATTATTATTGGTCTTTATTTCATTTTTAATCATGTGTTTCGGATATAATTACGGAGGGGGTTACACTCACTACCATATTTTGGACAAGTTTACTCGAGGGACCACTCGAGTAACAAACTTGATACTCGAGTAGCCACTCGAGTAAGGTAGTCCAGAAATTATGTTTTTGATTGAATGTTTATTAAATTGTTATCCATATGATTAACCCTTCATTGCATTAGTATCCTAAGTACATTTCCAGAGAAATAATGAAGAAATCATGCAAGAAGAGCAAAGTCAAATAAAGTGTTCGAAACGTTCACCTACCGCTACCTACCGCAAATGGATAGTTTTCAAATTCAAAGAACCGTCAACTGTTGCTACGCGACTCTAACGGACATGTTTGAAATGCTTCCAACGGATACTACAAATCATCTATATATATGGAGCATTCAGAAAGAAGAAAAAGAAGACACGAACTGAGATTACACTGATCAACACATTCTAGTGCTTTGTTTACTTATACTCATTCATTGTACTCCAGTGATTACATATTTGCTCTGTAAGAGAGTTTTTCATTACAAACTCAATATTTGTTATTGAGACAACTTAAGGTAGTGGGACCTTGATTTGGGGTTTTGATTACAACGTGTAAGGGGGAGCGAGTGTCCAGGTGAAAGAACTTATTATGTACTGAAGTGCCAAGAACCCACTGAATTTGGAGAATATAGTGAAACTCTCAGAGACGTTCTGAAGACTGGACATAGGTCAAAGTGGTTGTGGCCGAACCAGTGTAACTCTTGTTGTACACTTCGGTGATATTTATCCTTGCTCTTAACTGCTTTTAATATTCCATCAATTTCCTTATACGCAACGAAATTTCTGGGATCACCCAATTCACCCCCCTTTGGGTGAAACGCTTGCACTAACATGATCTTCCTTAACTTTAATTTTCACATTGTTGAAGTAAGATTTAGCTGTAATAAATTGAATGAAACAAAACAGTGTAGATGGTAAGTTTAATAAGGTTTCCACTTCTTACTAAGTGGATTATCCATCATTTTTGGGTATCATAGTTGTTATGTCTACTTGATTATTTCCAATGCTATAAATTGTATACATCATGTTGGGGTAAATAATAAAAGACAATTTCAAATATGATAGCCATGGATGTGATGAGTTGGAAACTTTGTTCACTTTATATAGTAAAATAATGGATAGGAGCAATATGGGAGATATGACTCCTATTCTATTGCAAGAGGATAAAATGAAAATGTATGAGCTAAAATTGATTATAGGGAGAAGGTGGGAGATGGTAGGACATGAATATATCAGTCTTGAAGGTTTCAGAGCCAATTGTTAGGAATATACCTTGTTTAAAGCCTTGCTTGGTTAGCCTCAATACCAGTTCTCATTTTATGGAAGAAGTAATAGTGAACTTGATATTGTTGATCAATGGTACTAACATAGTATCAGATTGAATAATGCAACCGTAGCAGAGGAGGAAACATAAACTACTTAATTCACATGCACATGTCTTGCACATTGCTACCTAGAGTGACCTCTTAGAAAATGGTCACAACTATATTACTTGTACTGGCATATAAGTGGAATGAACATTTGGCAGTGCATTAAATAACATATCTTTAAATTGGTAATGTTGGGATTAGAGACATAGGTTGTTAATGGTATATTAGTTGGTATATTTGAAGATAATATATCACCTTCTATATTGAATAACATGGTAGTTCAATAAACAACAGATGAGCATATTTTATATGATAATTCACATGAAATTGTCCCTAAGTTCTATGTACTTAGTAATGTTATGAGTGGCTTGGCATAAGGTATCATTTACTGTCTAGAGTTCAGTCTGTTACTAGGAGATTTGGGTTATTAAAGGGACATGAGAGGCCAAGTCAGTAAGGTTGGGAGAGATAGAAAATTATTAAAAGTAAAAGGAATGGAATTGGGGTTGATGATGGAATTCTCGGAAGTAATGCTATGCAATGCATTATGCAGTCAAATATAGGGTTCCTATTATAGCATTCTGTGCACATTAAATGAAACACATTTGGTAGTAGGCTGCAAGTTAAAGAACTTCACTGATTTAAGTGAAAGTTGTATAGTTGGGAGAGTAGGTTGGAAGTGAAGAGAACACAGCGACTACAAAAATGCATTGTGTATTCATAAATGGTTGCCCATGAGACATCATTGAAAATTGTAGGTAAGAAGACTATTTTGTAGACTTTTATCACTTGTGTCTTGTGTGTTTCATTGTTAAATTTGTAACAGGCCTCTGTAAAGGGGTTTTGAAAGTATGGTTGTTATGTTGTGACAATTAGTAATATCCATTTCTACTCACACTTTCTTACTAGAAGTACTTCATGAATTATTGAGATTTGACAACAACATGGCAGAATTTTATACTTTCATAACTACTACTGAATGGAGATATAAAGCAAAAAAGATAACTAAAATGAAGCATGGGTATAGGTAGTCAGTAAATGAAGTCCTATTTTTATCTGTATTCTGTGATTTTGACAATTGAAAATGACAATGTGAAGATCATAAATACCGAATCCTGTAGAAGAATTGGAAAACAAACTTGAAGATGAACTTATGTTTAGTGATAAATGAGGAAGATTTGCATCCCATCTCCTTTATGGGTGTCACAAACTCTTATTTAGACAGGGAATTTTTCTCTGCAATGGAGAGAGTTGGGATTCCATATAGTAAGTATCAATGTGTGGACTCCTATACTTCGAACCTGGAATGAGTTTAGAAGTTGTAGTAGAGCTTGCGGTCTACACCAAAGATAACACGATTGAAGTTGTTCCGATGACAACGTACAGGCTACTACCGACAATTTAGTCATCAAAAGGCAAGGCAATAAGCATGGGGTATCCGAGATGGAGTGAAAGCCGATACTACTTATTCAAGTGCTTTTATTGGATACTTAAGGAAGAAGGATTTTGCAACAACTTATAGGAAAAAAATGCATGATCCGCACTTCAGTGAACACTATCGTTCTATGATTGAGGCATCACAATCCCTTATAGCTGTGTTCTACCCAGTCAAAATTCTTGAGCCGATTGTTATCTACGACCTCTATAAATGTGCTTACATGAAGATAATGCCAGTGAACTTTTAGGTATACCATCCGAGGCAATCGGCAGCAATGACGGAAGAACAAAATGCAAACCAATTAGAGCTATACACCGACGGTAATGGTGAAAACTCAATTAAAGAACTCCTACCAGCAGTGTAATATCCCAAATTTTGATTAAGGGTTAATGACTTCAAAAGTGGATGTGATGAGAATTTGGTCATTTTAGTGATTCCAATGGCTTTCTTGTGAAAATTTGTGTGGGGAAAGTGTTTGTTGTGAAATAGGAACCATTGGGAACAATTGGGCAATAGTTGGAAACTCTGTCCATTGAAACTCTGTATAGGGCAGTCAGTTTTTAAGGGCGTTTAGAATGGACAAATGGTATCAATAAAATCCGAAACTTTTCAATCTTAAAGTTCACATACCAAGCTTCAAAATGGACATATAATTGTATCATTTTGATTTGTGAGTTAAGAGTTATGATTTTCCAAATTTTGTGATTGAAACTGGAATCTATTTTAGAGCAGTATGGACTTTTGTGCAATTATGTATTTTTGTGATTATGAACTCCATTAATCCATATTTTTCTAATAAAAAGAACTTAAATAGCTTTCCATTGGCTTTAGGATCACCCCATTTCAATTCATTTTGGTACTCCTTTCTAGTACCTCAGACCATCCTAGTCAAGTTAAATTCCTAAAAATCAGCTCAACTATTGAGTTTGATCCTTGGATCGCAATTCAACACTTTGAACCTCAACATTAGTTGAACCAGAAATCACCTGCCTCATTTCCATGGATCATCACTTAGCATGGAGAAACTGCAAAATATTTACTATGCCTCAAATTTTCATAACCCCATCAAATGGATCTTTCTGGGAAGTATTTACTCCAACAAAAATGTTTGGATTTAAAATCAATACTTACATCATCATTATCTCCATGCATCTAAGCACCCTTTAAATCATCTAACATAAATGATCATTAGTCATGGAGAAACCTTAAGACAATCACTATGTCTCAAGTCTCCATGACCCTATCAACTTACTTCCCAGGGGATCACCCATCCTAGGATTTTCCTGGGTTGAGCACGCTTAATTTTCGCGTACCTATGCCCAAACATATATACTGGCTTCTACTGCTTTCGTCCATAGGTACCCCGTGACTACCCTCATCTCAAAAGACGTACCGGCTATCTCCGGTTACCAAAATATTGGGTGTGGACCGCACATTGGCCTTGGTCGTACCCACTTCCTCGGGTTCCACAATATCCTTAGGAACATTGTAAGGTCAAAGGAATATAGATATGATATACAGTGCTATATGATGAGTAGTGATTATCTCGTATATGGATCCTAAGGAATCCGAACCGATGATATTGAAGGTTGGGGATAGGCTTGAATCAGGTCTAAGCTGAAATAGTGCTTAGGTCAAAATGTGAATCAGGTTGCACTATGGTTCTATTGCATAACAGAAGTTTGAACCTTGTGAACCTTGTGGATAGTGTTGAACCTTCAATGACATTTTGAGGTTGTTTTAGGTTAGAGAATCTAGGCTGTATGATCTTACAAGCCACATATGTTGTTATGGATTTGTGTGTTTAAAGGCCTTAAGTCTTAATGGACCAATCTGCTCTTAAGCTGGCAAATATACTCAGATTTGTGTTAGTATTGTGCCAAAGATGTGACACTATTACCTATATAATGTGACGGAAGAACAGTATAGTGACCATTAGTATCTCAAGTATCCTAGAGATTAAGTATCATCCTATTGCACCATTACCCTTCAGTACTCGCCATTTCTCAGGGTTGATTCACAAATCGGGAAGATACCCTCCTTTGGGACCTCCCGTCCGTGCATATTTCCTAGCACCGTGTAATCAAGACCATATCAATATACCATCTTGTTGTTGGAACCGGCCCACTATTAGAACCTCTTGGGCTCTTCTAGAACTGGTTGAAGCTCTGATACCAAAATGTCACACCCTTATCTTAATTTCACCTTTACTAGAGTATTTGTAGAAAATAATATGCGGTTCGGTGGGCAACACAGGAATAGCATAAATATAATGATAAAAAGTGCTCAATTACAAAAAGTCCCCATAGGGGTTCGTACATAATAATTACTATCAATGTAGTCGCATGGAGCTACCAGGGTGTCTAAAGCCGTCCGAGTGAAACGGAGACATCTTCCCGTCTTCGTTCCACCACTGCAATCCCCTCGAATGGTTCTTTTCTTTATTCTCAGCGTATATTGTATCTCCTCCTGTCTAAATTGTTGATAGGGGAGGGTGAGATTCAAGAGAATCTCAAGAAGAAAATAGTACCAATATGCATGCAAGATAAGTGCTTAATACATGACATGCTTGCATTACATAAACTCATGCTAACACAATGACATATCTGTGTGCTCAATGTTTCGTGCAACAAAAATATGACCACAGTATAAACAGAACTTCAATCATTCATATATGTTTCACATAATCAAGTAAAGTAATAACATGCATCAATACACCAGCATAAATATCAAATACATGCAGGAGAGGTAAGCTCCCTACCTTAATCACCCTTGCTCGATCCTTAAAGAGGCTCCTCGATTTGCATGCCTTGTAATGTGTGTCACAACTCGGCTCTCCACTCGATCCTACAATTCCAAATGTACCATTTAGACACTTCCATAGTGTTTCTGGTCGTTATATGGGTCTATTATGAAAATTTACCAAAATGCCCCTAGGACCCAACTCGGCCCCGCCATACCCAATCCGGATATACTTTTCCTAAAATTCCAACATGGGCCATTCTGACATATTTTCGCCCAAGGAATCCATTTCCGGAATCAGAATTATTAAATTCACTACCAAAAGATGAAATTTCCCTTGGCAGCCACTATTTCAAGGTTTCAGGGCTATTTTTGCACTTTCACATTCGGAGGCTTTTCTCGCAAAGTGGTCAACATTAACCCTACACAATTTTCCCTTCTGAACATAATGGAACCATCAAATTGATGAAATTCCAACACTTAATGGACGAAAATACCCCTGCCCAAATCTGGAAAATTTTAAGGAAATTGAGTTCTCTTGATTTCAATCCATTAAACACCTTGTATACACTCCTAATCACATGTTTAACTATTTAAACACTAATTGAACATGATTAGAGTGAAGTTGAGCAGCACCTCCCCTTAGGGTTTGTCATTCCCAAAATTACAAAATCATGAAAACACACCACAACAAGCCAATACCTCCAACAACTACTAATATCAACCAACCTACGTCAAGATTCATCAAGCTATTGGAGTTTACCTTGAGTTTCCTTACTTTATCTCATATGACCGTCCTCCCCTCTCGCTCTTTCTCTTGCTATTTGCCTTTCTAAACAGAGATTGAAGAAGGATATAAGGTTTAGAGGGTGTTTCCATGGATTTTCAAAGCAAAATCACAAGTTTTCCATGAGAGACTCACCTTGGATGACATCTTGATCTTTGCTTCTTGCTTCTTTCTTTTCAAACTTTTATCCTCTCTCTCTCTCTTTATTTGGCTTCAGCTGAACTGAAAATGAGAGCCAAAGGAAAGAGAAAACTTATAAAATTAGAGGGTGTTTCCTTCATCTTTTAGTTTTATTATATTTTATGGCAATTTTAACACATGCCATTTAACTTTGTCATCATCTCTTTTCCTTTAGCCATTATGCTTGGCCGGGATGGAATATTAGAAGGGAATAAAATATGCATTCAATTATCTCCTTTATTCTCTTCCACATCCTCTTCCACACAATTTATTTTGAGTTGCAATCTTTGACTATATCCTTTTTTTGTTTTTGACCATATCCTTTACCAATTCTTGTGTCAAATTTCCATTGTATTTGAACCAATGTATCCTCCCTTTAATCAACCCATATTTACATCACTTAAGGGCCCAAATTAGAGTAGAATAGGATAATCACAAATTACCTCATACTTACAAGGTTGCCATTACCAATTTTTCCATTTTCAAATTTGTCTGGCAGATTTTCTGCCCAATCTTTGAAAAATCATAACTAATTCTAGAAAAATAGAAATGGGGTGATCCCAAAGCCAATGGAAAGCTATTTAAGTCCTCTTTAGTGGAAAAATATGGATCAATGCAGTTCATAACCACAAAAATACAGAATTGCACAAAAGTCTATACTGCTCCAAAATAGATTCCAGTTTCAATCCCAAACTTTGGAAAATCATAACTCTTAGCTCACAACCCTAAATGACACAAATTATGTATCCATTTGGAAGCTTGGCATGTGAAATTTAAGACTGAAAAGTTTTAGAATTGTTTGACACCATTTGCCTATTCAAAGTGTCCATACAAACCGACTGCCCTATATAGAGTTTCAATGGACAGAATTTCCAACTTTTGCCTAATTGTTCCCAATGGTTCCAATTTCACAACAAACACTCTCCCTACACAAATTTTCACAAGGAAGCCATTGGAATCACTAAAACGACCAAATTCTCATCACATCCACTTTTGAAGTCATTAACCCTTAATCAAAATTTAGGATATTACAAGCAGCATCCAAATTAGATGAAGATTTAGGATTTGTAGTGGACTGAAAACTAAATCCGATAAGGTTAATCAAGTAGGAAGTTGATTTTGGTATTGGTGCACCTTTGCAAACTATAGGATTTTGACTTTGTTAGCACGTGTTATTGGGGTTTGTTTCTTTGTAACGGTCGATTTGTTTTGGTCAAGTTAGGAACAGGCCCAAATTGAGTTTATCACTTAACAATGGTATTAGTACTCCCATATTGTATTTAACTAGTGTTATGAAATCCTTGTGTTATGTTTTATGAAACTTGTGGAATTTGAATTAATTTTAGTTGTGAAAGTTTAATTACGTAACATAGTTAATCATGTTGCCTTGAAAGGGCTAGGATGAAGTAAAAATGGATTTATGGAATGCATTTTATGCAAGTGTGATGAAAAAAAAGGTGTGGTGAACCTTCAAAATAATGAATGAAATTGGTAAAATAGTGTAAGTTACATATTAAAAAGCAGAAATTTTAATGGAGCACATAATAGCAATTTTTTACATTATTGACATATGACTATGATATATTATTTTTTAGGGCCTGATTCTGAGATATTCCAAAAGGCAACTCATAATGCTGCAATATTATATCCACTTAATGACATGGGCAAAACATATGCATCCACATTTTGTAGTAATGCTTGAAACATGACCTGCAAAACGTGCTCATTCACTTGATAATATAAAAATGGATAAATTAATGTATTTTGTGTTAGCAACTACGGCATGTTAGGTGACCTAATCTGATAATAGTTGGTAAGGAAATCAAACTTGAGCTGATTGATACACATATAATATTATGAGGAAAAATAATTCAAAATAGACAGAACAAATATAAATATAATTATGAGATATGTGTTGTGATGTGAAGGTGTTAGTTGTCTGCTTTAATTGAGTTTGTTGACTTCAATTCTCTTGGCTCCATGATTATGTGAAAGGTAAAACAGGGGAAATTGGGAAAAAGGCAGACATTATATAACATAAAATTATTTAATCTACAAAATTGTTAAAAAAGAATAGATAATATTTCTCTCTCAAATTGTATATTGGAATTGAAATATTATCAATTTTCATACATATTTTTAAAAACTAACAAACAAAATAGCAAAGTAGGACAACAACATTAGACTATCAACAAAAAACACATAATAATACCCTTTAACAATTTGATAATGTATGCAATAATAATATGAAGAAGTCCAGATTCTCTACAACAATCTTCTCATTAAGAAAATTGACATATTTTACTTATCTTACTCAATTAATCCACATCATACTTCCCACACTAATAAATATAATAAGAACACTCCCTAATTTTGGAGTCATATGGCGTCTTCTTCATCACTAGCATTTTATCTTCTATGAACTTCATTCTATGCCTTAAACCCATAAATATTCAAAGAGGACTATGTGTAAAAGCATAGTGATGGACAAATAAGGTACAGAGGTAGTGGAATGTTGAAGTCCTCTTCTAGTCAACCAATCCTCAGGTGGGGGAAACATCTGCAATAGCCCTTTCACTGACCTTCCTTCAATAAGGCCAGTAAAGCTCAGGTTCAACCATCATTGAAATAGAGAACATGGTTAATCACATATTCCTTTAACCTGAGTTATAATTGCAAATAACTTAGCCCTGTTAGAATTGAAAAACTTGCAAAGGGGAAAAAGTGGTGTCAGATGGAAGTAACGCATAAATGTTACCACTTCCAAATTGTATTGGTTGATGAGTATCCTGATAAAGAAAAGAAAACGACCAAGTGGTGTAGGAGTAGCAGAAGTAAGGACTGACAGAGTTCACATGAGAAATAGTTATCACACAACCGTCTCATTTTGTCTGTATCAGGTTGGGTCATATAAAGTATAATCCTTGTAAGTTATTTGTACTTGCTGTGGAGATAGATTGGCTCTATGGATAATTGTCTTTGTGAAATCAGCGAACACAGCATCTCATGTTCGAACTATATCCTGCCTCTTGGTTGTGAATACTGGGACACATATTATATACAAGAGACCCAATGATGTTTTGAATTCAAATTTAAAAATCCCGCCAACAAATTTGTGTGTTTTTCGCGTGTTGGATGAATCGGCTTTTATTTTTAACAAACTAAGACAAAGATTGGGACTGCACAAAGCCTGAGGTAGTCATCTTACACTGAGAAGCTGAAGAGGTTTAGCTTATGAACAGTACTTTCTCATCTTTACGTAAGGGAAAGGAATTTTATTATATATTGATTTGGAGAAATTTTTCTTTTCAAATTTGGCTATTTGTCTCAGAAATAATATGGGAAAGTTGGAAAAAGAATCCTATTGACATAATTAAATTGCTAACAAAATTCAGATTTGGCTATGAAGGAAAAAATATAGAGGGAGGGAGAGAACTAGCGTACCGGGACGAATCCATGTTTAAATCTGGGTCAAAGCTCCAATGCTCCATAATTGAGCTCACATAATTATTAGACTACTAGAGCCTAATTGTGATTTGCATAGCAGATCACCAGAACCAGAAAGATGGTAGGAGATGAGAGATTGCCAGAAAGCTCAATGGCGGGGTGAATTGTGATTGAGGAGGCACACCCTATTTATAGTGGTTTATGGAGGCTACTAATTAGGAAACGTGTGCACTCCTTCTTCCCCTCCAAGACAGCAATTAAATTAATTGATTCTCAATTAATTTTCTAATTATGGTGATTTGTTCTTCAATTAACAAATCCATAATTATTGCTGAATTATTCCCCAATCTGCATTTAATACTGATTTTATTCTTATTTGATTAGGCTATTTATATCCTAATCAAATAGTCCAGCCCATCAAGGGCAAATTTGGACCCAAAGTCCAACATCTCCCACTCACACTTGATGGGCCTCCCATCAGGCGTCCGTTACTCTTTCCTGTTTCATACTTGGCGTTTGCCGTGACCGCGTGGGGGAAAAAACGTCTTCAAGATCTGGTGCTTGTGATACTAGAAATCCCTCATACCAGATCAGCATCCAAGGACACCCTTTATATCTGTAAGATATATATTCATTGCCTCATATGCCCCAGATTCTCCCATACATATTGCTCATGGCATATCTAATCCCTCTCGAGTTAATATGTTGATTAACTAGATTGCCTTCCACGCACATAGTATCCGCACTTACTAGCTACACATATAGCTAGTAAGGGGTCAACCACAGATACTAGCACATCTTATGTATCTAGGAGAAAATCTTCTTTTTTGACTGAATATCAGTCCATCTTGACTTGGTCGCTTTCCTAGTTTTCACTCATCTGACCGAATCAAGTGTGATCATGGAGCTTCAGCTAAAGTAGCTGTCACCAAACCAAACTTTCATGATGTCCCCTAAGTCTTAAGGGCATCGTGGAAGGATTTTTCCTTCCTGGGACTCATACTATAGTGAACTAGGGATCTTTTACCTACATCCCATGTTGCAGTCTAACTCTTAAGCACATGCAGTATGATGAATTGCATGCTACGGTGAATGGTTTGAGGTGCACGTCGATTTCTTTTTCTTTCACCGTACATACATTAGTTCTAAAATGTACTCAGCATTCGAACAAGAACTTTCTTTTTCACCATATCTCTTTTATAATCTCATTTGTGAAAAAAGAAAAAGTTATTTGCCTGGCTACAGGTCTGTATTCATGCTCTGATCCATTTTATGTATACATGTACACATATAGATCTCATCTTAGTCTAACTGAGGCGACTCAAAAGCAAAGATTCTTCTTAACCATCTTATAGTGATCATTTGCTCGTCTTACCCTCCTATGCCCTCGCAAAACATGGGAAGATGGTTGTTCGTGTGAGTGATGTTAGGATCAGTAGGCACAACGGAAGAATTTTAAAATTTTACTGATCCTAATCGAAGATCTATCAACGGCATTTAAATTGGGTTAGAAAGAACTCGTACCTTTTTTAACTTAGGATTTTCACGATCTCTAGGAGCCAACACCTCAGGTCCGCTTCCTCTATCGGTATCCACATGAATGCTCTCCAACATAGACTGTGTGCTAACGCCTCCAAATGTCTCCTAGGATTTTCCTTACGGCTCTCAATTCTCATGTGCGTATGAGTCTATCTGCTCTATCAAGTTTATAACCTATGAGGGCTATATTCAAATTTCAAAATTAATCATCATTAATTTTGAAATTAATCAACAATTAATTATCTTGATGAGCTAATTAAATAAATTCAGTTTAAATTAAATATGTCCAACAGTTATAATTTAACCTATTTATTTAATCCAAATAAAGAGCAATTAGATTTAATTTATCTTCATAAATTAAATCTGAGATACTATATCTCTATCATGTTAGTTATTAAATTTAATATATCTTAATAAATTAAATTTAAAACTAACATAATATAATAATGTCATATAATATATACACACACACACACATATAATATATATAAGATATGTATTTCAAAAATATATATCTATATAATATTATTACAAAATTTTATATTATATATATATATATAAATATAAAATTCGTCCACCCTAAATTAAACATTATCTTGTGTTGGGCCATTCTTGTGTGCAACCCCGTAGGCCCATATGAAGTTGGCAGTGAACCAATAACTGTACTAACCCAAAAGTTGCAAGCGGCCTCTAGCAAGACATTACGACTACCCAATTCATATGAGGATTGTTATCACGATGCAACATGTCATACAACCATGTCACGTCCCTTTTGTCACATGATATATCGATCAAGGATAAGGCATGGATAATGTCATCCTCTTGTTCCTGACCATTACTTTCTCGATTCCTGAGTAGCCTGAAAATAGAAATGGAAACTGTAACCCCCTTCCGTAATTAATATTCAGAATACGTGATTAAAGTGAAATAGAGACCAATAACAATTAAAATTCAATCTCAAACCCATCTACCAGACGGGGTTTTCACAAATACCTTTCGAAATCATTTATAACCTGATCTCACATTCATATTCCGAATACAATTACTACATGGAATATCACATTCATAACAAATCAGAGTACACAACAATAATCTTGGCAATCCCGGGTTCCATACATTAACTCAAAGCCTTAGAGGGCATATTCGCCCCTACAAGCCCTCATATGGGGATTACACAAAGTCTTCTCAAATACATATCCAAATACATACTCAAATATACATCCATATCATATATAATTATCCCAACATCTATGATAACCAACTACCAAACTCAAATACTCTAAGGAGTCTTCACCGTCCTTGAATGCTTGCACCATCCTCGCTCTTCCTTCCCTATCTAAAATGTTGATAGGGGAGGGTGAGATTCTAAAGAATCTCAATAGGGAAAACAGTTACCAATATGCATGCAAGATATGTGTTTAATGCATGACATGCTTGTATCACATAATTCATGTTCACACATTGACAAATCTGTAAGCTCAATGCTTCGAACAACATACTCATGGCCATAGCATAAATTGAAACATAGCTATAAATCATTCATACATGTATCACATAATCAAGCAAAGCAATAACATGCATCAACACACTAACACAAATATCAAAGCATGCAAGAGAGGTAAGTTCCCTACACTTGTTCTTTCCACGTAAACTCCAGCACCGCTTACTCACGATCAAAGTGAATACCCCCTATAACCAAATCAAGGACATAGGGTCAATCTTGATTCAAAATCCTTACTTCCATATCACTTAAAGTTGGTTACCATTCACAACCTTTAGGTAGCTATAATAAGCTCAATGAAAGCCTAAAGGATTGGGATGTACTATGTTAGAAATCACTTTTTAAAATCACCAAGTACTGAAAATGGGGGTTGGCTGCAGCCAAAATTCGTACAGAAGGTTTTTGGCTGCAGCCAAGAATTTCTGGCTGCGGCCAAAACGTGCACATAAACTTTTGCGCTGCAGCCAAGATTTTCTGTTGCAGCCAAGGCAAATTAAAAAATTCATAATTAATTCTATAAAAATTGAAATGAGGTGTTCCCAAAGCCAAATGAAAGATATTTAAATCTTATTCATAGGAAAAATATGGATCATTACTGGAAATCGCCAAAAGAATACAGAATTACACACATATCCACACTGCTCCAGAATTATGTCCAGTTTCAACCTCAAACTTTGGGCAAACATAAATCCTAGTTCATAAAACGAAATGACACAAATTATATGTCCATTTTGAAGCTTAAGATGGGAACTTCAAGACAGGAAAATTTCAGAATTTTTAGAGACTATTTGGTCATTCAAAATGTTCACACAAACTGACTGCCCAAAATAGACTTTCAATGGCAGCATTTCCAGTTTTGGCATATTTGCTTCCAATGATCCCAATTTCATACCAAACTTCATTCCCACACAAATTTTCACAAGGAATCCATTGGAAACACCAAAAAAACCAAATTCACATTATATTGACATGTTTTACCAATAATCATAACATGTCATCACAAAACCACAACACAAACACACATTGCCATTCTTTTCATTCCAAGTTCGAAAATCACACAAAATTAGGGCAAAATTCAAAATTCACAAAGCTCAACCAATGATCACAAAACTTAGGTCAAAATGCTTCAAATACTCACCTCTTCCTCTTCCCAAAGCCAATTCTTTGATTCCTCTTCTTTCCAAAATCTTCAAGCTCTCAAAACACCTTCTTTCACAAATCTAAAACCATAGCAATGAAGCTCTCATCACTCTGAACAAGATTAAAGAAGGGTGTTTAAGCATTAGAGGACATATACCAAACCAAAACTCACCTTGTTTCTTTCTCTTTCCTCCCCCAGCTAGCGAAAATGGAGAAATAGAGAGAGTAGAGGATAAAGAAGAGGATCAGTTTTTTTTCATTTGCTTCATGTGTTGGCCGACCTAAAATAAAGGAGAGGGAAGAGAAAAAGCACTTTGAACATTTGACCAAAGATCTAAGGCTCACAAGTTGCCACTTGTCCACATCTTGACACTCCTCCAATAAGCTCACATGAACTTAAACACATGGGATTCCACCCTTTGATCTATTACACAAATCAATCCTAACCATTTATCTTTAAGTTACCAATGAGTTTCCTCTTCGGTAACCGATCAGTTGGTTGGTAACTGTACCGTTTTGCCCCTGATTGTGGCGATTCTCACTGAATCACCAACAACACTTCGCATCTTTCCATTTAGCCACAATATGCGCCCCCCCTCTATTTTAAGTCAATTTAGATGTTAATCCACAATTGAGCTTAAATACAGGGTTTTAGCGTTGCTCATAACACAAGTGACTACAATCCACTTCATATTCTCCAAAAGGGTTTATTTATCACTAATCACATCCACTTTTGGAGTCATTAACCCTTAATCGAATTTGGGATCCTGCAAAACCAGGGCTTAGCAGTCCACTAATCTCAAGCTTATTCTTTAGCATCAAGTCTTAAAATTTGGGGTATTACAGAAACTCCTTTCCATTGTAGTATGGTCATACATTTCTTAGACTCACTCATCGAGGGGCCCAATAATATCTCTTTACTAATATAAGGGACAAATTCCATCTTGATCATTCATATTCCTCTGCATGAAAAACCACCAAGCCCGATCGTAGCCTTTATCATCACCCGGTCAAAAGTGACTTTTAACTAGTTCAAAGCTTAGCAACTCTCATGTAGGAATCCATGATGACCTCAAGTCTAAGGGCATTGTGACGTGGTTATATATGAGAAAAGCTTATGACTTGATCCATATAGCTTTCTCATAGTGGGTCGGTCCAGCACCTTGTACTCTTACAAGTGCCTAAGACTTTGATTCGTATCTCCATATCTTATCAAAGTCATACTGGTCTTATTGCATCTTTGCTCCCGCATAGATGACCGACCAGGGACATTTTAGGACAATCTTCATGAATTATCCAAGGATACAATTATCACAGTTAACATGCAAATAATATGATAACAGAATGGAGAAATTTCATTAAAATAATAATGTTCAAAGTACAATGATTGGCCCATAGGGCACAATTTCCAACAAGTGAACCAACCTCTTCTGACCTGTACGATATACAAACTTGTATATCTTATATGTATTTACTCATAACATACATACTATTTCTTTTATCTTCATATAAAAGAAGTTCACGACCTTACATTTTATTCACGCCCCAAGATTTCCCCTAACTCAATGAAAATCAAGTTATGGGTCTGTAAGGGGATCTACCAATATTCTGTCAGTAGAAGGTCATTGAACTGTCGCTTTCCCTCTTTGAAAGCATATCTCTTAGAGATATATCAAAAAATATGTTTCGCCTTGCTGTGATACTTAGGGTCCTTATCATAAGATGCTATCGTTTGGATCTTTTTATCCACTATTCATTCCCAATCTCTCATAGGAACTACTTTAGCCATGTGGCACTTTGAATGATGGTAGAACACGCTCTGTGTTCTATTTCCATAGATAACAGGAAAAATACTTTGTATATTTCTTTCCTCCATCACCATTTGCCTAGGTCTTGTATTGGAGTATTCTTTCAAAAGAAAGTTGTTGTCTTGACAACTTAATCTATAGTTATTCTCATAATCTGTTTCATGGCAGGACCAAAAATAGCTTCCAAGTTTGACAAAAAATATTTGGTCTTATGTACACCAATGTGTACATTCATATTACCAACCATAGTCTCATATGAGACTCTATCCACCTTTTCTATATTGGATTCCTCATAGGACATGTAACCTCCCAAGGTTTATGCCCTTGATTTTAGGGGTGTCCATGGGTTTGTAGTTTGACATCCTAAGATGTTTAAGTATTACACTTGTGCATGTCTTAGGTGGAAAAGACTGTATCTTTCTTGTGCAATTTCCGTTTACCTTATCATTTAAGATATTTGTTCAACCCATGACTTTCTCAACTCAGAATTTAAGGATTCTCTGATCCTTTATTCCTTTGACTCCCTTGACACTTGTTTCATATGTTATTTGACAAAGGATGACTTCACAAAGAATTATCACTAGACCGTTTGGGACTCATGTAGTGTTCTTTGATTATCCCGAAGTTGGTGAGGCTTTCACCTTGTGAAAACCTCATATACTACTATTTGGGTGATTGTTTCTACGAAGCCCTTAAGCTGCTTCATGTAGAGTTCATCATCTAATTTCCAAAATTCTAAATTGGAAAGTGGTCTTTACATAATCTTGATGCAATTTCAAGACTAAGATTGTTGTTATAGCCAAAGTTCAGAGTTAAAACGCATAACGGAAAACCTTCTATTGTAGTACCCCTTAGCCACTAAGTGTTTTAGGTTCTACATGCCCCCAGTAGATTTGAGAACCTACTTGTTCCAAATCGCCTCCTAGCTAAGTGACAAATTACCTAAAACATATATTTGGCTAGTTCCAAAAAGGAATCCATATAACACTTTGCAATTCTTCTTAGCAGGTCCTTCTTATGTCTTTCAGACACTTATAGGTAGTTATCATCACCTTCTAAATGATAAAGAGAGCATTTAATCTATTAGGGAATCTATCCCCTTATAGTCATTTGCTAGATGACAATTTGCTCTGAGGTGGATTTCATAGGACTCTTTTCCTATGTATGAGTGAGGTAATTCTCTCGTAACTTACCTCTTACCTCTTTCGTTTGTGAAAATGGTCTCAATCCTCCCACTCGAATCAGTAAACTTAGGAACATTTGGTTATTCCTTGTCACTTGTGAGCCTCTTAAAGAGATTCAATATGATTAATACTCATTTCCTGCTAGGAAATCTGGGTTTTATGAACGTTGTGTCCCACAGTTTTCTCTCAGTCACTGAACCACCATCATTTTCACTAATGAAGACGTGAATTGTCAAATTCTCATGTTATCTCACAAAGAGATACCTTGTATACCTTGGCCCCAATCTTCCTTACTCATAGGAAGAATTATGAATACAAAGTTGATGACCCTTATAATCTTAACGAGCTTGGGCCTGGTCTAAGGTCCATCCACGATTCATAGGGTAAGGTTATGACTGACATAGAGGGCATTTAGTTAAGTGTGAATATAATAGTTGTGAGTCTACATACCAACATATGGCTGATAGCTTCACTTATGCCATTATGTTCACAACCATATCAAGGAGAGGTCTATCTCTCCATTTCAACAACTCTATTATGTTGAAGGGTTCTAGGTATTGATAGTTGCCTAACAATGCCTTTCTTGTACACAAAATTGCTTGAACTAATCACATGGGTGTCCTAAACCCTTGTTAGTTTAAAATGTCTTATCATTTAGTTTAACTGATTCTTGACTAGTTCACCCATTATCTAACAGCTTCACACTTGCCAAAAATCAAGTAAACATTACTATATTTCAAGTAAATGTCCACAACATTAACGAAACACCAAGCTTTGTGTTTTGCCCTCACGTTCATTGATTCACTAACATCATAATTTGCCAATTACAATTGATTTTCTAAAAAATGTTTCTTTGCCAGGTAGAATAAATTCTCAACTTATTCATAAGGGTATTAACCCTTTAGCACACGTTGTTTAGCAAATACTCTTTTGCTAATTTGATCATTTCTTCTGATCAATATGTACATATGGCAAGAAATGGAATCTTTTATCCCTAAAGGGAAACATCAAAATCCAATGAAGGATTTGATAATCATAGTCCCACCGATTCTTAACTAAAGAGATAGCAAAGATGTGATTCTATCAGTTGCAATTGCATGGAGTGAATCAGGGTGGTTTATCTATGCAGAGTTAACGTGAAAGTTCCAATCCCTTAATTCTATCTCTTTATTGCTTTGCATTTGACATTAAGCCATATGCTTCTTTGAAACATCCACAACTCATGTGGATTGCTACTTTTACAACCCTTAAGGATTATCAATATAGCTTTTCATTTTTGTAGAAACCATTTGACCTCCTTTAGATCAATTTTACCTCATAGGTTTCTTGACCTTGGGCTTAGAGGATGAATCCTCCCACTCTTTAGCTAAGATCGTCTGACTGATGGATCTTGGATCCTTTAGTATTTTCACATTCAAGTTCAATGTGGCACATCACATTGCTGAAGGTCACAATATGCATATCAGGGGCAATATTTACTTTCGTATACGCCTACTCACTGGAAGACGTGGCTTACTCCCACTTACTGGGAGACATAGCTTCCTCCCACTTGTAACCCCCTTCACGATTAAGGCCAAGATTTAGTTCATAAACACGTAATTGATGTAGAATTAGAGACCTTAGATGATTTTGGGACTTAAACAAAATCAAACTTCCCAAAATCATGGCTTACAAAAAATTTTACAAAACATGTTCATGATGGTCTCATATTCACATTTCAATACTAAATGGCCTATACAAGTTGATTTCATTCACAAATATCAGAGTATAAAGCTAATTCCCGACACACTCGGGTTCCATTCATTAATAAGGGTTTTACAAAGGCACAACGCCCACAATTCATTACCCTTAACTTGGGGATTACACAAAACTATACGACCAATCCCAATATACATAATTGTTTCCCAAAAATATCCAAAACATATACATGATAACCAATAACCCAAAATATAAATCTAAATCAGAGCTTTATCCGCTCTTCATCGCCTGCTTTCCCTTTGATCTTCTGCCCTGTCTAAACCATGGTTTTTGGGAGAGTGAGATTCTAAGGAATCCCCGTAGTAACAAATCAATCATATAATGTACAATAATAATGCATGTAAGCAAATCATTAACCACAACAAGCAACTACAACGGCAGTTACAACGGCAATGGTTAGTATGACACATGTCATCCTTTACGATTGCTCATGCTGAATTGCTCACGTTGCATTGCATCACAACAATCCACACAATACATTTCACCACAGCTGGGATTCATATAATGCATTTCATATACAAGCCATACAGGAAAGATACACACAGCCCACGGCTGAATTCACAAACGCCGCCCCACGGGTCGGATTCACAATATCTATGTCGATTACGATGGCAGTTCAACGGCCGACCTAGAGATGACCACCGTCAATCCCTACACGGCTCACGCTGACCTGATCACGCCGTAATGGACCATGGAACACATTTCACAAACTCAACGATAAGTTATGCATGCCAAAACATCATACATAATATGAGAGAAGAGTCACTACCTTGATCCTTCTGGGCGTAGTCTGGCACCGTTCTCTCCCGCCTAAGGCAAATGTCGTATCCTAGAATCATGATTAGGGACGAAGAGTTATATTTTATTCCAAGACTTATTTAACTTGAAACACTTAAATTTGGTTATCATAATTGACCCTTAAGAGGCCACAAATGCCTCTAATAAAAGCCCTAAAAGGTTGGAAAACAATAGGTTAAAGATCTCCTTTCGAAAACTCAAAGTATCGGAACACAGGGGTTGGCCGCGGCCAAAATATGGTCAGAAGGCCACTGGCCACGGCCAGCCACTCATGGGCCGCGGTCAGAATCAGGCCAGAAAGGTTTGGGCCGCGGCCAGCCACCTTGGGCCGCGGCCAAGAAATCCCCTGATTCTTGGCTAAACTTCCAAAATTCATAACTAATCCTAGAAAAATTGAAACAGGGTGATTCCAAAGCCAAATGAAAGGTATATAAGTCCTATTTCAAGGAAAAATATGGCCCATCACTAGAAATCACTACAAAAATACAGCATCACCAAAAACTAAACACTACTCCAAAACAGAGTTCTGTTTTCATCCCAACTTTGGACAATCATATCTCCTAGAATACTAAACGAAAAGACACAAAATATATGTCCATTTTGAAGCTTGGGATGTGAACTTTAAGACTAAAAAGTTTTATAATTTTCCAACACCATTTGGTCATTAAAAACGCTAGTCCAAACTTACTACGCAAAACAGAGCTCAAACCAGACAGATTTCCAACTTTTCCTAAGTGATCCAAATGAACCCAAAACCCCAACCAAAGCTATCCCCACACAAAATCACTCAAGAAATCCAATGGGAATGTCAAAATCACCAAAATCCTATTCCATTATCATGCTTTGGTTTTGGGTAACATTAAACACTAAACTCTCAAAATCTCCAAACTTAACAATTTCCAACCCAATCAATTCTATCTATCCAAAATGCATTTCAAACATACCAATTCCATACCAAACACATACCAAACTCCTAAAGGCCCTCATTTTCGAAAATGAGCCCAAAATTCCAAAAAAAATCAAACTATTTCAAATGATATGAAACTTAGATAGATAGATAGGTCTCACTCACCTTATCAACTTTCTCAAAGGGAGTTCTTGATTCACTACTTTCCAAAATTTTGTGTGATCACAAACCACAACCAATGGACAAGCTACAACCACCAAAATGAAGCTCATCACTCAAGGATCAATATTAGAGAAGGAAGTTTGAGCAATAGAAGCCATTTTCCTTACCTTTTTCAAGCTTTCTTCTTCCTCCTTTTGCTGCAAAAATGGCTGACAAGAGAGAGAGAGCAAGAATGAGAGAGAGATGGTGAGATAGAGTGTGAGGAAGAAGAAACAATAGTACTCCCCCCATACCTCCAGCCGAATACAAGGGAAGAAGAGAGAGAAAATAAGCTTCTTTATTCCATTTTGACTTTTACACTCCTTTTTCCACATGTCAACTTGCTATTGGCTTACACCATTAGCTACTTTAATCTCTCCATTAGCCATTCTAATTACACATCCCATTTTCTCTTAGTTAGTAATTAATTTCTCCCTTAATTACCAACTCATGGCCAATAATTCCATTCTTCCAATTTTTTAATAATTATGACATATTAATTAATATTGCCATAAAACACATAATAATTCAATTTAAATTCATAATTATCCACAATAATCCTCATTAGCCCTTAATTAAAAATTGGGATATTACACCACTCACTTGGAGACATCTTATCACAACATACACTTGTTGTTTGTTGGAAAAAACTTGGCATTTAGTTTGTGTCAAGTTCTTAGTTTAACATCTGCCTCAAGTGTTGCCTAAACGCCATGTTAGGACTTAGTACACTATGTTAAAACTTAACTTAGTTTTAACTTTATGGAAGAAGATCACCTATTCTACTATCTTCCAACACTATCCACACAGCTTGGATAAGGTTACATTGCTCGTACCATCATAAGTTTGAGCAATGTTGTTCTTTCTATGCTTGATAGCATAAACCTTTTGTATCCTTTAGTTGCTTCAGCCTCTAAATACTGAAGACTAGTTGGTAGGATGTCCTTGACATCTCATTCTTCCTGAATGAAAGAGAGATTTGAGAGTTTCTAACTCCACATATATCTCTATTGAGCTTGTCTTCATAAGCTCAGTCAAATAGACTTGGTCATAATTGGTCACTTAGACGATTATGGTATACAAATCATATTTGTTCAAGTAAGACAAAGGATAATTAGATAATAAGTTCACTAGTTTCATGTTCAAGAGACAACTATGTTGACTCCCATCCCAATCATACTAGTTAGTTCATCACCCTTTTAACCATAGTCTTCCTTGAACACATTAACCTTTAGATTTCTAGACGTATTCCAGAAACCCTCACTCAATCAAAAATGGTTATTCAAAGAAGATAATACAATATCATCTAATAAATATGAATGTTCATGAAAAAAAGAGAATATGCTTAATTCAATTCTAAAAATAGAGAATTTAATCATAAATTCAATGATAAAGAACATTCATGAACTTTTTGCCTCATTTTGTTGTCTCTTAACTAGGTTCTCCTTCTCATAGGCCCTTTTGACCATATGAAGTCATGTAGCTTCTAGCTACAATATCCAGCTCCTTTTTGCCATGTTTACATCCACTTACTTAGGTGTAAGTGCAGTATACCTCCCACTTGATGAGATGATTCTCACATCTCTATCTGTCTTGTCCTTTGTCACAACATTTGTGATAAAGGGTTGACTTTTAAAAGTCATTGCTTCAATCCCAATTGAATCAATGTGGTTAGAAGCATGGGAAGACTTATTATTATTCAATAATCTCAAGTTGCTGCAGTTTTCAGGTTTTTAATCTCTAAGAGTTTGAGTCAAGGTTGGATAAGATTATATATTCAAAAACTCATTTGAATAATCCCTCACTTTTAAAGAATCTTTTAGCATTAACCTTATGTTGCAGCTGAAAATACTCTTAATAAGTAAGCCAACCTATCCTAAAAACAACAGAATCATTATTGACTCAATTTCAATATTTTTGGGAATCTCTAAAGTACATATAAGCACCTTTTTGACTCAAAACACATCCAAACGTGCTTTAAATATATGCAGATTATATATCAAATTGAAGCTCTCAGATTTAGGGATTTTTAGGAGCAAACGGCATCTCAATCAGAGGTTCCACATGCCCACACACACCCCTAGAAGGTGTCTGAATTGAAAAATCCTGAAAAATTGGAAATTTCCAACGAATGTCACTCTCAGTGGTGGCGCGTGACCTCCACGCGCCGCCTTACAGTTGTCTACCGGTGACACACGTCGACTACCAAGACTCCACACGCCGTCCTTTCTCCGACGGTGCTTGCCACATGTCAAACAGAGGCCCCAGTAGGCCCCACGCACCATATGTCAGTTTCTGGGTTTTTTTGTTCGATCAACTGATGACCGTTGACTTTGACATGTCAACGGTTGACCGTTGATTGGTTAACGCTTGACTGAGACCTACTGATGTGGCACTGGACGCTGATGTGGTGCACTCTCATTAGTGCCATATGGCTTGGGTTGATCGATGACATGGCATTGACTGCCATGTCATTGTCTTCAACCTCCAGCCAGGTCTACCCAACCCAGTTGGAGCTCCGGCGGGTCATCGCGACCTGCCAATTTTAGGAGGCCATATCTCCCTCGTTTTAGCTCTATTTTTCGCGTTCTTAGTGTTGTTGGAATCATAGTTCAGCGAACTACAAATCCATAGGCTTTATTTGATCTTAAAACCTCTGTTTCATTGATCAAATCGTGGCTAAATTGGCGGCGGTGTCAAGTGTGTTAGATCTCATGTTTTGATGATAACAAAAGAATGGTTTGAAAAGGAAATGATTAATAAACAAGTTTGAACAAAGTAATGACAGGAACAAGCATCACTTGAAGTAAGCATTGGACTAGTGAAGAAAGACCAAGAGAAAATGCTGAAGAACTTGATCAGAAGCAAGTTTTCTAAGGCATTACTCGAGGAGCTACTCGAGTAATGAGACAAAACTTGAAGTAACCAGAGACAACTTCCAGTAACCTGCCAACGTTACTCGAGAAGGTACTCGAGTAATAGTGCAAAAATTTTCAAGGTGCTCTCGGCCTGCCAATGTTACTCGAGGAGCTACTCGAGTAACCAGGTAAAAACTTGGAGTTGCTCTCGGCCTGCCAATGTTACTCGAGGAGCTACTCGAGTAACCAGGTAAACACTTGGAGTTGCTCTCGGCCTGCCAATGTTACTCGAGGCACTACTTGAGTAACCATGTAAAAAACTTCCAGTTGCCTTCAAGTTTCCAATGATACTCGAGTAGCTACTCGAGTAACTCTGTTTCTGAAAATGTGGAGCTCTCGGCACTTAGTACTACTGCTAATGTTACTCGAGGAGCTACTCGAGTAACGCACTAAGGTAAGTTAAAACTTGAAGGTGGTACCCGATTAACTTGATTCCTTTTTATCTCATTTTCCTCAAGTCCTTACTCTAGTATCCAAGTATCTAATGTTGTATTTTAAGTGGATTCCTCGAGTAAGTACCCGAGTATGCAGAAATACTTTCAAGGTAAACTTCCAGTCATTACCAGGGTAAGTGATGCACAAAAAGTACAGTTACTCGAGGTGGTACCCGAGTAACCGTTGCACAAATGTGTGAATTACTCGAGTCCATACCCGAGTAACAAGGTAAGTGCTCTCGGCCTTGAAATCCTACCAACATTACTGGAGTAGAGCATCGAGTAACCACAAGTTTATTTGAAGGTTTACTGGAGTTGGTACCCGAGTAACTCATAAAGTTATGAGTGCATTACTCGAGTAGGTACCCGAGTAAACAGACATTTCCAAAGGTTTGAAAATTGGTTATTCCATGCACTACCCGAGTATTCTTGTACTTGCTCATTGACTTGAAGTTAATTTAAGATTTCCCGATGATACTCGAGTAAGTACTTGAGTAACCTTCATGTGATACTCGAGTAGCTACTCGAGTAAGCAGACCCAGAAAGTTTGAAATCATTTCAACGGTCATTGTTCTGTTTCCTATTTGATTTACTTTTCATTATATTAGTGTACTTAGCATTTCAACAGGTAAACAATGAAGAGATCTTACCAAATAAGGAAAGTCAAAAGTAATGCTCAAATGTCACCGACCGTCACCTACCATAACATATGTTTTTCAAAAACTGGAAAAGTCAATAATGGCTGTGCACGCTCCAACGGACATGAAGAAATATGTTCCAGCAATCATTACCAACGTATCTATATATATGTGGACATCTGAACAGAGA